>JAWNZC010000234.1:2060000-2115000 GCA_035771165.1 Paragorgia papillata
CTTGTTCCGGTGCAAGCCCCTCCCATACACAGACAATGACCTGGTGGGTGGTATAGACGATTTCCGGTGGAAGCTATTTCGGAACATCGTGTCACGTGACATCATCGACCGGTAGATGATCGATAGATTGCATACGACGTCATATTTCGGAAGTCGATAACTTAGTCAGCAATAAAAATTTTGGGCTCTGAATTTACACCATTTATAAAGTTCCGAAAGTAGCCGGGGCGGCTGCTTACGGATGTTGGAGCCTTGCGGGGCGGCTACTTACGGGGGGAGGCTACTTTCAAGGGGCGGCTATTTTTCGGGGTGAAAATTGCGTTAGAAAGAGAGAATTTATGAAAGTACTTTTTTGTTATAAGTTGGCGTACTAAATCAAATAAATTCATTTCAAAGCTGATTGAAGTGCCACTAACCCCAAAAATGTTTTCTCGGGATTCAAATAGCCTTTGTTGAGCATATTACCATCAACATATCTTTTCTGTTATTGAACACTCAATTTCTTTCATTTTTTATGCACCTTCAAACTTGCAAAATTTCGCATCGGTTTGTCGCATGGCGGAGCAATGAGGGGAATGGATATAGATGCATATGACGTAATACCAGGAATTCGTCTTCAAAAATCTATAAAGTGTAGTACACTGGAACTATAATAAAAGAATTAAAATGAAAAATATCGCCAAACTGGCTATAAACGTAACCTGGGTACATTCTTTCCTTACTTTACAGTAAAAAAAATATAGAATTCCTGGTATTAAGACGCTGTGCTCCGTCGTGTCCGTCTTCAATCGACCTTAAATCAAAAGGATTTTACCAATTTAGATATTGCATTCTTCATCATTTGGATTGGCGATGTTTATTCGTGCAAAAAACATTTTAGGGTTAGTGGCACTTTAAGCGTTTTGTGGAAAGTTAATAAATATGGAAAACTTTTTGCGCTGATCGAATGGTCGACATGAACCTGCAACTTATGCTGACGTAGACAACTCTTGCATGCTGACGTAAAGCGGTTACATTTGGGGAGCGGTTACTTTCGGAGGGGCGGCAACATTTGGATTTACTTTGCATCATTAAAAAAGCGGTTACTTTCGTATGGGCGGTTATTTTCTGGGGGGGAGGGAGGGGGGGGGGTTACTTACGGTAGTGTCTATATAAAGTGAAACACGCGTTGGCATTTTCGTTGTTTTATTGAACAGAGAAGCATCGTGGGAGCATGCACAGAAAATCAAGAGAATTTGATATATATTTTTTTATGGTAATAACTATCACATTTTGCTATGGCCAGTTTGTCTTTAAGAAAATTTGTGCTTTCGGTAACAATCGGCCTTATGACAGACGCATTACTAGAAATTGATGACAAAATGGCCGCCGCTTAAGGGTTAATTTACATATACACTGCAAATTCCCAAAAACTTGTTTTAAGAAAAAAATACTTGTTTTAAGATTTTCTTGTCCCGTTTGCAAGATAATAATCTTACTGCGGTTTCTTGACAAGATATTTTGTCTTAAAACAAGATTAAATATCTTAAAACAAGAAATAAAATCTCAAAACAAGAAAAATTATCTTGACAAGAATTGGAGGTTTTGCAGTGTAGTCCTTATAAAATGGCATCCAATTTTGAACAATAAATATATAAAGGAGAAATATTAAAATGAAAATTCTGCTAATTGAGTATCTCGCCTACTATTTGCCGACCTCGCTATTTAAGCAACAGCGATTTTCAAATTATTCACTTAGTTTGTTTAAATCAGGTATACATACGATCTGCCAAATGACTATATCTCTCGAGCTATCGTTTGTCAATCATGGTGAGTTCAAAATGCCCATTGTCTTGTTGTCATTACAAGTCGGGTAGTTGTTAAATTAGAGGTCTACAACTTCAGCCAATTTGGTCAATATGTAATCTATTACATGCAAAATAAAGGTTCCTCTATCAACTCTCGAACATTTGACCAAAGACGATTTTGAAAGTATCAAACAAAATCCTACCGCAATCCAGTGGTGCATGACCTACTTATTTGTTTACTATTTTCAACACAATTTGACAGATCGTAGATATGATCTGATGCAAATAAATAGGTGACTGAATGATTTGATAATGGTTGTTGTTTAGATCAAGAGGTCGGCAAATAGTTGGCAAGCTACTCAATAAGCAGAATTCTCACTTTAATATATTCGCCTTATATATTTACTGTTCTCACACATCATTAGATATTCATAGCATTTCGGCCAATCCGGTTGCTTGCTTTACGTCACATGTACTTACCTAGAAACCCAGTCTAAACCAGAGACCTAATTAATTCAAGTGGGTAGGGCTTAGAAGATGAGGGAAATTGAGGGGAAAACAATACATATGTTAATTTAAAATTTCAATACTGTATTTAGAAATGTTTTCTAAATACAGTAAACTATATTTAGAAAACATTTCTAAATACAGTACGCTGTATTTTGAAATCATTTCCCAATACAGTTTTCTATCGCTATAGAAACCAGTTCCAAATACAACAGATTATTTTACCTAACAGCGCTTCACAATATAAGCGACTACATGCGATACATATATTACAAGTAAAATAGACTAACAAGAAACCAAACTTACATTGGTGCAATTTAAGTTATTCGGTGACAGACAGAAACCTACGAAAAGCGCTAAAACAGTGATGTTGCTTGCAGGCTGATTGAAGTAATGAAGTTTAAAGTCCATCTACCTTTCATAATATTATATAGATATAAAAGTATACAAGACAGTCACCTCACGCTTTGTTTTCTCCGGTATCGGCCATTAACATCTTAATCTGTCTTCTTTAGTTTGTAAAGTTCTACATTATTCCAATTGTCATCTATATTTTCTCTGGCAATATCAGTCCTGGCTAAATGGTTCCTGCTGTTCAAGATAATTCCAACTGAATAAATCCAACGTCTTGCGAACCAAAACTCCTGGCTGTTTTAAAACAAAGTTTTTCCCTGTCTCTGCAAGCGCTTGACGACCAGTCTGTTGTGATGGCCCTCATTGCAATGAATATCTAATGATGTGTGAGAAGCTATTTCAAATCCTCGTTAGTGTTTTAGACTTGGTTGCCAAATCCCATGTGCCGTTAACAATAGCTTGGCTGCGCCTCGCTATTGTTAACGGCACATAGGATTTAGAAACCACGTCTAAAAGACTATTCACACTGCATAAATTAGAGCATCGCATATAAAGGTCAACAAACTATGAATAAATTGTCAGTGTGGTCAAGTACAGCGGTGTAGGCTACATAGCGTGCGATGCAGCCCAGTATATATTGGAAGTTTATAGGGATCCCTGATAGTGATGCCGATTTATCGTGAAAATAACTTCCCACCCACCCACCCAATTCTGAGCATTTGCACTGCAGCTCTTGTCGTATCACCGAATTTTCTCCCCATACCTTAATATAGCGATGCGATATTGCTGCAGTGTGGAATAGAATACTAACTCGGATTTGAAATATTACTTCAAAATGGGACGCCATCCTCTAAGGAATAAATATATGTAAATTGGCTTTCAAGCGGTGGCCATTTTGTCATTAATTTCTGGTAATGCGGTATCAATGCCTTATGACAGACATAAGAAGAATGGATTTTAGCATATGTCATGAGGCCCAAATCCCTTCCAATACGAACTAGCCATGGCAAATTTTGGGCGGAAACTACTCAATTTAATTGGCTGCCGATGAAGCAGCAATTGTTTATCAGGGATGCAGTGATGATGTTTAAGTGCATCAATAATCTTGCTCTACCATACCTGTGCGACAAATTTAAGAAACGCTCTGATGTTCACCAACGTAACACTCGTAATCATAATTCCGTACAAATACCACTTTTTAAAACTACCTCAGGCCAAAGAACCTTCCATTACAGAAGAGTTAAAATGAAATAACCTAGACAATGACCTGAACCATCAACTGTCAATTACTAGTTTTAAGAATAAGTTGAAATGTTTCATGCTTGGCATTGTTTATAACACTTAGTTTTCTACTTTTCTTGATTTAACTAAACTAATTTTATATAAATAAGTTTTGTGGAAACAACACGTAAAATATTTCTTTGCTAAGCTTTCGGTCTGTTGACTCAGGCCTTCTTTTTTTTTTTGGCTCACGTCATTTATAAACTAAGCAACTGATCAATTAAATCACGTAATGGCGTATCACGTTAATTTTATTAATTAGAAAACAAAATGAAAATGTTCTCCAGGCCGAAAGCTTAGCAAAGAAATATTTTACGTGGTGTTTCCACAAAACTTATTTATATTACATTATCGCAATGAAAACTTTCAAAGAATTAAATAAACTAATTTTATTTGTAATATAACACTAAGCGATAATTTTTTACATTTAGTTGTAGAACTAGGGTTTAATTTGTCTTTGTAGTTGTTGTTTGTTTGTTTTTTTAAATTTCAACTGCTGTAAATTGTTGTTGAAAAGCCTTGAGGAGAACGACATTGCATTGCATTGCATTGCATTGCATTGCATTGCATTGCATTGCATTGCATTGCATTGCATTGCATTGCATTGCATTGCATTGCATTGCATTGCATTGCATTGTATTGTATTGTATTGTATTGTATTGTATTGTATTGTATTGTATTGTATTGTATTGTATTGTATTGTACTCATCAGATTCTTAAAATCAAATTTTCAGTGAGTGCTCCCACCATGCCCTTCTGTGTGTTAAAACAACAAAAATGCCAAAGAATTTTTCACTTCATCACTTTATAAGGTAATTCCTCAGTAATTCTTCCCCCAGAAGTGAAAAGTTACTGAAACTCCCCAGTATTGAAGTTTATGATGTGTTCATAGTAAAATAATGTAAAAAACTCCGAGCAATATATGTTATGGTAATAGATGATTAAAGGGAGTTACTAACCAGACATAGCCTATGCATGCAGTAGCTATTACATGGTGTCAGGAGTAAACGTGTAAAATCAAACAATGGATTTCATGAAACCGCCCAACCCGCTTTCTCTCGTTGGCAACTTGGCCGAAAATTGGCGACGATGGCACCCACGCTTGATGAGATAACACTCCATTCGGTTTCGGAAATGTTCGATCGCGCACTTTCCGTATCGGATATGCAACTCTATATGATTTTGCTGAAATAGTTAGAAATAACTTTAAACCGTTTATTAATAACTATAAAAAGACGGAAATGCAGTCGAGAGGTCAGCATAATTAGCGACTCACAACCGCCTGTCATAAATATCATTTGGGGATGGAAAAACATGTCGCTAACTTAAAATCGTTTTACGCGAATGCGCCCGTCAGTTGCTAATAGTAATTACACGCATGCTGCAAAACCCATACATATACTTTAAACTGGACTGGACTAATAAATCTGAAAACCCCGGACTATAGTATATTTTGAATAGAGGGATTTGTTTAAAACAAACCTTATCTTCAAATAGACCGAAACTCGTTTTTTTTTAAATAATAAAACGCCTAGAAATTTTGGCTTCGGGGGCGGAAAACGGCTTACATTTAGTAAGAATGCAGCGGATTATTGACAGAAATTCTTCGCCGGTTGGATCAGGTTGGATGTTGCATTGGGTTGTAAATATATTTTGGCTAAAGACTGCATTTCATTTTTATGTCAGCATGACGTGGCCAAGCTGCGTCAGGACGACGGAAGGAATTCTATAGCTTTCCGACAAATTAAACAGCTTCGACTTGATTAAGTTGTTTCTAACTTTTCTATTAGACTAACTAATATAAAGACTTCCCTTTGTTATCTGCGCTGTTCGATGTAATACGCACGCAAAATTTACAGAAGCGCTGCGAGAAAATAATCCAACTGGAAAAATTTGGCCGAGTTGTTATGCTATATTATATAGTTTGCAAATTTGTTATTTAATACTGTTATTATATGTTGTAAGGTATTTTGTCAACTAGATCGATCAGCGACTGCGTTATAAATGAAGGTGACCACGGACTAAACGATTTCATGCAGTAGGTAATCGTTGTGTTTTTTTCTGAAGCCGTAGAAATTTCAATTATATTTTGCCGAATATTAAATCCCCCCCCCGTCTAAAGTACGCTGTATTATTGCCAAAACTATGATCATCCGCGTTTTATCCTTTTTGTCCGTCCGTCCGTCCGTCCGTTCGTCCGTCTATCCGCATCCGCGTTTTATCCCAACCCACTGTCGACGTTTCGTCCCACCTGAATTCATTTCGGCTACGAAAGAAAACAATCTATTAGAAGAGGGTGAAATACACATTAATTAATGGCTGTAAGAAGAAAGAGAACATATAATATTTATTTTTTGAAACAATAGCTGGTATGTTAGCACTTATACGTCCCTGTGGTATTGTAGTTAGTGTGACAGAAATGTTTACTTCTGAATCTCTTACTTAAGTCTTCTTATTTCTACTAAGAATATTTCAAAGACTTCAGAGGATTTCCAGAGACTGAGATATTTAGGATACGACAGGGCTTGTGCTCTTCAACCGTTTCTTAAAAAACAAAAAAAAAATGGGAACGCAGGTGCAAAATTGTTGTTAGAGTGTTAGACAACGTCAAGTTTCTATAGTAGACATTTTTCATGTGTCAAAGCACACAGAAGAATCATGCATGCCTCTAAATAACTCTAATTGTAAATATCATCCTCACTTATGGCCGCGCTAACACTGAATCATGCGAGCAGGGATTTCTGGTATGTAAATGAATGCTTTATTGCCCAGTTACAGGAGGAATTACATCTAAAATGTTTAATGTAATTAATCAATAAAAACCGTTATTTTTACTTCTAATTCCAACTTTGTTGTGCACTTTTTACTCTATACTTCTATACTTTTACAACAAGTCAGCTAGGAAAGCATCACTCAGGGCAACAGAAATCAAGAAAAGCAACCTTGTGAAGGAGACATCTTGCTCGTATAAAGGGTGACGAAAAGAATCGCAACCAGTGGAAGATTGGGAAAGTGACGCGACTGATTGAAGGGAAAGAAAAAGTGGTTAGAGGAGTTCAACTGCAAACAGCCAAAGGTAAACTCGAAGGACCAATTCAACTGATTTAACCTTTAGAGCTCCAGTGTGACGTCAACCAAGCCAAGCAGTTAGATGTACAAGCGACAGTGTTCAAACCAGGAAGACAAGCAGCAGTTGTAGCCGAATCAGTAAATGAAGCTATCACTGAATAAGATTCGGGACAATAAACAGTACATTTAGAAAACGAATTCACTTACTGGACATGCGATTCCTTCGGACTCACGTGAGGGGAGTGTGTCGTGCGTGAACTGCGCTATATTTACAATTAGGGTTATGTTACGTTGATTTTAATTTCACTAAGAACACTTATATATATATATATATATAGTGTCAAAATATTAACCAGACAAGGAATTGTGTATTTTTGTAATCCATGGAATGCAATGACGCATACGGGTGAAGTGGATTTTAGTTAACCTGGTTTAAGTTCATCGAGTTAAGCCCTATTGAAAAAATGGGCGTGTCCGGGGCTTAACTCGAAGGGCTTAACTCGAAGATTATCTACCTCATTATAACCGAAGGGTCCCCCTCATTGTTGGCACGAATTTAGCGAAACAGTACAGTGGAAGATGAATTGTGAACGCGAGCACGGCAAGAATTTTAGCCAAAGGGTTAATATCCCGTCTACGTGGGGTCGGATTTTTAAGTGCTTACAATCGTGTGAACAGTTCGAGACCAACTGCACGAATGGTAAAGTTAACGTTAAGTCGACTGGTCAGCGTCCCTTTACCACTAACGCCCACCAGACCCTCGTAATGTGGGGAATCACGCAATCCGTTCCCGACTCTCCAGCCAGAGCTACATTCAGGAGGCACCTACCATTATTCACAAAGATCTTGTCGTTACACCTGGCCTTGTCAGTTTGCGCGCAAGTGGAACTAAGAGTCGTGTTCCAGTAGAGATAACCAACAAGTCCGACCATCCAGTCCGCCTTCCCCGGAGATCCGTCCTAGCACAGTTGCACCTAGTAGCGGAGGTTGTGGATTCGCCTGAAACAACGCCTGCAACGAATGGTCAATGAGCTTTTGGTCTGGACAACACGAGTCTTTCTGAAGAGCAGAAAAGGAAGGCGAGAGCAGTCTTAGGAAAAATGTCTCACGTGTTTGCTGAAAATGACAAGGATCTTGGAACTACGCGCGAAATGAAACACGAGATACGACTAAAACGATGACACGCCATTTCGTCAGCCATATCGACGAGTTGCATCAAGTCAAATGGAGGAATTTCGCTCCGCAGTTCGAGATATGCTGGAAGCAGGAGTAATAAGAAGATCGAAGAGCCCATTTTCGTCACCCGTTGTTCTTGTCCATAAGAAAGATGGACGATTGCGAGTGTGCATTGATTTTCGCAAACTGAACGCAAGAACAGTGCGAGACTCGTACCCAAATCCCAGAATCACCGAAACGCTAGATACTTTGCATGGTGCAAAATGGTTTTGTACCCTCGACCTACAAAGTGGGTACCTCCAAGTAGAGATGGCCGAAGATGACAAACAGATCTGAAGACTGTCATAACAACACCCTTTGGTCTATACGAGTTTAATCGTATGCCATTCGGACTTACGAATGCACCGGCCACTTTCCAGCGCCTGGTGGAACGATGTTTAGCTGACCTCAACTATCGTGCATGTTTGGTATATCTCGACGATGTAATTGTATTTGGTCGAACGTTTGAAGAAGTACTGGCACGATTGGAGATCGTGCTTTTCACGCCTTGGACAATTTGGTCTGAAGCTCAAGCCATCGAAATGCAAACTGTTCCAACCACGATTAACCTATCTTGGCCACGTTGTCTCAGAAGCAGGAGTAGAACCGGATCCAGACAAGCTCTCCGCACTCGACACTTGGCGCCGTCAATGTCCGACGAATGGTAAAGAACTGCAAACCTTCTTGTACGGTGGCCCACAACGGCATCTGCAAATATGTGTGTATGTGATACAAATGTGTGTGTGCGACATGAATTGCTGCAAATATATGTGTAAATGATACACATGTGTGTGTATAACAAAGACTTGCTGCAAATATGTGTGTGTAACAAGACTTGCTGCAAATATGTGTGTGTAACAAGACTTGCTGCAAATATGTGTGTGTAACAAGACTTGCTGCAAATATGTGTGTGTAACAAGACTTGCTGCAAATATGTGTGTGTCAAGAGTTGCTGCAAATATGTGTGTGTAACAAGACTTGCTGCAAATATGTGTGTATCAAGAGTTGCTGCAAATATGTGCGTAAGAAGACTAAGTACGTTAAGTAATCTTATTGAAGTGTCTCTATTGTAACACAATATGGCGGAGCAGTTGTCAGAGAAAGCCATCATCACAAATTATTTTAACAACGGATTCACATATGGTGAAATACTCAATTTCTTGTCTGAGTATCACAATATTAATATGAGTGAACGTACTCTGCGAAACCGGTTGAAAAGTTGGGGTTTGAGGCGACGAAACCTCGAAATGAACAACGCTCTTGAACGAGAAGTAAGGTTGAAGATTGAAGTGCTAATTTCTGGACCTGGGTGTCTAATGGGCTACAGGAGGGTATGGAGGGTTTTAAAAAACCAAGGCTACCAAGTCAAGCGAAGTGACGTCGCCAGGTTGCTGAAAGAAATAGATCCAGAAGGAGTACAAGAAAGACGAGCAAGAAGATTAAGGCGAAGAACATATCTAAATCCAGGTCCAAACTACTGCTGGCACGTCGATGGGTACGACAAATTAAAGCCTTATGGTTTCCCGGTACACGGCGCCATAGATGGTTTCAGTAGACGAATATTGTGGTTGAAATTGTCCAAAACAAACAACGATCCGTCCATCACTGGGAAATTTTATCTTGATTGCGTAAAAGCTGTTGGCGGGTGTCCAACTCTACTCTGTACTGACCCTGGAACTGAAAATGGTGTAATGGCGGCAATTCAGTGTTACCTTCGATCAAATCATGATGACGAACTAGCTGGAACTAATGCACATAGGTAATGTATAAGGCCGGTTCACCAATTTTGTTTTGGGTAATACAGCCATGTTTGCTTCTAAGTACTGTATAATATATAGTAAGGCCAATTAAAAAAATATTTCAGTTTTTCATCACTTGTTTTGAAATAAATGGGGCGGGCTGGCAGTTTTTTATTTTATTTTTTATTTTTGTTAGCAGCGTACGTAGCCTATTTCGCTTTTAAAAAGCGGGTTAAAGGCTGTTTTTCATTTCATACACTTCGTTTGTGCAAGTCACAGTCAAGACCTATTGCACGTTGGAAGTTCAAAAAGATCTATCAAAGCTTTGTACGTTCTACTTTCTTGTGCAGTTTGCTCTGCAAGTTGCTCTTTTTACAAAACATCATGGCCGCCAATGTTCGGTTTCCGACTTCTTCCGACCAATTACCGATTATTAAAAAATAAAATTCCGGGCGGCCAATTTTTCAGGGGCGGGCGGCGATGAAAAACAGAAATATTTTTTTAATTGGCCTAAACACACAAACACTAATTAACAACTTTACACTTTAATTTCACAGATATTGCTCTTCAAATAGAAATCAGAGAATTGAATGCTTTTGGTCTTCATTTAGAAGAGGAAGGTTAGCCTGGTGGATACATTTTTTTAAAGATCTACTCGATCAAGGAAAGTACAATCCTGAGTATCCATTACAGAAGCAATGTATGTGGTTTTGCTTCAGTGATCTTCTTCAAAAAGATTTAGACAATTTTAAAAATGAATGGAATACACATTACATTAGGAGATCACGACATGATACTGTTCCAGGTAGGCCTGATAGCCTGTACTTTCTTCCTGAAAGAGCACAACACCAGTCTCAATTGAAAAATGTGGAAGAAGAACATGTTATGGCTATGGATGAATTTGTTAGAGATTATGAGGAAAGGGATGATATGATTATATATCAGGAGTATTTTAATTATTTGGTGGCAAACACAGATTTACAGCCACCTAACAACTGGCAAGAGGCCTTGTTTAATTACTATAAGATTCTTGAAATGGCTTTGTAAGATGCTGGTTGTTGGAATGTTGATACTTTATATATTGATAAACAATGCATGTATCTCTTCAGAATATATTATACAGTGTATCCCAAAATGTGGACCTCATGACTCTATCACAAACAATAATAATAAACGTTTTACAATATTCAACATGAAATAGTTATGTCTAATAATAAATTCCAGTTACTGTACATGTAATATTTCACTGTACATACAATATTTCTGGTTCCAACATTAAAAAAATCTGGGTTTCAGTATCACTCTGCTACCATAAAACAGCAATTACTGCTCAAACAATGCCATAGGCATTGCCTTCGATGAATGCAGATTGAAAGGCTTCCTTCATGAGCTCAAGTGTGTTGCAGTGAATGGGAATTCTGAGTATGAGATCACATGTGGATGCAGTTGGCCTACACATACACTTGGGGACACAGCCATGGACAAACTGAACTTTTATTGGGCAACCAAAACCTACAACAGGTATTCGACTGGTTCCTGTTATAAATTTGAGTAGACTTCCAAGGTTGAACCGATCCAAACCTTAAAAAAAAAGGAGAAAATTGATGGTACAAAGTTCTAGCACCAAATACATGTACTTAAATTACATTGTTTAATACTTTGTATTCTCTGCTTAACAACATTAGTAGTTACTTTAAAGGGCAACTGCCACCTAAAATGACATAGCTATTTTATTGTGTTATCCGATTCTATTAATTGTCAAACTGATTACTGTGATATAAATTTTATCTTTCTGCGATGATTACTTCTCGAGATACTAAGTGTTAAAGTTTGGAATTGTGACGTCACAAGTGTGTAATTTTTAAGATAAAAACAAAGAAAACAGTTTTTTTTAAATATTTTATTTTGTGCCATATAAATTTGTTCGCCAGGGAGTGGAAAAATTGTCCGGTACTTAGTTGCAGATCATCCAATGATTTTCACTACTGTTTCCATTTTGCTTTTTAGCCATTAACTCACCGGCATATGTAAATGACAAATTACATACTGCCTGTGCACTGCAGACAGGTTCCCCATCTGGAAACAGCCTCCCTCTAACTTCTTCAAGGACATCTACAAATATTAATTGTTGTTCATAAAGGATGACAAGTTTAAAACATGGTCCAGTAGTCATTGACATTGACATTGCAATATTGTGTTATAGGTATACCAACAATTAAGTATATAATATGTGAAGTAATATATCAGAGTTTCATCCAGGACGTTTTGTCCATATGTTACCCCGTGTTTATTCAAAAATTTAGTTAAGAAAGTTCCAGGATATATAAAACCCTGAAAAACATGGTACTTCACGCACATACCTGACAAAAACTCTCTTTTCGGTCCGCCTGCATCAATGGCTGGCTCACCCATGAATGTGACTTTAATTTCCCCATTGGTTTTAAACCAAGGAAATTTTTTTCTTGTCTCAATGTAGTCATTAAACAATCTACCTCTTCTTACATTGATTCTGGCTACAGCAGTTGATAAATTTCGAGATGTTTCCCTGATGACATCTTCAACAGACAGTTCATTGGAATGATCAAGTGCACTGCTTACTTCTTTTGGATTGTTTTCATTCATAATGGCTTGGAAATCACCATCTTGATAAAACTGCTCAATGACTTCGTTTCGATTGCTTTTGTTTTCTGCGCAAGAGTCAGCATGTCGTTCGATGTCTGAGTATTCAAAGAATAAGTTACAACTAGGGCATTGTACTTTTTCTCCATGGGAATTATGAAGATTTTCAGTCGGCTTCGTAGTACGGGAGCCGAGACGAGCACCACTTTCGACTACAGTATTCGAACTACTTTCATCCATTACCATAATTGTAGGAATTTCACTTTCAATAATCTCGTCATCATCATCATCATCTTCAACTTTCAGGACTGTCCCTAACAGAGTTAATTGAGTAGAAGTGTAATCCTTGAGATGACACAGATAGAAGACAATGCGGGAATAGGATTTACCAAGTTCTTCCTTGTATCTGCTTAGAGTGAAAGCTTCGGGTACGCCGGGCAGAGTATCAACCACTGATTTGTCAGGATACAACAGTTTGTATCCGCCGTCGTTACCAACGATATATTTGACGAGATCTTTGTTGAAACGACTGTGCTTTTCCACTGCGACAGACAACAATGCTTGCGCTGTTATGTTGCTTGAAACCTTAAGTGGTAAATTGCTACCTTTCTTAACTTTCAAGTCTCTCCCACACATTATTCCAACTTGAATAGTCACGTCCTGCTCAGCGACTTTTTTCTTCTTGGCATCCTTGTACGTAAAGGTTGCCCTCCTTGCTTCTTCTCTCATGCTATGGAAATCAGAGAGCGACATCGGCTTATTCGGCTTGACATGTTGAGAATTCGTAGATGTAGATGAAGACGAAGTCGCATCATTCTCTCTTTTTACTGTTTTACCACAATTATGACAGTACTTAGCTGATTTAATCAGCGAAAGACCACAACTATGACAAAACATACCTTATTATTTGACGGAAAACATGCAAATGTCAAAAGTTCATGGGCGCGCCCACGGTATAGTTTTCAGCATTGTACAATAGAGACACTTCAATAAGATTACTTAACGTACTTGGTCTTCCTACACACATATTTGCAGCAAGTCTTGTTACACACACATATTTGCAGCAAGTCTTGTTACACACACATATTTGCAGCAACTCTTGATACACACATATTTGCAGCAAGTCTTGTTACACACACATATTTGCAGCAACTCTTGACACACACATATTTGCAGCAAGTCTTGTTACACACACATATTTGCAGCAAGTCTTGTTACACACACATATTTGCAGCAAGTCTTGTTACACACACATATTTGCAGCAAGTCTTGTTACACACACATATTTGCAGCAAGTCTTTGTTATACACACACATGTGTATCATTTACACATATATTTGCAGCAATTCATGTCGCACACACACATTTGTATCACATACACACATATTTGCAGATGCCGTTGTGGGCCACCGTATTCTTGGGATTTGTGGGCTATTACCGATCTTTCGTCGAACAGTTTGCCAAAATCGCAAAACCTCTTCATCAACTAGTGAAAGACCATTCCAACAATAAGCAGAAACGCCCTAGAAATCGTATTCCTTTTATCTGGTCCGATGATTGTCAAACTGCATTCGACACCCTCATTCAAAGGCTGAGCACCCCACCAATACTGGCGTATCCAGACTTTTCCCTTCTTCCGTTCCAGTTACACGTCGACGCCTCCGGGTACGGACTTGGAGCAGCACTGTATCAGACGCAGAATGGCAAATCGCGCGTAATTGCTTACGGAAGTCGAACTCTTTCCGATACAGAGTCAAAGTACTCGGCTTATCGAAGAGAATTCCTGGCATTGAATTGAAATGGGCGGTGACAAAGAAGTTTAAGACAGTCAGTCAGTCAGTCAGTCAGTCAGTCAGTCAGTCAGTCAGTCAGTCAGTCAGTCAGTCAGTCAGTCAGTCAGTCAGTCAGTCAGTCAGTCAGTCAGTCAGTCAGTCAGTCAGTCAGTCAGTCAGTCAAATCTTTATTTAAGCACGGTAGCTTCATCAGGTTACAAAAATAGTTATCTACATTAATAAGTTTAAAAGTTTACAAGCCTATGTTACATAATAATTATACCTGTTTTCCATGAATGCCGTGTCTATCGAATATGATGTTTCAACAATTGTCGAAATTCAGTAAGAGATTCCGCTTGTCTTATATTGCTAGGTAAGCTGTTCCATAACACCGCACCACTATAGCTAAAGCTATTTTTAAGATAATTGGTGAGGGGTAAAGGAGCAGCAAGTTTGTTCACGGAGTTTCGAAGTATATAAGGAGTTACATTGTTGCGATTAGTAAATTTAGAACATAGATATTCGGGTACAAGGTTATTCAAAGATTTGAAAACCATCAGCGCTTTTTGAAATTGGCGTTGTTGGCTTAGATCATCCCACCCTAGCTTTTCCAATAAACTATTGGCATCGGCGTCAAAGTTGGAAAAGGTCAACACCCGTATTACCTTTATGGGTACAAATGCCATGTGGTTACAGACAGTAACCCACTGACATATACCTCCTGACGTCGGCGAAACTAAGTGCTATACTGATCATCGCTGGCTTGCGAGTCTTTCTCCGTTTGATTTTACCATTACGTACCGAGCAGGAGCCAGAAACGGAGATGCTGATGCGTTATCAAGAGTTCCCCTTCAAAAGGACGAGCCAGAACAACACATGCCTGATGACGAGTAACATCAAACCATTCCTTGCTCGCTTGAAGTCCCAAGGGGCTTCGGTAATCCACTGTAGTCGCCACTGCATGCAAGCTATCTTTGAGACACACGGTTCCGCGCAAGAATTCAACTCCGACGACGTTAGCTCGGCAGTCACCGTTCTTCCCGTTAACATCGAGGGAGTAGTCAGTTCTCTATTGCAGCAAGTTTCTTCGTTTGACACTGGCAACGTGCCATCCATGTCACGTGAAGAGTGGTCCAAACTGCAAGGAAAAGATCCTGTCATCGGACCTGCGGTGCAAGGCTTACGAAATCAAAATCATCTCGTTCCTTATTCGGAGACCTTTCATCGAGAGATTACACGCCTCTGGGGAGAAAGAGATATCGGAGATGCGTTATCGATGGAAAGATGTATCGGAGACGCGTTATCGATGGAAAGGAACACAATCAGATCGTCCTTCCTTCCAGTCTTCGAGACCGTGTTCTTCGCGCATTACATGACGATATTGGCCATCTTGGACGCGATAGAACCTTGGATTTGGTTCGCCAGCGCTTTTTTCTGGCCTACCCTGACATGCGAATTTTGAGCGTTACGTAGCAAACTGCGATCGCTGCGTGAAACACAAGAGCAGTAGTGGACCTCGTGCACCTCTGGTCAACTTTGCTGCGTCGGAGCCCATGGAACTCCTTGCAATGGAATTTTTGTCCCTCGAGAAAGGCAAAGGTAGTTATGATAGCATCTTGGTGGTAACAGACAGCTTTACAAAGTACGCCTGGTGTTTTGCCACAAGAAATCAAAAGGCCCGCACCGTTGCCAAAATCCTGTGGGAAAAACTATTGGTCCATTACTGTTTTCCTAAACGCCTACATTCCGATCAAGGTCGTGATTTCGAGTCTCGCATCATAAGCGACCTTTGTAAACTGGCTGGTGTTGAGAAGACGAGAACAACTCCTTACCATCCCCAAGGGAATGGCCAAACGGAGCGCTTTAACCGAACTCTCCTCGCCATGCTTGGAACCTTGGATTCCACGAAGAAGGCTGACTGGCCTGACTACCTATATCACCCCTTGTCTACGCATACAACTGCACCAAGCATTCCTCGACTGGCTACGCCCCTTACTTCCTTATGTTTGGTCGCAATCCAAGGTTACCCATCGACGTGTCTCTTGGCCTCAGTTCGCATCGTGGACAACCTCAATCTTACAGCACATACATAGAAACCTTGCGGAAGCGATTGACGTACGCGTTCGACCTCGCTTCTCGTGAAATCCAGAGGAAGTCTGCTAACAACAAACGACACTATGATGCCCGAGCTCGTGAGTCTTGTCTTGAAGCAGGTGATGGTGTTCTAGTGAGAACTCTGAGTGTCAGAGGGAAGGAAAAGCTAGCCGACCGTTGGGAAGACGTACCTCATGTTGTCGTTGCCTGATTTACCTGCATGTCTACGTTGTCCGAGCTAGTACCGGCGGTCGACATCGAGTGCTTCATCGAAACTTGCTACTACCCCTTATCATCCCTGAGACCCCTGCAACGCCAGCTGTGACCGCTGCAAGACCACAAGCAGCAAACAACTCCCAACATGACCGTCAAGAAGAACCCCTGGACAGTGCTGCCTTTTTGTAAAAGTTGTTCGCAGGAAATTTTTTGTATCTTGCAGGAAATATTTGTCAGTTTTTTTAATCCAAGTCAAAGTTTAAAGATAAATTTCCTACCACAATTTATATATTCGATGACTTATCATTTCAGTATCGGTGTTGCTGTTGCAGGCTGCAGCTGTCATTGTGCATTTGCCAAAATGCAAGCTGCTTTTATCCAGTTATTCAACTGTTTCAGCATTTCGATTTTTGACGCTAGTACTTGTATTATGCAGTATTCAATTGAAAAAGTTTGCTATTTCAAAGTATGTATAGATACCACATTCAGATAAATTATGGTTTTGAGATACAAACTTGCAAGTCTGGTGGTATCACAACTTATAAAATTGAAAAATTCTATCAGGCAGGAAATCGTCAATTTAGTTTAGCAGAAAATATTTATTTTTTGATTTTGCTGCCAGGAAGAAAAATGCTTTATCTAGGACTGCCCCTGGAACCCCAGGCCGAGGATGAAGAGTTTGTTATTTCTGAACATCCTCCAGAGACCAATATCCTCCGAGCAAGCGCACGTGAATTCCAGCCCAGAGCGTTGAGCAATGGCCAACCACCCGATGCTGATACACCAGACGACGAAGAGGGTACCCAAGCTAATGAAGAAGATACACTAGATCAACAGTCCGTTGAGAGTGAGCCGCTCAGGCCGAACGTCGCGTCCACCAGAGCGGTTTGGTCACAATGTGGCACAAAAGGCGCAGATCCTTCTATCATTGGTAGATACAACAAATCGTGAAGTAGTTCATGGTGTGTTGAGGGACTGGATAGCTATGACTTAAACAACCAGGAACAATTAATTGCTTCTGATCGAATTTGTAAACGTCGGGACGCCGTTCCTCACCGCGGGGGAATGTGTAGTAGATGATGATTTAATTAGGAATGGAATGTTTGTTTTGTTAATTGTTATTTGTTATGTTTGTTTGCTGTCAACAGGAGCATCTTAAGAATCTTAGGAACGAACTGATTAAGATGGACCAATCATATGCTCTATAGGTTTAGCTAATGATCTATTTACTTGCGTAGATATAATATATAGGGAAAAAGTTGTTAAGGAGATAATTCTTGCGAGGCCCACTCGCGATAATGAAGGTCATTTACTAACTGTGGTAGTACTAGTTGTTTTCTTGTACCTGCTACATGATAGTAATTGACTGTGACCCAAAGAAACCATCATTGGAAACCCTTTCGTCGTTTAGACGCCATCCGCCGTCAATGGTTCTCGCGAAACTTTGAAGTTGGGCAAGTCTCGGCTCTTCATCAATTTGGGCATAATTTAAGTTGTATACCTTTGCCTTTGACTGACGTGTTGCGCCAACAACGCAGATGTTGTTTGTAATGTCGCACTGTTAATTTCAAGGAGTTAATTTGACTCCAAAAGTGGAGTTAAAAAAAAAGGTACAGAATAATTCCTTTTCTGGAGTTATTTTCAGTTACTCCAAAATTTTAACTCCTTTTTCGGAGTAAGCGTAACTCCAAAACTGGAGTAACAATAACTCCTATTGGAGTAGATATTACTCCAGAATTGGAGTAAAACTAGTATAAACACACCACTGATAACTCCTTTTGTGGAGTTGTATATTTATTTACACCGGTAGACAAATTTTACAAATGAATAGACCACTTGCACATGACGTCAAACCGGTTCATCTGGAGGACAACTTCAAAGTTCCGATGTTCAACAGAGCGAATAATCAGTGAAAATACTATATATAATTTATAAACAATTTTCTTCCACCAGGAGAATAAGTGCAAGTGGTCTATACAAACAACATTTGGTTGAAAACGTTTTATTCGATATATATGGCTTGCACTTGTCTTACATATAAAATTTGTAATATACTCAGCCAATATATATATATAAAATATTAATCACATGCATGCAGTCAATATATGCATTTTGTAAAAAAAGTTATCTTCAAGAACGTTCTCGCCACCACTCATCGTAGGACACTTATAAGTTCTGAAATTATCGAGATCTTGGTTCTCTACCATGTATTTATCCAACACATATTTCTGGAGTTGTCGTAGGCGCGTACTCGAAGCATATACTCCTTGTTGTGAATATTTATATAATAACAATGACCAACAATTGACACGAATCTTCGAAGAAAAGCATTTATCGTTCAATTCTTTAGTTTATGGTTAATACTCCCCCAATCTTTTGAAGTGACTGACTCCAATAGTCAAGTTATGCAAATTTAATAACTTCAGTGCGAATAATCACCCGTAGCATGCATATATTAATGTGATCTGGCAAGTCGTCGTCTCGTTCGCTAGTCTTTGCTGGAAAGACTCGATGCGGTCGTCGTTGTGTCCAAACTCGACGAGTTATTCAGAAACGAAACAAAACTTGCGGAGTTTTAATCGTTGGAGGAACTATTAGTGTAAAAGCTTCTGTCGATAACGCTGCCGTTGTCTCGTTCGCTAGTCTTCGATGGAAACGATTGACTCCAATCAATGCGGTCCTCGTTGTGTATCCGAGTTATTCAGTTGAAGGGTAATTGGCAGCCATTTTGAAACGTCAACGTCATTGTTGCCATAGCAACAACTGTTGCTATTTATTTGGTAACAGTTTTTTATTGTCAGACTTTTTAACTATGCGTAACATTTAGTTTTATTCTTTTTCCGAATTGTTTATGCACGTGTTTTGGACTCTCAAACTTTGTACATGTATTTTTCATTTTTGAAGAAACTGCATATCGAGCCACTTTAAGAAAAATATTCAATTGAAAATTCCAAGAAAATTATGAACATAAAACAGGAACACTTCACATACAGTGTCCAAAATGATAAACTCAAAGAAAATATTTAAAATAACATAATTATTTAAGTTTTATTTACAATATTTAATATACTGAACCAATTTTTAGTGATCTTAAAATATATTAATTAAACATCTATAAAATCAATGATTATCTAACTATAGCATATTTATGCTTCGTTATCATATTAAGAATTTACCAGAAATATTCACAAATTATTTTGCAGCAAATAATCAAATTTATCATCATTATTAACATAAGAAATGCATTAAAACTACGTAAGCCTTATTAACGAAAAAATTATCTAAAACACGCTCTTTCCGTTAACATTTGAAATTTAATGAAAAATACTAAAATTTATTACAGTTAAAAGGGAAACAAAAAACTATTCTTACAAATTTAATACATTAGTTAACAATACCATTTAAACATGTAAATTAATTAATGATTTAATGATTAATTTACATGGTTAAATGGTATTGTTAACTAATGTATTAAATTTGTAGGAAATATCTTTTTGTTTCTCTTTTAAATGTTATAATATTTAATATTACTGTACATTTACAATATCTTCTTTTTGTTTGTATATAGTTTGTACTGTTCTCTCATTGGCTGGGGTACTCACTGCCTATTGGTAACAGACCAGTATAAATAGCGAAAGGAATTAATTTTCAAATTCAAACAATGATGGAAAATGCTTGTATGCCATTTAGTCACAAATCGAACTGTCATAGGATTACTGAAACTGTGTACGTTGGCAGCTCACTGCATGTGTGTTTAATATCCAATATGACAAAGAAGCACTTAATACTGCAAGCCACTACTTCTGGAGAATGCTGTTTTTGATGCGGATAAGTGACAAAATAGTACCCGACGTATTCAACAAGAAAATGCAATATATATATATACATATTATCAAATCCACAACTTGCGCAGTTCGAATAGCAGGGTACTGGTAACTAACCTGTTAAATTATTCAAATTATTTAAATTTACGTCAGCAAATTATAATTTATAAGTTCGGTTGGATTACGCAATAGTTTTTCAACGATCATGACGAAAGAAATCTTTGCCAGAAAAATGGTTTCAACTAAAATGTACATTAATATTACTATGGAAAAAGACCAAAGAAAGAAGGCTAAGAAGTGATGTGGCAGCGAGAAAAAGACAACAATATTAAAATACGACTTAAAACAGTCACTGAAAAAAGCGTAAAAATTAATACGATAAAGACCGAAAACGATGCCGACCGAAATCAACTGAAAGAAGAAGGATGTGTCCTGAAACTGTTCAAAGCCGGTAAAGAATTTTGCTCTGGTGTATTCTACATAACTCGAGAGGGAACGATTAAGAAATTTTGAAACAAACGGCTTTTCAGATCATGAAGAGAACTGAATGATGCCTTGTCATATTTATGTGTAAACATAGGCAGCCCAAGCACTATCACGTACTGTCTGTCGTATTATATAATATACTTAAAGGTTAGCAAGTAAATTCACTAGTTCAACTCATCACTTGAATGAATGTCAATACTATTCGCAAATACGAACGTAAATCAATAAAAAAAAACCACTTCTATAAACACAAATAATCGTACTAACTTGTCACGAACGTTTGTTGCTTAAAACTGTTGTGAAACACCAGAAATTAGTGAAAACAAACGGGGTTTTGTCGAAAAAATTGCCGTACCTATGCGTGGTGCAAAAATCCTGTTTGACGCCATCATTCGTGAGCAAATATAAGGCATGTCATTGGTCAATCGGCAAAACAAAAAAATTATCTCTGCGTGATAAATTTGACCAACCGGGGGGGTATTGCAACAGTGCAGTAAAAAAGATTCGTGTAATAAATACAAACTTTTTGTACGTAAAAGTTTATATAACCGTGTATAGAAATGGAGCGGCAAGAACGGAAAGGATTCTGTCCCAATGTTCGCTGTCTTATATGGTAAGTGGCTAAAAATTCTCAATCTTTTTTGCTTAAAATAGAAGGAAGCCAGTTAGTGGCTTTAATACTGGCTTTGACAGACATTTGGCCATAGCCACTGGAAAGGGAGAGGGCTGTGAAAGTGGGCGTAACTGAGATTTATATTATTGTTCGCCAAATTCAAGATCACGTGACGTTGAACCTGCACGATTGAGCACTAAAAAGCAATATTTTACATTAGAGCAGCGAGGCGCGTACCTACAAGTGCTACAACGAAGTTCTTCCGTGATGGTTTCGATATAAATTCCACTTCATTTGGACATTATATGCATAGATGGTCCCTCATGAAAACTCCCTTTGCAAAGAATATTTAATAAAGTGCAGTAAATTCGAATAAACGATCAATGGTCGGACCGAACACGGTGGGAGCCGAGGTAAAATAATGATACAATACTGTTTTGCCAAGAGTACAACTAAAACTAAAATTCGCTTTTGTCTTAATATGAATGGTTGTGCTAAATTATATGTCGTAAGTTGAGTTGCCTTCATTGAATATTAAATGCACTACATGTCTGGTGTATTGCGTTTCATAAACAACGGTGAGGACTGGCAATTGTCGTATGGAAACATTGCCATCTGACAACAAAAGTGCAAAACTCCGATTTAATAATGGCACGGAGACGACAAATGCTTTTCGACTGCGTTGTTCCTTGGTTTTCTTTTATTAATAATTTGTAGACATGCGGCGATTTATGATAATTTCAATTTATTCACACTATTTTTAATACTTACAATGAAAAATACAAAGTTTACATAGTGATACATAAATCAGAGTTAAATATAAAACAAAATATTTTATGAAAGAATATACATATGTGAGAGTAATAATTAAAGTATAAAGCTTTCGAGTTTAATCACTGCCTTGACATATTAGTATTAAAGTTGGGGATCAGCAGAGGATGAAATATTAAGATCGTGTCGAAGTAAGAAAATAGACATTGTATAATACGAGAATGAAATTCAGATCAACCTTGGTGACTTAATATTTTTAACATTGAAACAGAAAGGGTTTTTAAATCACTGGGAATATTTTCCCAGATTTTTGTAGCTGAGAATCTTATAAATGTTTGTTTACAATAATTAGTCCGGCGGGGAGAAAATAGTTCGCGCTATGGCTAATTTGCTCAGAATGCCAGAGTGTGAATTAGTTGAGTGAGCCATGCATGAATTAGCGCTTGATACGATTGTGTAATGTTCAAGGGATGATCATTTTAATGTCACGATAAAGTCCATCATGAAACCGAACGCCGATCATCTACACAACGATGCACCACCATATATATTTGTTTACGTCTTATTTGAGAAATGCGCGACTTAAAAACTTTCACGGTCCTGTTAAAACCAATCCGATGTTTTTGAGGTGATTTCTTTGTGCACACAATCATATTATTGAATAAACTAATATCTAAAATTAACGCAGAATCAATGTAAAATATAAAATTTGTCATAAAAATGATGGACTACAGTATGCACTATACAGCACTGTCGCTGTCTTAAGTTCGTAGGTCGTCAAAAACCGAATTCCTACCGAATTTTGTTAACGAAATACAAGGGTACTCCTTTGGACAAGTAAATATCATGTTTCTTGTGGATTTTTAGAAGTCACCATAACCGACATTGTGCCGTTTAACGAAGAACAAGGTTATAATCTAATGTAAGCCATATGAAAGAATACACTGGCCATGCCGGTTCAAGATCACGTGACGCTCAGGCGTGAAATTTTTAACATCAAACCGGAAGTTCTATTGTTTCAGAGCGGAGTTTCACAGCCCTCTCCCTTTCCAGTGGCTATGATTTGGCGGAGTTCATTGTTATTTATGCAAGACGACTCATTGTTGTTCGCCGGTATTAAATAAACATTCAAACCCAAAGTTCAATAAATATGACATGCATATATAATTAGACGATAGAAAAATAAGGGACGTCGAAACAGATCTTACATTAAGCTGCATTTACCTTTGCAGCAGGCTTGCAGCATTTTTTTGCAGCTCATCATATATTCAACTGAATGCGAAATTAATTTTTAGTTCGTACAGAAAAACCTCTGATTTGTTGTCGTCGAGCAATTGCTTCTCAAAAGATACTGATAAAAGTATAAAACATAGCGATATTTCGTTTCAAATTTTCCACATTTAAGCTTAGAAATCAGCAAATATTCTGAATAAATCAAATGTTTATCTACACCACGGACATACTTTTCTATTAAAAACAATACACTTTCACTTTTAATACAAGGACACAAAACGTGTCAAAGACACTTTATATATTAAATATAAATGCCTGAGTTTTCGCCCAGTTTTATCCACTTCCATTAGTTCCATATCATTTATATGCACGAGTCCCAAAAAACGTATGAAATATGCCGCAAAACAAAAAAACAGTAAAACAGAAAACATAAGATTGCACAGAGGAAAGAGGTGAAAAAGCAATTCCGTTACCTGCTCATGTCCTCGATGAAATGACAAAAACCCAAGATATCTTGGTTGGAACTACGTATTAAAGCTTAACTGTAATTGCACATCCACTAATCCACGGACCACGGCACTAGTTTGATATATAAAAAGCACAAAAACCAACATTGACTCTAGCTTGCATGTCCTATACACATGCAGTTGATCGTTTGATTGCTTTTTTTTCGAAATCACTCTAGCTGAAGTCTTTTAGAATAGATGAAATAGAACAGTATGTATTCGGCAACCAATATATCCTACGGAGTAGTCAAAGATCTTCAATGTTCACTAATAGTTTAATACCGGCGAACAACAATGAGTCGTCTTGCATAAATAACAATGAACTCCGCTAAATGTCTGTCAAAGCCAGTATTAAAGCCACTAACTGGCTTCCTTCTATTTTAAGCAAAAAAGATTGAGAATTTTTAGCCACTTACCATATAGGACAACGAACATTGGGACAGAATCCTTTCCGTTCTTCATGCCGCTCCATTTCTATACACGGTTATATAAACTTTTACGTACAAAAAGTTTGTATTTATTACACGAATCTTTTTTACTGCACTGTTGCAATACCCCCCCCCGGTTGGTCAAATTTATCACGCAGAGATAATTTTTTTGTTTTGCCGATTGACCAATGACATGCCTTATATTTGCTCACGAATGATGGCGTCAAACAGGATTTTTGCACCACGCATAGGTACGGCAATTTTTTCGACAAAACCCCGTTTGTTTTCACTAATTTCTGGTGTTTCACAACAGTTTTAAGCAACAAAACGTTCGTGCCAAGTTAGTACGATTATTTGTGTTTATAGAAGTGTTGTTTTTTTATTGATTTACGTTCGTATTTGCGAATAGTATTGACATTCATTCAAGTGATGAGTTGAACTAGTGAATTTACTTGCCAACCTTTAAGTATATTATATAATACGACAGACAGTACGTGATAGTGCTTGGGCTGCCTATGGTGTAAACAGCGAAAAAAGCAAGAAACCGCGAACGAGAAAAACAATCCGAAAAGAGTAGACTGAATTGGCAGTATTTGTGGTGACAAAAACAGAAGAAGTTTAACGGTAGGAGATTCGTATTTACCAGTTTAGCTGAGTTAAAACGGAAGAAATCTTGAAAATGAAAATTGATATAAATAATATATTGTCTAGAGTTGTCAGTTGAACGCTAGGACGTTGACATTGTGTCTTTTCTTGGCCACTGTTTATATATATATTTTTAATGAAAATTTGTCATTTGGTTCATCTCGTTGTGTTTTGTTTTTTTTAATATTGCCTTTGCATGTTCTTTTAGTGTGTCAATACATGACTACAGGTGAACTTTGCTAACTAATTTTCTGGGATGTTTTCTGATCTGTGTGTCATTAATACAACAAAAAACAGAAATTAGGGGAGGGGGGGGGGGGGGGGGGGGGAGTGGGGTTAAAAAATGCATATAAAGCGGGCGAGGGGTTGTTGCGTTCATGTATTTCTAGTAGATGTATATTGTTTGCTGCTTATTTGATTCAAAACCTCAGCGGAACACGCCTTCGAACGAATCACATCAGGTCACAACACGTCTGTGGTGCAAAACACGCCTTCAGAGATCGGCAACACGCTAAAAATGTTCGGGCTGCAACACGCCAAACACAACACGCCAAACACAACACGCCAAACGTGTTAATTTAGAACACGTACTTTTGTCCCCTATAGCATCACGCCATTTTGGGGTACGTGTTCTGAAAACATGATGTGTGTTACCGTAACACGTCATAGTGTGTTCTTACAACACACGTGGATTTGGAACACGCTGCAGGCGCGGACTGGCCCACCGGGACACCGGGAAATTTCCCGGTGGGCCCCTTGCTCCTGCCCTTGTGTGGGCCCCTGCTTATCTGAAGTAATGGTATAAAAATGCT
Organism: Paragorgia papillata; assembly: GCA_035771165.1. Taxonomy (NCBI): domain Eukaryota; kingdom Metazoa; phylum Cnidaria; class Anthozoa; order Scleralcyonacea; family Coralliidae; genus Paragorgia; species Paragorgia papillata. Next base: position 2,085,972 of record JAWNZC010000234.1, read on the forward strand.
GTTTTGAGTTTGTAAATCTGAGTACAAGTTCCTCGGCTATAGAGATGGCTGCTTGGGTATTGACCCCGACCCCGGAACATTTCAATCCTGAGTAAGTGGGGGTATATAATATGTCTATTAACTGTTATGTGGTGTTAACATGAAGTACACCATTGTTTTCCCGCTGGCCAAGATGCCCCACGCACTCAACGTAGGAATGCATTTTATTATGGTAGGCCCTTCCAGTGGCCATTTCCAGGTAAATATTTTCCAGTCCGCGCCTGACACGCTGCAGTGTTCAAGACGCTTTTAGCGTGTCGAAAATTGACGTGTTGTTACAACACACTTAATATAACGTGCTCTAGCAACACGCTTCTATATAGAACACGCTTCGTGTTGATATAGGGACAAAAATGCGTGTTCTTAGAACACGTTTGGGTTTCTAGTATAGGCGGAACGAAGTTGTGTGAAGATGTCCTGCTCTGGCAACAGCGGTTAATTTGTCGTATCGGGATATTGATAGAAGAGTATGTGCAGCACAAATGCATATCCTTGACTTTGAAAAGGCGACAAGTAGCGTGAAAGCTTTGATAAAAGCACATGCCGAAGCGATTGGAAGTCCTTTGGAATTTATCTTTTTCCCTTTGCTTTGTATCTGTTCCCATTTCATGGGTCCTGATGGTCGAGTAATGGTTAATAACGAGCAATAGAAGGAGGCGTTAATTCTGTGGAGTGTAGTTCTGGCTGACAAGGGCAAAAGAATAGTCACCTGCGCTGAATCGCTTTCTGCAACCCATTCAAGATATAGAGGCTGAAATGCGTGAAGGAGGGAAAGACTGTGAAGAAAGGGCGGAAGATGATGATGAAGATGAGATGATCAAGGAACGGAGGAAGAGTTGTTGGGTTATACGATGAAGTGTCATTGACTCATTGTTGTATGAGCAACTTCATAAATACAAGAACGGAAGCTCAGATAGAAAAACCCTTCTGTCTCTGATCAATGGTGGTCCCTGGCGAAGAAATTTCAGAAATTCGCAAAGCGTGGTGCCAATTAAGGACTTGCATGGTTCAACATCACATGTGATTCGTGCAGCCAGATGTAGTGGTCAACTTACTTAATGGAAACGACTACGATGGTTTTTGACACTGCGTTGCGTTGTATTGTATTGTATTGCATTATATTGTATTGCATTGCATTGCATTGCATTGCATTGCATTGCATTGCATTGCATTGCATTGCATTGCATTGCATTGCATTGCATTGCATTAATTGCATTGCATTGCATTGCATTGCATTGCATTGCATTGCATTGCGTTGTATTGTATTGTATTGCATTGCATTGCATTGCATTGCCTTGCATTGCTTTGCCTTGCCTTGCCTTGCCTTGCCTTGCCTTGCCTTGCCTTGCCTTGCCTTGCCTTGCCTTGCATTGTATTGCAGATGCCCATTAATTGTCTGACGCTCGTCTGACGTTTCGGCTCCGTTTGTTTTTATTTTTTCGCCACACAAAATGGCATTATTGCATCATCCCGTCAGGCCTTGCGAAACTGTAAAGGCATGTGCGTGCTCGTTTTTTTCGAGTTCTTTTGATCGAATTGGGTTGAGGTGTTTTCCGACGGTATTGGTGAATTCATGAGTAGTTGTTCAGTAATGTTGCTGACAAGGTTTGTCCACGAAGACAGAACAGACGAATTTATTAGACGCGAAAAAATGCCGTGTTGACATCGGTACCTAGGAAGTTTGACTTGAGGACTAGAGACACAAGAAAGGGCCACAGTATATCAAAGAACATATACGTACTGTTTACCTAGTAACGGCTTTCTCCTTGTTTGAATAGCTTTACCTTTTGCAAGTGACCTTGTTATAGTTGAACAAAGGCTTTACAATGTTTACAACTGCACACGCCGGCGATCGCGGTATTCTGTTTGTCCGAATTTAAATAAATTCTATATCAGAATGATCGCTTGATTCTGCCGAATGCGACACTATAAGTTTTGTCTACTAATTACATTAGCAAACCTTCGGCGCTTCCTGCACCGATGTATAAGACCATAGATTCTATTTGTGAAAATCTAGGCAAATATGCATTGCCATTGCCATGCATGTATTCTTGCTAGAGTACGCACAGTAGCCCGAGTGAACGCCTGAGCAGGCGTCTTGTTAGTTTAGCATTGGATTTCGTGACGGCGCGTTTGACTACGTGCATGCATGTGTCAACACGTTTTATAAGTGGTTCTATAAATTGACGCAAAAAATGTTAACTGGGTAAGCGGGGTAATTACCCCGGGGCCCGGGGCAAATAGGGGCCCGTAAGATTTTAGTCCAAGAATTATTGCGCTATAAATGAACCCGAAGAAAAGTAAAACTTCCAAGTCTCTTGCAAAGAGTAGATAAGATAAATTCAAGTTGCGAGGAGTACTATTAGTCTATTACTACTAATTTTGAAATGTTATTTTATTTTTGATGCAAAGATTGGCGTTTAAAATACTCGATAATGATGGTATTAAAACATTGATTTCAGGCTGGGGGGCCCGGCTCCAACGTTTGACCCAGGGCCCATCTCGGCTCTCGACGGCCGTGTATGTAACGCTGTACAACGATTCTCTAGCTTTTACTCTGTTCTAGACGTAAAAGCCAGAAGAAGGAAGATTATTTGGAATCACAAACGGACAAGATTTAGGCGCTGGTTTTACGAATCTCCGTGATGAAGAAAAACGATCAAATGGAACTTAAAGATGTGGAGAATTTTGAAGAGCCGTCGAAGGTTAATAATGATGGCATTGATGGGAAATTTGGCTATTTCGGCTTTCGTCCGTCCTCGTTACAATGTATAAATAACCCTTGGTGCTTTCTGGTTGGAATTTTGGGGTTGTCGTTCGGGCAAGGTTAGTGGAGCATTTTAACAAGTGATTAACCCATTCCTGCCTGAGCTGGCCAAAAATGGTCCCTTTAATATTGTTTTACTCTGTCGAACGCCAGATGATTTTACTCATCAAAGAGAGAACCCTCAGAAATCCTAGGTAGCAATGGGTTAAAGGCGCAGTGTCACCATGACGCAAACTTGAAAAACGTCGTGGACAAATTCCAGTTCAGTGAATATCACACACGTCAAAAGTTGGACTAAATAGTCCGTACGAAAACGCACTAATGACTTACTCTTTTAACGTTTTATTCCTTTCCTTTGCACACAAATATAAGGGGGTGTTTATATGGAGGCGAGCCCGGTTACCCGAGCTAGCCCGCTTTGCCGAGATGATTTTTATTGCGCCGAGAAGGGCTAGCTCGCCTGTAAACACGCCTTCAGCTACCAGGGCTGGCACTAAAAGCTTCATATACACGCGGCAAAATTTGTTTTTATTAGCTTTTTTCGACGTATTAACAATCCACAAGTTCCGCTTGTTCATGTACAGTAACGTTTATATTTAAAACAATGAGACTTCGTGTCTTACCAGAACTGATAAATTACACAATATTTACGGTATAACAAGCCAGCCAGCCCGGCTATGTGTCGTCGATTAGTAGCTTGATAGTATTAGTAACTTGAGTAACCAATTTAGCCTTCATTAGATAAGTACAACTTCTTACATTAATCACGCGATAAACTATAATCTTTGAACTACAATATTCTTAAAGTGTCCCTAACCCCAATTTTTTTTTAAATTTTAAAAACATTGTAATATGTTTCTGAGTAGTTCTTCGAAAAAATTTTTGGATTTGGTTTAATTCCCTATCCGTGGCATCAAGTTGAAGTTAGCGCTCTGTTGTTCTATTAAGCGTGGTTGTTCACAACAGCGCAAGCAAAAAACTGGGGAGGGCACAATTTGTGACATAGATTCCGGAACGACCGAGAAATATGATTAGCAAAGAACTCGTCTTCAAGGTCGTGTTGTTGTAGAATGCCTGGCCACTTTTCAAAATGCATTCACAGGAGAAATAGGAGTGGAAGCTCTTTACAAACAGTTTAAGCCTTAAGTATATAAAGAATATGTTTCTTTTTATTATAAGACGAGAAATTATAAAGCACGAAGCAATTATGTTTAATAGATTAATTTGGAGCGACTATTTGTTTACCAACGTATAGAATAGCGCCTGAGAAAATTGTACTTTTTCTGATGTAATCTGAAATATGCAACACAACCCGCCGCGCCGCAATTTGTTTAAAGCTCGCCTGCGTCGTTCATGGGTCTGTGCCACTCTGGAGACTTATACCAGATTAAAGAGCATGAAATTCTGTACAACATATGTGAATTTAAAACAAATTGTATAGAATAGCGCCTGAGAAAATTGTACTTTCTCTGATGTAATCTGAAATATGCAACACAACCCCTGTCAGTCGTATTAATGACGCCGCGCCGCAATTTGTTTAAAGCTAGCCTGTGTCATTCATGGGTCTGTGCCACTCTGGAGGCTTATACTAGATTAAAGAGCATGAAATTCTGTACAACATATGAAAATTAAAAAAAAATCGTATAGAATAGCGCCTGAGAAAATTGTGTTTATATCTGAGGTAATCTGAAATATGCAACACAACCCCCATCAGTCGTACTAATGACGCCGCGCCGCAATTTGTTGAAAGCTCGCCTGCGTCGCTCATGGGTCTGTGCCACTCTGGAGACTTATACTAGATTAAATAGCATGAAATTCTGTACAACATATGTAAATTAAAAAAAATCGTATAGAATAGCGCCTGAGAAAATTGTGTTTATATCTGAGGTAATCTGGAATATGCAACACAACCCCCGTCAGTCGTATTAATGACGCCGCGCCGCAATTTGTTTAAAGCTCGCCTGCGTCGTTCATGGGTCTGTGTAGACTTGGATCAAGTCTGTCTCTCCACAATCTCGTCCCCAGAGCCAAACCCCTCGCACGCGAGTTAACTTGCCCGCGCGGCCGGGCATATTTGGCTCTGGGGACGAGATTGGTCTCTCCAGGGGACGTCGAGCGCGCCGCCGCAAAGCGGCGCGAGACAGACTTGATCCAAGTCTAGTCTAGGGTCTGTGCCACTCCGTTAGCAACCTCAATCTGTAAAGTTATTTAACTAATTATATATTATACAATTATTGGATGAGGTTGAGCATGATATCAAGAATTATCGAGGCCGAGGGAAAGGCGAAAGAACGCCTGCCAAAATCCTATTCATAAACGAGACTTTTGTGTCCAAAACCTTCGGTTAAATTCCCATTGGTTCATATGCGTATTGGCGTCAACACTCAGTGAGTCCTCAATGAAACCTGTCAACACACCGTAAAAGCTTTCAAACCAAACACAAGCTGGATTGTATTTCGTTATTTTCGCACTTCTCAGTCTGTTCGTAACTTCACCTTCGGATTGCTGCGATTGCGCGGATTTCATCTGCTTCCTTTGGCCAGGACTTCGGTCTGGTGAAGAAACTGACGTTGGCAAAAGCCGTTTCATGCGAGTGTTCTCTTCATCACCAACCAACGAAAACTGTGGATGCATCTTGTTTACAGCAGCCTTCAGTTCCATAAAATACTTAGCGAAGTTTCGCATCCTTCTACCGCAGCTTTTGCATACGCGATTCGACAAGTTCGGATCTCGTGAGCATCGATTCCAATAGATTGACAAAGCGAGGCTAAGACAACATTTTCACGGTCAATTTCATCTGCGGTATTAAATCTGAAGGAGGCAACTCTTTTCAGTGGAAAACTGCACTGACATACCCGACAGAACTGATTCGGAGTAGGAGCATTTCGAGGTCTTCCTAAGCGCGATTTTATTATTTTCTCTGGAGTAGCAGTTGCACTACCCAGCGCGCTCATCCCTCAACTGTGACAATGACAATTATGCCTTTAGTCTGAATTGTAATTAAGTAGTAACACCTTTGGCGAGGCATGTTCACGCTCAATCAACGTTAATTTCCGGAACAGTTTTTCATTGGTTATTTGAAGAGGTGTTGATTATACGTTCCAGCCATATTTACTTAAAAATTGTCTCGTTTATGAATAGGATTTTGGCAGGCGTTCCTTCGCCTTTCCCCCCAATTTTTCCCCCGCCCCCCCCTATTTTCTTCTCGCCTCGCTTTATTTTTTTCTCGCCTCTCGCGCGCGCTCCACCGGCGCCTTCTCAAGCCTCTTTCCGCTGCCCCTCTCAACCCTTTCCCCCAGAACAGAACGCCTGCTACGCAGGCTAAGGTGAATATCCACACTATTCACCGACACTGAGGTGAATAATTGTTTTAGCATATACCTCATAAATGAAATAATAATAAGTTTAACATTCTTACATTTTTCGGTATTTTATACAAGACACGGCCGCTAGCAACTTGGGCACTTGGCTAGCACTTGGCGTACTCGATACTTGTCGACAAAACAGTTTTTACAACTTTTGAATATATTAATGGCTAAAAAATTGTAAAGAAACATACCTGTGGACACTCTTCTACTTAATTTTGTTGACTTTTCTCGTTATTCTACAACATCAGCCTTGTTTATCAACAAAATCTCCTGCTTCGGTAAACAAAGCAAAACTGGCCGCCATTTTGTTTTGCCCGCAGGTGAATAGTGCACGATATCCCGAGCTAGAGGAACCAATCAGATTGCTTGAAAAGCACTATTCACCTGCGAGGTATATGCTAATAAGTCTTAATAGTAGTTCTGACTTACTATCTTATATAATAGTTAGGAGGTTGCCTGTTCGATATCTTGGTGTAAGAACCTTGTCAGGTTCAGGCTCGTTGTCAGGTTCAAACTCGCTGCCAGATTCAGGCTCGTTTGCAGGTGGATCTTTCTGTTCTTCCTCTACCCATTCGTCAGAATCTTCCTCATCAGCGTCACTATCCTCCATCTTTGCTGCTTTTGTTATCTTCTTAAACCAAGCAACATTTCTGGTTATGATGTGGTCTTTACTTTGTGCTGTTACCATGCTTCCTTTTCTAGCCACAACTTTGTATGGATGAACTTGATATGGTAAGGACAACTTATTATGCTTTGGAGCTGGAACCAGAACTTGATCACCTACAATTGAACCTCTGACACTGCAGCTTTGTTTCTTTTGTCTGCTCGGTCTTTCATTTTCTTCTTTTCCTCTTCATCTCGCTGTTTCACTTGTTCGTTCATTTCGTTGTCTTCTTTGTCAGTTTGCAATGCCGTGAAACTAGGAAGCTTGTTTCGCATTGTTCGGTTGAACAATAATTGGGCTGGACTTGTCGCAGTAGTCGTGTGTGGTGTAGACCTGTAGTTAAGTAAAAAGATGTCAAGTTCATCTTGCCACCTTTTCTCTTCAACATGCGCTGTGCGAATTGCCTTTGTAATGGTTTTCATAAATCGTTCTGCCTCACCATGTGCCTGCATGAGGCCAATAATGTGTAATACGGCGATGCTGAACACCATGCTCTTTCAGATAGTTGGTGAATTCAACTGCATTAAATGGTGGGCCATTGTCCATGGTGAACTGCTCAGGATATCCATGCCGTGCGAACATTCTCTGGAGTCGGGATATAACTGCTGTCGTTGTGCATGGTACTGTTCATGATTTCCACTTCTGGATATCGCGAATAGGCATCAATAACTATACCAACAACTTTTCACCAGTTGGAAAAGGGCCACAAAAATCAGCATGGACTGTGTGCCATGGTTTAGGTGGAAGATTGCTCATGTTGAGAGGCTGTTGGGTCTTTGGTGATTGATGAAGAGAGGCTTGGCAGGGTAGACATTCTTTTACCATGCGTTCAACTTGTAAATCTATTCCAGGCCACCAAACTTGCGTAGGAGCATCTTCGTTTTAACTATCCCCATGGTGACCTTCATGGGCAATAGATAGAACACGTGATCGAAGACAAAGAGGAATGACAATTCTTAAATTTCGTAAGATTACTCCTTTGCCTGAAACAGATAGTTGATCACAGATATTATGGTACGTACGAGCGTAGACTGTGATCCTTCTTGTCCCATGCCTCACCTTGTATAGACTTAATAACTTTCTGTAGCTCTGGATCTTCTTCTGTTGCAGTGACAATGTCTTCGAGTGTTAAGGGCTTTGGGACTGCATGATCTTGAACAAAGTTCACATACAGTAAAAACCCGCTAACAAGAACCTACATTTTACCAAATCAGCCTGGGATAGGTTCTTATATTCTTATATATTCTTATATAAATAAATTCTTATTTTCAGCCTGAGGTTCTTATAGTGGAAGGTTCTTGTTAGCGGGTTTTTACTGTATTCCTCGGCTTTTGGTGGTGAACTGTAGGTTGTAAACAATGGCTGTCGTGATAAGACATCTGCCGGATTGCTGGAACCAGGACGATATTTGATGTTAAATCGATATTGCTGTAGACGTAGTAACCAACGCTCTATGCGCAGACATGGTTTTGACTTCGGACCATAGATTATTTCCAGCGGCTTGTGGTCGGTGATGAGGTCGAACTGAGTGCCAAGAAGGTAGATGTGGAAACGTTCACAACCCCAAACAGCTGCCAGCGCTTCCTTCTCTGTTTGAGAGTAGCGGCACTCTACTGAACTCAATGACCGACTGTCATAAGAAATACAACGAACTTGGCCATCTTCCTGAGTCTGAGCTAGAACTGCACCCAGACCCACAGGGCTTGCATCAACAGTAAGTTGGGTTTGTCGATTTGGATCATTGAAGGCCATCGCGCAGTCAGATTCAATAGCTTCCTTGATTTTTTCAAAAGATTGTTGCTCTTTTCTTGACCATTTCCACTTGGACGACTTTGTGGTTAAATCTCGCAGGGGTGCAGTAATTGTCGAAAAATCTTGGATAAACCTCGAGCAGTAATTGGCCAGTCCCAGGAAACTGCGCAATTCACTGACATCTGTTGGCCTCTTGAAATGCTTTATGGCTTCTACTTTCTTGCTGAAATTCCATCTTTTGACAGGATGTACCCATAAAACCATAGGCTAGGTTGGTTGAACTTGCACTTGGCCTGGTTTAGTGTCAGCTTCTTGCTGGCTAAACGCTGTAGGGCTGCTTCCAAATTACGATCGTGCTCTGCTTGACTTTTTCCCCATACAATTATATATCATCTGCGATGTTTCTCACACCGGTTAATCCTTGGAGAGCTTGCTGTATCGCGTTTTGGAAGACTTTGGAGGCACTGGAAAGACCAAATGGCAACCTTTTGTAACGGAAAAGTCCTTTAGGGCTGCAAAATGTGGTTACATTTCCTCCAAGACTATCTGATGATATCCAGCTTTGAGATCTAGCTTGGAAAACATTACCGCTCCAGCCATATCTTCCATCATCTCGTCAACGGTTGGTATTGGGTGTCTTTCACGAAGAAGGGCTCATGGGACGTCGATAGTCACCACATACTCTTACTTCACTGGAGTTGTGGGGCTTTGGAGCTGCAACTATTGGTGAAACCCAGGTAGTTGGTCCCTCGGCTGGTTCGATGATGTCTATAGCTCTTCCAATTCAACCAGTTTTTCATTTACTTGCTTTCGAAGGTGAAAAGGTATTATTCGCGGTCGTTGTGCCACGGGTGTGACATTGGGATCAATATGGAGTTGCTGTTCGTAGTCTTCCAAGCAACCAATACCATCGAAAAGTTGAGATATTTTTCTAAAAGCTTGTGAGTGCATGTTTGCAGTTAGATTTGCGTTTCCTTCACTTTCGGTTTTGTTGACTTCGATTCTCAGGATACCCAATTCCGCTGCCGTTTCGTTACCCAAGAGTGATCCAGACGTTCCTTCAACAACGTAGAATGTAGCAACGGTATTTTTGCCTTTCGATTCAACAGGTAAGCAACATTTCCCGACAATCGGTAAGGGTTGATGCTTTAATGAAATACTCCTAAATCAGTGTTACAGAAAGGCATTGCGATCAAGGATATTTGTTGATGATCCGGAGTCGATGGTGATTTCAATAACAGTTTTAGCGATTTGTATTTGGGTGAATGTCGATTTGTTTTGGCAGAAGTTCCTTTGTCTTTGCTGCTATGAGCATTCTTTTGACCTGACGTCACAGTGAAAGTATATATTCATCTTCCGACGATGAACTTGGCGATTCTTGTTTCGTTGCTTTGACATTTTCTTTCTTTGGTGGATCACTGTGGGTGGATTGACCTTAGTAAAGCGGTTTCTTGGCTTGGTTTGTTTGCTGCTACGACATACTTTTGCATAATGATTTTCTTTCCCACACGATCTGTAAGTCTTTCCTTTCGCCGGACAGATTTCATTGTGTCCTTGTTTATAAACACCCCCGCAATTTCGACATTCGTGTTTTGACACCTCACTTGATTGGCGCTGAGTAGATTTGTCGTCTTGAACTCTTTAACTTTGGATGAAGTGTTTTCGATCTTGTTCTGTGATCGGATCAGGATCAACAGGCCCAGTCAACCTGATCCTACCCCAAGCACCAAGGATCAGATCACGCTCGAACCAGTCGCCAAGGATCAGAGCACGCATGAGCCAGTCGGTAGTATAATATATGGCGGTTGCAAACCCAACATAATCGACGCATGGCTTAACTAAAATCTAAATCTACCGTAAATCCTCGATTTAGCGCCGCTCTCGATTAAGCGCAGCTCTCGATTAAGCGCAGCTCTCGATTAAGCGCCGCATCCAGAAGTAGGATAATTTAATAAGCGCCGATAGAAAATCGAGAATTCATCCAAATAAAAAAAAATTTGGACTGAGGTACTCAACAAACGACAGTAATTTGATTTTTTTTTAAAAAAATATTTGGGGTTAGGGGCACTTTAATTCGACGCGACGATAATTCGTCGTGTAACTCGAACACGCATTATCGTCGCATTATCCGTCTGACTCAGACGAATTTAATTGCCGAGACGAATTTAATTCGTGTGTCGAATTTAATCGAGTTAAACGTCGCAGTTTCGTCGAATAAAATTCATTGACAAACATTTAAATTTGTCTGAATTAAATTAGTCTATTGTGCGACGTTTAGTACAGGCCTTATAGTGATTGAATAAAGTGGTTGATTAATTATTGTCGCTAAAGAGTTTGTGTTTTGTTTTTCAGCCTTGGGTGTTTTAGGTGTCTTGCCTATTGTAATTTTTCGAGTTTTGACATTGGCATGATAGCTGCAGCTAATGATGTCGCTGCTGTTTTGTTTGGTTTGATTGTTTCTCATTATGGAAACTTTGGCAATAAAGTCAAGTGGATTGGTTTTGGTGGAATAATAACAGGTAATAGTTTAACTTGTGGTGTAATGAATTGCCGCAAAATTGCTAAACATGTGGTGAAAAGCAAAACAGAGCAGCAAAACAGAGCAGAGAAGAGCCGAGCAAATCAGAGCTGAACAGAGTAGAGTTGAGCAAATCAGGGCAGAGCAGAGCAAATCAGAACAGAGCAGAGCTGAGCTGAGCTGAGCTGAGCTGAGCTGAGCTGAGCTGAGCTGAGCTGAGCTGAGCTGAGCTGAGCTGAGCAGAGCAGAGCTGAGCTGAGCTGAGCTGAGCTGAGCAGAGCTGAGCTGAGTTGAGCAGAGCTGAGCTGAGTGGAGCAGAATTGACCTGACCTGAGCTGAGATGAATAGTAACAGGTAATAATGTAACAGACACACACACCGACGCAAACACACAGACAGACACACACGCAAATACAAAGAGATACAGGCAAGGCAAGACAGGGCAAGACAAGACAAGACAAGACAAGACAAGACAAGACAAGACAAGACAAGACAAGACAAGACAAGACAAGACAAGACAAGACAAGACAAGACAAGACAAGACAAGACAAGACAAGACAAGACAAGACAAGACAAGACAAGACAAGACAAGACGAGACGAGATGAGACGAAACAAGGCAAGGCAGACAAACAGACAGACAGACAGACAGACAGACAGACAGACAGACAGACAGACAGACAGACAGACAGACAGACAGACAGACAGACAGAGAAAATAGACAAACAGATAGATATACACTGACATGCAGACATACAAACATAGACAAGACAAAACGAGACGAGATGAGACGAGACAAGGCAAGGCAGACAGACAGACAGACAGACAGACAGACAGACAGACAGACAGACAGACAGACAGACAGACAGACAGACAGACAGACAGACAGACAGACAGACAAACAAACAAACACAGCCACAGACAGACACCAATAGACACAAGCAGACAAACACACAGATGTAGACAGGCAGACCAATCATTTGTGTGAATGATTTTTTTTTTTGATAACTTTTATTTTTTTCAAGGACTTGGAATTTTAATAGTCACCTTACCTCATTACATTATTGAAAAATACGACCCTCCCGAACCTTCATACCCAGACCTTCTCTGCATACCAACAACCCCAACGTCTTCCCCTGAAAACGCAACAAACTCAGAAACGTGTGATGAAGGTTCCATCGCTGAGTGGTACTACCTAGCTGTGATGCTCCTTGGTCAATTTGTTGCCGGTGTAGGCTCCATTTCATTATATTCGTTCGCGCCATCGTGTTTTCAGAACTATGGCGACGAAAAGACCATACCGTTATTCATTGGGCTATGGCAGTTGTCAATTTTTTCTGGTTTGGTGGTTGGTTTTGGACTTTCAAAACCATTGCTAGAACTTTATGTTGATATTCATCAGGTGAGAAGAGAAGAGAAGAGAAGAGAAGAGAAGAGAAGAGAAGAGAAGAGAAGAGAAGAGAAGAGAAGAGAAGAGAAGAGAAGAGAAGAGAAGAGAAGAGAAGAGAAGAGAAGAGAAGAGAAGAGAAGAGAAGAGAAGAGAAGAGAAGAGAAAAGAAGAGAAGAGAAGGGAGGGGAAGGGAAGTGAAGGTGATCGGGAAGGGAAGGGGAGGGGAAGGGTAGTGGAAGGGGAGGGGAAGGGGGAAGGGGAGGGGAAGGGAGAGGGAAAGCGAGAGGGAAAGCGAGAGGGAAAGCGAGAGGGAAAGCGAGAGGAGAAGCGAGAGGGAAAGCGAGAGGAGAAGCGAGAGGGGAAAGTAGAGGGGGGAAGGGGAGGGGAAGGGGAGTGGAGGGGAAGGGGAGGGGATGGGAAGGGAAGGGGAAGGGAAAGGGAGGGAAGGGGAGGGGAAGGGAAGGGAAGGGGAAGGGAAGTGAAGGGGAAGGAAAGGGAAGGGGGAGGGGAAGGGAAGGGCAGTGGAAGGGGTAGGGGAAGGGAGAGGGGAAGGGGGAGAGGGGAGGCAGGGGAGGGGAAGGGGAGGGCAACGGGAGGGGAAGGGGAGGGGGAGGGGAAGGGGAGGGGAAGGGGAGGGAACGGAGGCGACGTGGAGTGAAGTGAAGTGAAGTGAAGCGAAGCGAAGTGAAGTGAAGTGAAGTGAAGCGAAGCGAAGTGAAGTGAAGTGAAGTGAAGTGAAAACAATTGCTTTTTCCCAGCCTGAAGGATTTAACATGACTCCTCAAGATCCTCGTTGGATTGGCAATTGGTGGATTGGAATTCTTGGTTCAGCAGCAATCTGCTTCATCAGTTCCATATTCCTTCTTGGATTCCCGAGGAAAATCAAAAACGAAAGCCCCCAAGAAACCGAAATGGAGAAACATGTCCTGACAAATTTAACGGTTAAAGAAAAGCTTGCCAAGCTACCGTCAATTTTAAAAGAAATGTTGACAAATTGGACGTTTTTGTTTAACTCCTTGGCAGTGAATTGTACATTGTTGTACAGCCACGGAACAGGTCTGTTTTTTGCTAAAATACTTATTCTCAGATATGGGGTTTCACCGGAGAAACTTGGCATCGCTTTGACCTTGTGCACTGTTCCGCCCATGATCGGTACGTGTTTTATTGTCTGTTATGTTAGGGGGTGTTTATATGGCGGCGAGCCAGCGCTATCTCGGGTACCCGGGATGATTTTTAGGCCATGTCCACACTAATCCGTTTTCAAACGAAAACGCATAGGCGTACGAGCCGGGGGGGCTGGGGGGGCTGCAGCCCCCCCAGGTTTGAGAAAAATATTCTATTCGGGCAAAAATGGTCTGGTCATTCGGGAAAAATAGTCTTCTCAATAATATTTTAATGTTATATATAACATTTTCACCTGGGTGTTCCGGTCTTCCGTGTAGAGCTTCGTATGTGTAACTTGACCTGATTTGAAGTAGTTTCACTGCTTAGGCGCAGCTACATGTCATTTACTAAAAATAGACCCTACATGATAATGCGCTATAATCAACAAAGCAACTAAGCAAGTAATAAACAGTTTAAACACATTCTACAATCCAACAGTCTTCTCGAGTCGTCTTTCTCTATCTGTTTACTCCCTAGTCCCTATCTGTTACGATATGCTATCAAAGTCGTCTCGTAAACGATCCTATCGATATCGCGTTCGGTGCGAGGAATGCGACAAGGAATTCGACAGTGATTATAAAGCAGTCCATTCTCGGATAGTTCACAATGGTAGAAAAGTAAAATGTCAACCGGTAATGGAATCATCTGATTCATCGCAGTCGAAATTAAGCAGTTTCTTTACCAAAAGTGGTACAGCCACCAAGCAAACTAACCAGCTGAGTGAGCTGACATTAACAGAGGCTAGACCGACTGGCAGTAAAGATTTGGGAGCCACGTCGTCAAATGTGACAGACCCAGCAAAAGATAAGTCTGAGAAGGAGCCCATGCATGAAGCCTTAGCTGAACCAATATCTTTGGAAATTGAAAAGTTGTATCCATCACTGCTCAGAGAAACTGATGAACGCAACGTGTCGATGGCCAGTGAAAACCATAGCTCCAATGACAGTGTGTCCTTAGCCAGAGAAGTTGAATCGGATCAGGAGGTACAGCGAGTTGTTGCAGGGCTTGCACCAGGGTCGAGTATTGCGCCACCTATGGCAATTGATGATCTCCCTCCAGCAGCATATACTCCAGGCGAACAGTCAGAGAAGGCGTCAATTTTCAGTCAGGCCACTGGAGAAATATCTACTTGTCGGGCCCCGAAACAACCTATATTATCTGAATATCCTACAACAAAATTCGTCAATGAATCATTTGCACGAAGATTCCAACCTGAATGGTACAAGAAGTATCCCTGGATTAGTTATGAAGTCGATAAAAACGCGTGCGTGTGTTTTGCCTGTGCGGAATTTGAGAAGGATACTTCATTCGTGTATACAAATTGGAAGAAGCCGTCAAAGCTAACTAAACATGGCAAAAGCGAAAATCATGTCAGATCTATGACAAGATGGGCGCAGTTGAAGGCAATGCAGAAAAAGAAAACATCTGTTCTGCAGCAGCTGAATAGTGCTCATCAGGAACAGGTTGCAAGTAACAGGCAGTATTTACAAGTAATCATCGAATGTTTGATGTTTACTGCGCAGCAAAATCTTGCCACGAAAGGTCATGAAGAAAGTCGAAAGGATATATGGGAGGTATCTGATATAAACAGAGGAAACTTTCTCTAATTACTATGCCTAAGATGCAACGATTTACCTTGGCTGAAGTCTAAACTTCAAAGCCAGCTCCAGTCACACGCCAAGCGGACATCACCTGCTATCCAAAATGAGCTACTAAATTTAGTGGCAAACTTTATGCTTGAGAGAATTGCTGCAGAAGTGAGAAGTAGCGAATATTACGGAATTATTGTGGATGAAACGTCGGATATCAGTCGAGCAAAACAGGTTTCCCTATGCCTGAGATACGTTTTCAATGGCGAAACCAAAGAGACGCTTGCTGGTTTCTACCCAACTGCCTCCACAGAGGGAGAAGTATTGTATAAGCTTTTAAAGACAGCCGTCAGTAAGCTTGAGTTGAGTTTGGAAAACATAGTTGCAGAATGCTTCGATGGCGCTGCAAACATGAGTGGTGCCCATAAAGGCCCTGCCACGCGCATGAAAGAGTGTTCACCGCTTGTGATATACGTTCATTGCTATGGTCATCGACTCAACTTGGCACTACAAGATACTATGACTGAAATTGAGCCACTTCGGAATGCTCTAGGCACTATCCAGAGTATTTACAACTTTCTAGAAGGGAGTACTAAGCGCCACGCCTTCTTCAAGGATATCGAAGTGGACGATGAGGAGCACGTCAGACTGACAATCAAGTCGCTGAGTGTTACTAGATGGTCCTGTCGCTGGGTAGCAGTAAAAGCAGTGGCAGAACAAGTGCCGAAGATAATTGAAGCTCTTCTCACACTATCAAGAGACCGCGATCCGAAGACCTACAATGACAGCAATTCGCTACTCCGCGCAATTTGTGACTTTCAATTCGTTTTCGGCTTGGTGGTATTGAAGGTTATCTTATCCAACACTGATGGTCTAAGCAGATATCTACAAGGAAAGAAGATGGATGTGGTCACAGCGAAGAAGACAGCTGATGCCGTGATCAAGACACTAAGTGGATGTCGTAATCAAGAAAGCTTCGATTTGTGTGATCAAGCGCCGATATCACGGCACAACAAATCAAGAAAGGAATTGAGGGCACGCAGTTTACTTTCAGGGATGCAAAGGTACCAAGGGCCAAACCTTCGCGCCGGCGTCAGGCACTTGTCAATGAAGCGCCCGAAGCGAATGATGCAATGCAAAACCGGACAGTAGAAGACCATTTCCGTATCACCTGCTACTATGCAAGCCTTGACAAAGTTGTCGCGGAAATGAGATCAAGATTTGAAGGCAATGATCAAAAGGTGTTGTGTGCACTAGCAGATGTTGTCTTCAGCAGTTCTCCAACCAACGCAAATATTAAATTTATGTCGGAGTTCTATGACGTTGACAGTGAACTTCTCAGCAGCGAGAAGGCAATTTTCGAGAATCTTGATGCTGACTCATGCGCCGAGAGAAATAACGCTGCAATGATGGTGAAAACCATGTATCAAAATGGTGTTCACGATGTTCTGCCCGTTCCTTACAAAGTTTTTTCAATTCTGGCCGCAATCCCAGCAACATCCTGCTCTGCTGAGAGGTCGTTCAGTGCTCTTCGCCGCTTGAAAACCTATCTTCGAAGCACAATGGGCCAAGAACGGTTAAGTAGCATCGCCCTTATTAACATCGAGAGAGCTTATGCAAACAAGACGCTAAAGAACGATATGCAAAGGATAATTGACAATTTCGGACAGCGACATAATCGTAGTTCTTATTTCTTCTAAAACATTTGATTCCCGAATCGCGACTAATTCGTCATTTGTATGAACAAATACTTCTCGAAACTAGCGCCGTGAGACAAGCACATATTATTAACTATGAAATAACCACCCACCAACATGTAGCTATGTACCTTTTTCCTTTCTTTGTAAATAATTGTAATCACTTTGAAATTAACTTACATTAGAAGTGGTCAAGTGGCTAAATAAAGATTACCCTTACGAACTTCGTAATGAACTTCGACCTTTGTAATGGCTAAAGGCTTTCCACTCAGGAATATTTTCCGCAGGACCGGAACGTGTGAGCTCTCGGTCGGAACTAATGACTTTAACACAAAGGAAACTTTCCTGTCCGTTCCTATCCTACGGAAGATTTTCCTGAGTGGAAACTAGCCTTAATTCTAATCCTAGTTCCTCTAGAATGTTCTTGCTTTTAAGGATAACGCAGTATGGATAACGATGGAAAATCTTGTTCTTCAGGGGGTTATGTTGTCGATAGCCTCACGATATGACGTCATATGATGTCATATGACGTCACAATTCATTCGGGCAAATTCTGTTCAGCCCCCCCTACAAAATTTTGCTCCTACGCCTATGCGAAAACGTATCAAACGTTTTCCGTCCACGCGTTTTCCAAACGAAAAACCGAGGTTGTTTTCGATATTTATACGCTTGGGACTAGTCAATCCGTACGTGTGTCACAAGTACACTTAGTTACTAGGCCTTTCGTTTCCGTCATGCGCTTGGCCGCGTAGTCGGTTTGGGTTATTGGGAAGACTGGGGAGAGGCTGGAAACGAGAAGGCCTAGCAACATTCGTAAAAAGATCCTGCCCAGAATCGTTCTGGCCCTTCGAGTGTTCCTGGGATCTAGCGTAGCGACAGTATATTATATAAAAAGCATAAGGATGTCTGCGAAGATTTTACCAAGGATCTTGGCGATCGAAAGAAGGAAATTATAGAATATATTCCAATTGGAGCTCGAAATGAAAACTTTACTGTTTAACTTTCAACTTTTGGCGGTTGCAGAAGGAAAGCTAGTGATAAGATAGCTAGGCCAGTGAACCTTCGTCGATCCGGGGTGAGTAGGCTTGTATTATTTTATGCAGATGGAAATAGTAAGTGTCGGGAAACATTTAGGACGTCATAACATCACAATTCTTCCTCAATAAACAACTGAGCTGTAAAGTGAAAGTGTTTACGAATTTTGCTAGGCCTTCCCCAGCGGTTCCGTTCGGATCACTTCCGAAACGTGTCAACCGAGGAAGGCCTAGAAACTAGGCTATGTCACAAGTACTTGTTGGGCTACAAAAGAAGGTTGTGGGTTCGAGTCCCGTCTGGAGCTCAGAGTTTTTCTCTGAGTTTAACTTACGACAGCTTGTACAGCAAAAAACATACGAAAAAACTTTACCCGCTAAAGACACTAATAACGTACAGAAAACATTATTTTGTTTAGTTGGACTTTTGGTTGGATCCTTACTGCCGCGAGCGTTCAAGTTAGAAGAATCGGGCAGAAAATGTGCTTTCGCTTGTTTTATATTCCAAGTTTTCACTATCGTAGGACCAATGGCTTTTCTGACTCCAGGTTGCGACGAGATAAATTTGGCAGGTTTGCGGACTCCTTATGGAGCGAGGTGAGAAGAAAAATATAATGAGTTATACGTATACATGTAGTGCATGTGATACGTTTGTAAGCTTGGTGTAATGTAACAGACGTTTGGTAGACGTCCGTGAAGCTCAAATACTCAAAACGAAGGGAGGGAGGGAGGAAGGGGGAGGGAGGGAGGGAGGGAGGGAGGTAGGGAGGGAGGGGGAGGTAGGGAGGGGGAGGGAGGGAGGTGGGAGGGAGGGAGGGCGGGTGGTAGGTAGGGAGGAGGGAAGGAGGGAAGGAGGGAAGGAGGAAAGAAGGAAGGAAGGAAGGAAATTAGGAAAGAAGGAAGGCAAGAAGGAAAGAAGGAAAGAAGGAAGGAAAGAAGGAACGAACGAACGAACGAACGAACGAACGAACGAACGAAGTAGGTAGGTAGGTAGGTAGGTAGGTAGGTAGGTAGGTAGGTAGGTAGGTAGGTAGGTAGGTAGGTAGGTAGGTAGGATGGTAGGTAGGTAGGTAGGTAGGTAGGATGGTAGGTAGGTAGGTAGGTAGGATGGTAGGTAGGTAGGTAGGTAGGTAGGTAGGTAGACGTTTGGTGGACATTTGGTAGACGTTCGTCAAGCTAAAATACTCTCTGATCCTGGGCCCGGGCGACCAAAATAAAAATTTCCGCAACCGAAAATACGAGAAAAGCGTCCTCAAAATGCAGGAAATGTCGTTTCAGAGACCCAAAATTCAAAAAATATCCGGGGAAGCATGCCCCCGGACCCCCCTAGAATCTCTACTTCCCATGGGCCATGGCATCACTAATTATCTCGCTACGCCACTGCTCTGATCCCCAGATAGGGATTGAACCTGTAACCTTCTAATGACTAGTGAGACGCTCTAACCATTGAGCTACTGATACTCAGATGATATATGAACGTAGGTTGAGTTTGATGTATCAGTATGATGATATATGTTCAACTACTCAATAACCGAGAGTGAGTTCTTACGTACGGTAAAATATTAAACCGTGGTCTTGCTGGTCTCGAGGTTAATACGTTCAAGACATAGGTTTAATATTTTACCGTGAAGACCGAGCCGTCGAGGTTATTAAGTAGTTTATTATATGGCATATGGTATTTCAAAATCAATCTTGTATTTCTTAGTCTGCGCTTCCTTTGACTTCGTCAAAACACCGAACTAGCGTTAGATTCTGTTGTTCCTTTCTCCTCTGGATACTAGAATTTACCGTTTTGTAATGTTCATCGTCGTTTATTTCATTTATTTTCGTCGTTTTTCGGCAATAAAAGTTTCTTATTAGGATTTTTTGTTTGTTTCCAATCGTAGGGCATTAACAATTTTCATAATGACCGCGGGCATTACGGAGAAATCTTGCCACGTCAGCAACCAATCACAGCGCGTGATTTTACCGGAAGTAATCCATGCCATATAATAAAATATTGGAAGTAACATCACAGAATAAGAATCAACCAGAAGTCCGACTCGCGGAAAAAAGTCTCCCATTATTTTTATGCGCATGCGCCAGTCGGCCATTTTGAAAGTAAGTGTCCCCGGAAAATTAGCCTTCTCGTCCTTGCGACCCTCGGGCTCCTGTAATCAATTACTCTTGGCCGTCTTGTGACCTTTTAATTAACTTCATATTATTATCTATATATATAAATAATATTTAGTTAAGTAAATAAGTAATTTACTTTAGAAAACGATTATTTGGATATGAAATTCTTTGACCACGGGGTTATTAAAACTTCAGTACGCGGATACTACGGGTAAAACTCCGTGGCAAAAAAGTCCTGCACTCACGAAGCTGTCGGCATAATCCAGAATTGTATAAACTCCACATTTGTTTATAGAAGAAGATGGCTAAAATTTTCGGAACTACGCATTGTTGAAATACATCGGGTACGTATGTTGTTAGAAATTTTATAAGCTTTCATTCGGTATATATTTCAAATCGTAGTGTTACCTGTAACTTTTTAAAATGTTCAAAATGTTCTCACCGTTGCCCATAAAAGTTTTAATCGAACAATGGTGTGCACATTTTAAACATTTTAAAAAGTTACAGGTAACACTAAAGTTCGAACTATACACCGAATGAAAGCTTATAAAATTTCTAACAACATACGTACCCGATGTATTTCAACAATGCGTAGTTCCGAAAATTTTAGCCATCTTCTTCTATAAACAAATGTGTCGGCATAATCGAGAAATGTAAAGCCCGCTTCATGAGTGCAGGACTTTTTTGCCACGGACTCTTACCCGTAGTATCCGCGTACTGAAGTTTTAATAACCTTGTGGTCAAATAATTTTATTTCCAAAGAACCATTTTCTAAAGTAAATTATTTATTTACTTAACTAAATATTATTTATATATATATATAACAATATAAATTTATTTAAAAGGTCACAAGAAGGCCAAGAGTAATTGAATACGGGAGCCCGAGGGTCGCAAGGACGAGAGGGCTAATTTCTCGGGGGCACTTACTTTCAAAATGGCGCTGGGATCGCAGGCCGACATTTCACGAGGACGCTTACATCAAAGGTGCCGACGCTGAGTCGGACTTCTGGTTGATCCTTATTCTGTGGTAACATTTCATAAACGAGTGAGAGTGTTTTACCATGGGTTACAAACACGAGAGGACAATGAAAATCACGAGGCCGTTATAACCGAGTAACTTTCATTGTTCTCGAGTGTTTGTAAAACATGAGAGAATAATGAAAATCTCGAGACTGCAAGCGTGATTTTTATTGTTTTCGAATGTTTTACAAACACAAGAGAACATTGAAAATTACGAGGTAATAGGCCGAGTGATTTTTGTTGTTCTCGAGTGTTTGAAACCCCTGATAAAACACGATACACGAGTTTATGAAATAGCTTCTCAATCGTTAATTATAGTGGAGGGACTTGGTGATATTGGTGCATATTAGATTTATAGACAGTGGTTTCATGTTGAATTTATAATTAAGAAATGTGGTAATAAACGGTTCTTTGTTTGTGCCGTTTATTATCTGATTTCTTAATTATGAATTCAGTTAGCGCGATCTTTACCGGGTTTCAAAACTCATGCACAGGACCAAATATTTCTCTTTGATTGGCTAATTAGCTCATAAATTATTAGTGATTTGAGAATGCATGTTGACCGTTGTTTTTCAGGAGCTCTGTTGGGAACGCTTATAATTTTACAGAGTATCCCGACATTCCAGGAGTTGAACTGGGGTCAACATGTAATCAAAATTGTAGTTGCCATCTTGGTATAGCTTTACCAGTCTGTGGTTCAGATAATATTTCATATTTAAGCCCTTGTTATGCTGGTTGTACTGATGTTCTTATGACGGTATGTTATTTCATTCTTCCTTCCTTTTTATTTTCTAACTTATTTTCTTCCTTCTTTCTTTCTTTCTTTCTTTCTTTCTTTCTTTCTTTCTTTCTTTCTTTCTTTCTTTCTTTCTTTCTTTCTTTCTTTCTTTCTTTCTTTCTTTCTTTCTTTCTTTCTTTCTTTCTTTCTTTCTTTCTTTCTTTCTTTCTTTCTGTCTGTCTGTCTGTCTGTCTGTCTGTCTGTCTGTCTGTCTGTCTGTCTGTCTGTATGTCTGTCTGTCTGTCTGTCTGTCTGTCTGTCTCTACAGAATATTAAGGAATGGCTAATTGCTAACAAACTCAGTTTAAATGTCACCAAAACAGAACAGATGTTCATTGGATCGGATCATAACCTAAGTAAGATTAGAGAAGGCTCACCGATACATTTAACAACAAACCTATTAAAAGGGTCAAGGCATCAAAATCTCTAGGTATCTACATTGATGAAAGGTTGCCTTGGCATGACCAAATAAATTAAATGTCAAAAAAAATAACAAAAGCAATCCGTGGACTACGTCAAGTAAGACAGTTTGTGCCTATACACACTGCCATAAGTCTTTAATCCTACCGCTTTTTGACTATTGTGACATTGTTTGGGATAATATACCTTTAACAACAGGTGAGAGATTGCAAAAATTACAAAATCTTGCTGCTCGTGTTATTACCTGTCTAAGTTATGAAGTCAGATCCAATGACATCCTTCGAATTCAACAATTAGGATGGAAAACATTGTCTGAGAGGCGATATATTCACAAGGCTAAAATGATGTTTAAAATATTCCATGGTAACGCACCTAGATATTTGATGGAGTATTTTACTAATTCTACTGAGAATAATACATATGATCTGAGAAATAGAGATAACTGTTTAGTTCTTCCGAAACCACGAACCGAATACCTAATCGTACTGTATAGTTCCAATTTTAATGTTGTTAGCTAGTGTAGTTTTAATGTAATTAATTAATTAATTAATTAATGTAATTTCTTTCGTGTACTTTTCGGCTTTCATGTAAAGCAGCTTTTTATAACTGATGATTCCCCGAGAAGAAATAAAGATTCATCATCATCATCATCTGTCTGTCTGTCTGTCTGTCTGTCTGTCTGTCTGTCTGTCTGTCTGTCTGTCTGTCTGTCTGTCCGCCTGCCTGCGGTCTCTATTTATTCACGTTTGTTTTTCTAAACTTATTATATTAATCCAGACATATGGCAACTGTTCATGCATAGCGTCTAACACTGCTTTTGGTGGCACAGCAGAAATTGGTTATTGTGATCGAAATTGTAAGAACTGGATTTTATTTCTGCTGTTATTGGGTGTGATGGCTTTGGCAGATTTTCTTCAAACAACTCCAAGTAGAATTGTCTTAATGAGGTAGGTGGGAAAAAATAAATAATATTTACAATCAAGTGTTACGATTTCTTTTTATTTATTTATTTATTTATTTATTTATTTATTTATTTATTTACTTACTTATTAATTTATTTATTTATTGTTTCTTTGTTTGGTTGTTAGTTCTTTTGTTGCATTATATATATTTTAAATTTATTTTATTCATTCATTCACTAATTCATTCATTCGTTTACTCATTCACTTTTCACTCATTCAGTCATACATTTATTCATTTCGTGAATTATTTAATTAATTAGTTAGTTAGTTAGTTAGTTAGTTAGTTGGTTAGTTGGTTCGTTGGTTCGTTGGTTGGTTGATTGGTTGGTTGGTTAGTTGGTTGGTTATTTATTTATTTATTTATTTATTTATTTATTTATTTATTTATTTATTTATTTATTTATTTATTTATTTATTTATGTATTCAATAAATCTCAATAAGTTTTAACAGCGAAATTTCTACATGTAATAAAAACAAACTCTTTGTTTCTTCTCCAGATGTTTACGTCCAGAAGATCTTTCCTTTGCTTTTGGTTTACAATATCTTTCAACAAAAGTACTCGCTAATATTCCTGGCCCAATATTATTTGGTCATGTTGTGGATTTAAATTGCGTTGTTTGGCAAAAAGTTTGTGATAAGACTGGTTATTGCTGGATTTACGATATGGATGAAAAAACGAAAATGATTAGTATAATCTCGGGCATATTGGCAGGTACGTGGCTACATTAACCTAGATGATCAACTTCAATAAACATCTACTGATACTCTTAGGTTCAAACCATTTACTTTATAATGTCAGTCACTACCGTCAACAGTCTTTCTCAAGATTACTCTAACCTAGACAATCAACTTCAACAAACATCTACTGATAGTCCTAGGTTCAAATCACTTACTTTATAACGTCAGTCACTACCACCAACAGTCTTTACAAGACTACACAGAGTTGGGGAGTTAGAGAGTTGGAGAGTTGGAGAGTGAGAGAGTTGGAGCATTGGAGAGTTACGGAGTTGGAGAGATAGAGAATTAGTGAGTTGGAGGGTTAGAGAGTTGGAGATTTTGGAGAGTTAGAGAGTTGGAGAGTGGGAGTGTTGGAGAGTTGGAGAGTTGGAGAGTTGGAGAGTTGGAGAGTTGGAGAGTTGGAGAGTTGGAGAGTTGGAGAGTTGGAGAGTTGGAGAGTTGGAGAGTTGGAGAGTGGGAGATTTGGAGAGTTGGAGAGTTGGAGAGTTGGAGAGTTGGAGAGTTGGAGAGTTGGATAATTGGAGAGTTGGAGAGTTGGAGAGTTGGAGAGTTGGAGAGTTAGAGAGTTGGATAATTGGAGCGTCGGAGAGTTAGGGAGTTGGAAAGTTGGAGAGTTAGAGAGTTGAAGAGTTGGAGAGTTAGAGAGTTGGAGAGTTGGAGAGTTGGAGAGTTGGAGAGTTGGAGAGTTAGAGAGTTGGATAATTGGAGCGTCGGAGAGTTAGGGAGTTGGAAAGTTGGAGAGTTAGAGAGTTGAAGAGTTGGAGAGTTAGAGAGTTGGAGAGTTAGAGAGTTGCATAGTTGCAGCGTTGGAGAGTTGGAGAGTTGGAAAGTTGGAGAGTTGGAATGTTGGAGAGTTGGAGAGTTGGAGAGTTGGAGAGTTGGAGAGTTGGAGAGTTGGAGAGTTGGAGAGTTGGAGAGTTGGAGAGTTGGAGAGTTGGAGAGTTGGAGAGTTGGAGAGTTGGAGAGTTGGAGTGTTGGAGAGTTGGAGAGTTGGAGAGTTGGAGAGTTGGAGAGTTGGAGAGTTGGAGAGTTGGAGAGTTCGAGAGTTCGAGAGTTCGAGAGTTGGATAATTGGAGCGTCGGAGAGTTAGGGAGTTGGAACGTTGGAGAGTTGGAGAGTTGCAGATTTGGAGAGTTAGAGAGTTGGAGAGTTGGAGAGTTAGAGCGTTGGAGAGTTGGAGAGTTGGAGTGTTAGAGAGTTGGAGAGTTAGGCAGTTGGAGAGTTGGAGAGTTGGAGAGTTACATTGTTCATAGATCTAATATTTTTTCTGCAGGTTTGGGAATGTTATTTTTCTTGTTGTCATGGATTTTTTATAACGAAACAAAGCAACTCATCCCAAAAGATAATAATAAAACACATCTGTTTGAGAATGCTATGGTTGGTGAACATATGAAGGAAACAAATCTATGAATTAATTTTTAATTATTTTAATACACCAGGGTATTAACTTACTAATAAAGTAACTTTATGTTACTATGATCTTTTCAGATTGTAATCCCATCTCATTTTATCTCTTCTCTTCTCTCCTCTCCTCTTAAACTTAACAATTCAAGTAAACTTTCCTTCTACTCCAAATTTAAAGCTGAAATACAATTAGAAGAATATCTTATTGCAGTTAAAAGTTCAATGCAAAGAAAAAATCTCACCAAATTTCGCATAAGCAACCATAAACTCCTTATAGAATATGGTCGTTATCAAAAGATTCCCCATGACCAACGACTATGTGAATTATGCGAGACAAATGAAATAGAGGACGAGTACCACTTTGCTTTAACATGTGAGTGTTACAATACCTTGAGAACTTCTTTCCTTGAAAAATTAACTCATGGTTCCTCTAACACTTCTTCTAAAGAGGAACTATTACATAATATTATGTCCTCAAGGAATCCAAATATAATTTCCCTTACTGCAAATACATTGATTCTTGCTTTGCGGAAAGAGATAATTGCCTTGAGACCAGGTGTACCGATACGTAAAACCTAGCTATATATGTACATCAAATAGCCTGCATGCGGGCACAACTTTCGCCTGAGAAAGGAATGTCTGCACTGTGAGTCATTATTAAATATTCATCAACGATTAATCATACATTGTAATTAGTTTAATTAAAATAATTACTATTTTTTGTATATATCATATAGTCTGCAGACGGGCATTCCTTTCTACCTTTAGTAAGGAATGTTTGTTTGCGGGCAATATACCCATCAGCAGTTGATGGTCAATTTACTTGTAAATGTAAATTTCACATTGTATTTAAACTAAGTAGATTTATTATTTCTTTTTCTCTTTTATAAAATGTAAGCTTTAGCAATACCTGATGTAAAACAGGTCATGCTAATAAAGCTATTATTTACCTTACCTTACCTTACCTTACCTCTCCTCTCCTCTCCTCTCAACTCCACTCCACTCCACTTCACTTCACTCCACTCCACTCCACTCCACTCCACTCCACTCCACTCCACTCTACTCCACTCCACTCCACTGTACTCTACTCTACTCTACTCTACTCTACTCTACTCTACTCTACTCTACTCTACTCTACTCTACTCTACTCTAAAACAAAATTAAAAATAAATAATAAAAAATAACACTCATGCTAGCTAGGCTCAAGGGACTCTCTCGCAGCGCTCAGGCACAGACGCCCATGCTAGAAAATATTAACAGCTAAGAGAGAGGCTGCAAATATATATACTACTTTTGTATCAGTCAATTCCAGCTGTGCCATCCCCGGGCATTCACTATTTTTGCTAATCCCGGGTGTAGGGCTATTGCCAAACCGGGGGTCGGGACTTGGAACATTCACACTTGCTATGCACTGGGAAAATCTTTCAAATTTGACCACAGGCAGCAGCCCAAGCTATTAAATGGAAATATATTTGAAACTGATAAGGTTTCAAACGTTCAAGTAAATACTATAGGACGTTAAATGAGCTAAAATACGACAATTTTTTAAATAAAGTAACGTTACCGTGAGTTCGTGAGTTGATTTGAAGCGATTATATCCGTGTTTTCGTTGGGGGATTAGACGTGAATGAGTTGGGCCTTGGCAGCCTAGTCCCTGGCTCTCTCTCTCTTCGCTGTTATAATATTTGCTAGCATGGGCGTCTGTGCCAGAGCGCTGCGCGAGAGAAGCCTAGCAGATTTCAGTAAAATGGTCCCTGATTTTCAAAAAGTGGGCCCTGGTCACCAGGCCCTTCCTGCTCGTAAAAGAAAATATTTTCAACGGCTGCAAAACCAGGTGAGTAATTTTGATTTGTTTCATTACTTGTTCCGATCTAATAACTAAGAACCTGCTTGACCTCGATCTATGATTAAATCAAGCTTATTATCTCATATTTACACCACTTGACCTGTATTTGAGTATTATTAATGACGATGTGCTTAATCGATAATTCGTGTTTGCTGAATGTTGTGATTTTAATTGTATTTCGCATTGTGTATTAATGTCGTTGGTCGTGGGTATTTAAAATTGAATCGTTAACATTGGTAAGTTATTACAACGAATATTTTTACGAAGTACAGAAAATATTGAAGGTGATTTCTATTAAACTTTTAGGTGAACTGCTGGACGTTGACGAACGAATTTATTGACTTATCGGCCGGTTTAACCAAACCCTTTATTTTAGAATTTCTTAGTTATATATTGAAACGTGCATGTTTAAAACTTGTATATGGTTTACTATTTCTTTCCTATTTAAGCTATGTCAAGCGTAAACAATTTGTGTTTTAACCTTGTCAAGTGTAAATATATCCTCCTTCGCAGACGTTCTAATGGCTCGCTTACCTCCCCATGTACTAACGTCTGCTCACTCGAGAGCAACACACCTGCCAAACGTTTTGCGCATGCGCGACGTCCGAGCTCGTCCTCAGAAAAAGAGCGGGAAAACACTGAAATATTTGGACTGGTCCGAGAGTCCGACACAAAAGTTAAAATTATAAGTATACTACCGAAAAGATAAGGTAGATAATTTGTGCATGGCTTCTTTGTCAATATTCTAACATATTCTGAACTTACCCCTTCGTAATTTTTTTTACCCTTTTTTTAAAACACAAATGAATAGTCGAGTCTTACTTAGTCTTCGCTGTCTGGTTGTTGTCGCCACGGCTTCTCTTGATATTTATTCTAGAGAATTCACGCATGCGCAAACGTTTGGCAGCGGTGTTCCCGAGAGCTACATTCCATTCCCTTTGTGTACATGGACCAATGAGATTACACCATTGTCGTGCTAAATACTAGCCTGAGTAAACAGCCAATCAATCTCGTTCCCAGAGTCCACGTTCCCGCCCCCACCCGGGAAACGAGAGACTCTAGGATAATCCGTGTCACATCGATATTTCATTGGCAGATGAACACAGTGAACTCTATATAACTCTTCTTCCGGATAACAAGAATCCTGTGATGGCGTGAAAGGATTATCCCAGAGCCTCTCGTTTCCCGTCCGCTGGGTAAGGGGAACGTGGGCTCTGGGAACGATATTGACAGCCAATATAAAAGAAATCTTCCGCCGCCGCTGGGGCAGCGAAAGAAATATTACGTCTCAGAGTTTCTCCTCCTGAGGGTCCCCTTGTACAATAAATAATGAGCAGTCTCTTATTTGATATAGCCCAGTTATTACTAGTGTTTTTAGTATTATTTGAATAGACTTTGATGTGTAAATGCTAAATGTACTAGTATGTGCTATCCACCCATGCTACCCGTGCGCCTCCTTACCAGTATTCTACCCGTCGTAGCCGTGTTTCATATCTATTTTCTATAATGTTCTTACATGAAGTATCCAGTTATTGCCCGGTTGCATTAGTGAACTCTCTCTCTCTCTCTGTCTCTCTCTGTCTCTCTCTCTCTCTCTCTGTCTCTCTCTCTCTGTCTCTTTCTCTCTTTCTCTCTCTCTCTCTCTCTCTCTCTCTCTCTCTCTCTCTCTGTCTCTCTCTCTCTCTGTCTCTGTCTCTGTCTCTCTCTCTCTCTCTCTCTCTCTCTCTCTCTCTCTCTCTCTCTCTCTCTCTCTCTCTCTCTCTCTCTC
>JAWNZC010000234.1:2125000-2130000 GCA_035771165.1 Paragorgia papillata
GGTCTATTGTACCTGATTCTTGACTTCTTGACTGAATGTTTGGTATTTTAATTACTTATCCTATTGAATATATTTGTATATTTATTTATCTGTAAATACTTAATTCGGCTCTTACGAAAAACAATGTAAATTGATAAGATTCCGAATTCAAATAAAAAATTTCTCTCTCTCTCTCTCTCTCTCTCTCTCTCTCTCTCTCTCTCTCTCTCTCTCTCTCTCTCTCTCTCTCTCTCTCTCTCTCTCTCTCTCTCTCTCTCTCTCTCTCTCTCTCTCTCTGTCTGTCTGTCTGTCTGTCTGTCTGTCTGTCTGTCTGTAGCTTTTCTTAACATAACTAGTTTATTATATCATATTGACGAATTACGTACATGGATAGAATTCCAAAACATTGATATCCTTGCAATTAATGAAAGTAGATTAGACTCCACAATACCAAATGAATGCGTTGCACTAAAACATTATAATATTGTTCGGAAAGACAGAAACCGCAATGGTGGTGGAGTTGCGATCTATATTCGTAAAACAATTAATTTTGTAAACAAATCTGAGTCAATCCCAAAAGGGTTAGAAGCTGTGTGTGTTGATATAATCAAGCCCAATTCCAAGCCGTTTACCGTTCTATCTTGCTACAGACCTCCTAATGGAGATAGTGATGAATTTTACAATAGCCTAAAAGCTATTACTGCTAAAGTTGATAACGACGGTAAAGAGTTGATTATTTTGGGTGACCTAAACACCAATCTTCTATCTACAGAGAACAATAAGTCCAAACGCTTGTTTGAAGGGCTCACTGAATTATATCAACTCAAGCAGTTAATCGCTGAACCTACACGAATTACTGAAACTAGCAGTAGCCTAATTGATGTAATACTAACGAATATGCCAAACCGAATTGTCTGCAGCGGTGTCCTTCCCTTAGGTATTAGTGACCACTGTTTAATATTTGCAATCAGGAAAATAGCAATCCAAGCCACAAAGAAACACAAAATAGTGCAATCGAGAAACTTTAAAAACTTTCAAGCTGAAAGTTTTAGAGCTGATCTAAGCTCCATGCCATGGGACAGTATAAAAGGATTCGATAATCCAAATGACATGTGGCAAGCTTGGAAAAATATGTTTCTCGCAGTGGTTGATAAACATGCACCACTTAAAACGAGAAGAATAAGAAATAAAAAATCGCCATGGTTAAACTCAGAAATTAAACAACAAATGATTGCACGTGACAAACTAAAAGCTCTTGCCATCAAAACAGATAGCCCCCAAAAATGGGCGGATTATAAAAATGCAAAAAATATGCTAAATAATGCAATTAAAAAAAACAAAATCGACATATTTCCTCAACCGTTTTAAAGAATTAGCAGGTCAACCAAAGGAAATTTGGAAAACAATAAACGAAGCTATGTCACGAAATGGCAAAGCAGAGCATAATATTCAGACTGTAACTACTAAGTCAGGTACCTACACTAATCCAGCTGACATAGCTGAGTTGTTTAACGAGCATTTCATTGAAATTGGTCCAAGCTTAGCCGCTGAATTACCAGCCTCCTCTAAAAGATTCGATGAATACATTACACCAACAAAGAGCACATTTACCTTAAACCAAATTTCCGTAGCAGATGTTCAACTGCTGCTTAAAAACATTAAAACAGACAAAGCGACAGGCTTTGATAAGATCCCCTGTCGTTTGGTCAAAGAGGCCACTCGGGTAATAGCAGTGTCGCTCTGTTATATTTTTAATAAATCTATAAGTTCAGGGGTTTTCCCTGTTGACTGGAAAATGGCAAAAGTAACTCCAATTTACAAGTCTGAGTTAAAAGACAACATGAATAATTATAGACCAATTTCTGTCATATCGCCTATTGCGAAAGTGTTCGAAAGAATTATTTACAACCAGCTATACAGCTACTTGCAGACAAACAATCTACTATCAAAACATCAATCAGGGTTTAGGAGCTCTCATTCCACTGCGACATCTTTAATCGATGCCACAATGGAATGGCTATCAAACATGGATAATGGTGAAATTAATTCTGTGGTGTTTCTTGATCTATCGAAGGCATTTGATACAGTTGATCACTCTATTCTTATACAAAAGCTCCGTCTATACGGCCTATCGGCCCAAACGCTAAAATGGTTTGAATCCTACCTTACGGATCGAACACAATGTTGTTTTATAAATGGGCACTTCTCATCTCTTAAGAGAATAAAGTGCGGAGTACCGCAAGGCTGGATTCTCGGGCCACTGCTCTTTTTAATTTATATAAATGACCTGCCAAACTGTGTGCATCATTCAAAGCCAAGAATGTATGCAGATGATACTAATGTTACTACAAGTGGCAGATCACTAAAAAAGGTAATTCATTCAACTAACAAAGACCTGAGCAATATAAAACAGTGGTTACTAGCAAACAAATTAAGTCTTAACGCAACAAAAACTGAACATATGTTCATAGGATCGGACGATAACCTAAATAAAACCCGAAACACTTCGCAAATTAACATCGACGGTCATGCACTAAACAGTGTTAAAAGTAATAAATGCCTAGGTGTGCATATCGATGAAAGACTCTCCTGGGATGAACACATAGATTATGTGTCAAAAAAAGTTTCGCAAGCAATTGCAGGCCTAAGGCAAGCACGTCCGCTTGTTTCTAAAGAGGTGGCTCTTGCAATTTACAATTCTTTAATTCAGCCTTTATTCGATTATTGTGATGTTGTTTGGGATAATTTCAATGCATCACAGGCAACTAGACTGCAAAAGTTAAAAAACCGTGCTCGCCGCATTATTACACAACAAGGTTATGACGTCCGATCTTATGTCATTAGAGAGGAACTAGGTTGGAAAACACTACAAGAAATGAGGGATCAACATAAACTTGTCCTCATATATAAGGCGCTTAACAACCTAGCACCTCCGTATTTATTAGATTACCTCCGCTTGTGTAACTATTCAGAAAATTATAATCTCAGAGATCGTGAGATGAAAATTGCCTTACCAAGGCCAAAAACAAACTATCTTAAAAACAGTTTTGCACTAAGCGGAGGAAAATTGTGGAATGGTTTACCCACAGAAGCAAGATTAGCAACAAGTTTAAAATCATTTAAGAAAACTCTCTCAACCTTCAGTTTCCCACAATAGTGTTTTAAATAAGTTATCTTATTGTTTCAAAATAACAAAAAAAAATGTAAATATATTTTTAAATAGTTCTCGGCTTTCACGAAAAGCAATTTATGTATATATTGATGAAATTCCGAGTTTAAATAAATTTTCTGTCTGTCTGTCTGTCTGTCTGTCTGTCTGTCTGTCTGTCTGTCTGTCTGTCTGTCTGTCTGTCTGTCTGTCTGTCTGTCTGTCTGTCTGTCTGTCTGTCTGTCTGTCTGTCTGTCTGTCTGTCTGTCTCACTCTCTCTCTCTCTCTCTCTCTCTCTCTCTCTCTGTCTCTCTGTCTCTGTCTCTGTCTCTCTCTCTCTCTCTCTCTCTCTCTCTCTCTCTCTCTCTCTCTCTCGGCTGTCTCTCTCTCTCTCTCTCTCTCTCTCTCTCTCTCTCTCTCTCTCTCTCTCTCTCTCTCTCTCTCTCTGTCTGTCTGTCTGTCTGTCCTGTCCTGTCTGTCTGTCTGTCTCTCTCTCTCTCTCTCTCTCCTCTCTCTCTCTCTCTCTCTCTCTCTCACTCTCTCTCTCTCTCTCTCTCTCTCTCTCTGTCTCTCTCTCTCTCTCTCTCTCTCTCTCTCTCTCTCTCTCTCTCTCTCTCTCTCTCTCTCTCTCTCTCTCTCTCTCTCTCTCTCTCTCTGTCTCTGTTGGGGATAAGATCCCCTGTCGTTTGGTCAAAGAGGCCACTCAGGTAATAGCAGTGTCGCTCTGTTATATTTTTAATAAATCTATAAGTTCAGGGGTTTTCCCTGTTGACTGGAAAATGGCAAAAGTAACTCCAATTTACAAGTCTGAGTTAAAAGACAACATGAATAATTATAGACCAATTTCTGTCATATCGCCTATTGCGAAAGTGTTCGAAAGAATTATTTACAACCAGCTATACAGCTACTTGCAGACAAACAATCTACTATCAAAACATCAATCAGGGTTTAGGAGCTCTCATTCCACTGCGACATCTTTAATCGATGCCACAATGGAATGGCTATCAAACATGGATAATGGTGAAATTAATTCTGTGGTGTTTCTTGATCTATCGAAGGCATTTGATACAGTTGATCACTCTATTCTTATACAAAAGCTCCGTCTATACGGCCTATCGGCCCAAACGCTAAAATGGTTTGAATCCTACCTTACGGATCGAACACAATGTTGTTTTATAAATGGGCACTTCTCATCTCTTAAGAGAATAAAGTGCGGAGTACCGCAAGGCTCGATTCTCGGGCCACTGCTCTTTTTAATTTATATAAATGACCTGCCAAACTGTGTGCATCATTCAAAGCCAAGAATGTATGCAGATGATACTAATGTTACTACAAGTGGCAGATCACTAAAAAAGGTAATTCATTCAACTAACAAAGACCTGAGCAATATAAAACAGTGGTTACTAGCAAACAAATTAAGTCTTAACGCAACAAAAACTGAACATATGTTTCATAGGATCGGACGATAACCTAAATAAAACCCGAAACACTTCGCAAATTAACATCGACGGTCATGCACTAAACAGTGTTAAAAGTAATAAATGCCTAGGTGTGCATATCGATGAAAGACTCTCCTGGGATGAACACATAGATTATGTGTCAAAAAAAGTTTCGCAAGCAATTGCAGGCCTAAGGCAAGCACGTCCGCTTGTTTCTAAAGAGGTGGCTCTTGCAATTTACAATTCTTTAATTCAGCCTTTATTCGATTATTGTGATGTTGTTTGGGATAATTTCAATGCATCACAGGCAACTAGACTGCAAAAATTAAAAAACCGTGCTGGCCGCGTTATTACACAACAAGGTTATGACGTCCGATCTTATGTCATTAGAGAGGAACTAGGTTGGAAAACACTACAAGAAATGAGGGATCAAC
>JAWNZC010000234.1:2135000-2142500 GCA_035771165.1 Paragorgia papillata
TCGGCTTTCACGAAAAGCAATTTATGTATATATTGATGAAATTCCGAGTTTAAATAAATTTTCTGTCTGTCTGTCTGTCTGTGTGTCTCTCTCTCTCTCTCTCAGTACAATATCTATTTCTGGTTCAAAAGTTGAGGATATGAAGGACTATATCAAGCCTACTCTAAAAGCAAAACTTGACAATATGATTGTTCACATTGGCACAAATAATCTTCGTTTCGAAGAACCCCAAGTTGTCGCTGAAAAAATCGTCAACATCTGTGAACAAATTGAGAGAAATTCCCCCGACACCACAATAGCTATCTCCGAATTAACTGCTCGACAAGACTCTTCAGAGCTAGAACATAAACGTGGCGCGGTCAACAAAATTCTTCGTTCATTTTCAAAATCAAGGAACTGGAAAATTATATCGCATGATAACATTGATCCAAGCTGTTTAAACGGACGAAAGTTACATCTTAACGCCCGTGGAACAATTAACCTTGCGAAAAATTTTAAAAAATATTTAACTAATCTACATTGACCTGTTGATAGAAGCTATGATGTTATGTCTGATGTTATGTCTGAAAATTTACAAATCCCACAGGTAAGAGGTTTTAAAATGGTCTCTTTAAATATTACAAGTCTCCCTTTACACATAGAAGACGTTCGAGCCTGGATAACCCATCAAAATATCGATCTAATTGCGTTTAATGAAACACGGCTTGATAATAACATAACTAGTAATCAAGTAAAACTAAACAACTATGATTTAATTAGAAGAGATCGTAACCGAAACGGTGGTGGGGTTTGTATTTATTTAAAAAATCACATCAATTTTAAAGTTCGACACGACTTGATGACAAATAACACTGAAGCCATAA
Source organism: Paragorgia papillata (assembly GCA_035771165.1). NCBI lineage: Eukaryota > Metazoa > Cnidaria > Anthozoa > Scleralcyonacea > Coralliidae > Paragorgia > Paragorgia papillata. The sequence goes on from JAWNZC010000234.1 coordinate 2,135,864, forward strand.
TAGTGGAAGTTACTAAACCAAACAGTAAACCTTTTGCTATAGTTGTTGCTTACAGACCACCTGACTGTAACCCTGATATATTTTTTGATCACATTTCAAACGCTGTCAAAGTGCTTGATTACGAAGCAAAGGAAATTTACATGTTAGGAGATCTTAACTGTGACTTACTCAGCAACAGGACTTATCGACCTACTCAACTATTAAACTCGCTTTCTGAAATATACCAACTTGAACAACTTATTGTCGAGCCAACTAGATGCACACTAAATACTAGAACTCTAATTGATGTAATTTTCACCAATTGTCCCAACAGAGTTGTTGCATCTGGAGTGGTACACTTAGGTATAAGCGATCATAGTCTTATTTACGCAATACGGAAGATCGCTATTCCAAATAAGAATACGCATAAAGTTATACATGTTCGAAATATGAAAAATTTCAACGTCATTAGCTTCAAAAACGATTTAACCAATCTCGCTTGGTCAACTATTAATAACCTAGGTGATTCCAATGACCGGTGGGAATTGTGGAAAAAAATGTTTTTGTCTATTGTTGATAAACATGCACCATTCAAACGAAAACGAGTGAGAAACAAAAAGAGTCCCTGGATGACGCCTCATTTAAAACAATTATTAGTTAACCGAGACAAGCTTAAAAAAGCAGCGGTGACATCTAATAATCCCAGTGACTGGCAAAACTTGAAACTTGCCCGAAATAATTGCAACAACATGATTAGAAAAGCTAAAAAGGATTATTATCACCACTTCTTTGAAGCTAACTCGGGAAACTCAAAAGAAGTTTGGAAATCAATTAATGAATTGATGTCTCGCAACTCTAAATCTGACCGTATCCCTTCTCTAAAAATTGGAAACCAAGAAATCAATAATGATGCGGATATATCAGAAAGTTTTAACAAACACTTTTCGGAAATTGGATTGAAATTGACATCAACTGATTTTGAGACTACTAAATTGTACTCTGATTATTTGAAAACAGCTAGTTCGGTATTTACTTTGAAGCCTACAACACCAAATGTCGTTTCTAAATTACTTAGTTTAATACCCGATAGGAAAGCAACTGGCTTAGACCAAATACCATGTAAATTACTCAAACATGCAGCGCCTATTATTTCTGAATCTTTATGTGACCTTTTCAATTTTTCCATACAAACAGCCGTATTTCCTGACGAGTGGAAACTTGCAAGGGTTACACCAATATATAAAAGCGAAGCTAAAGACGACGTAAACAATTACAGACCTATCTCTGTACTGAGTGCCGTATCTAAAGTTTTTGAGCGTATTGTTTACAATCAGTTATATACGTATTTCAATAAAAATAGTTTATTGCATGAAAAACAATCAGGCTTTAGGCCATTTCACTCTACCACGCGAGTACACTTCTAGATGCAACAACTGATTGGCTTACAAACATGGATCAGGGACTTCTTAATTCTGTAGTTTATTTGGATTTAGCAAAGGCATTTGACACTGTAAGCCATGACATATTACTCTGTAAACTCCAAAGTTATGGAGTTGACGCAAATACTTTATCTTGGTTTAAATCGTATTTGCACAATCGCAGACAAAAATGTTGTGGTAATGGCTTTCTGTCAAAAGAACGCACACTTAACTGTGGCGTTCCTCAAGGCTCCATTCTTGGACCATTATTATTTCTCATTTATATTAATGATCTTCCACATTGTCTGCAACATTCCACTGCTCGAATGTATGCTGACGATACTAACATAACAACTACTGGAACATCCATTCGAGAAATAATAACTCTTGCCAACAAAGATCTCGAAAATATTAGTGAATGGCTAAAAGCAAATAAACTCAGTCTAAACGTAACTAAAACAGAGTACATGTTTGTTGGGTCTGACTATAATCTTGACAAGGTAAGAGATATGCCGCTATTATATCTCGACAGAAAACCTATAAAACGAGTTAGGGTAACCAAATCTCTAGGGGTATATATAGATGAAAGATTATCATGGTTAGATCATATCAACAATATGTCAAAAAAAGTAAGTGCTGGAATTTCAGGTCTTCGACAAGTAAGACGTTTTGTTCCTCAGCAAACTTCAATTACAATATACAAGTCATTAATTCAACCATTGTTTGATTATTGTGATGTTGTGTGGGACAATATGCCTTTGACAACAGCCCACAGACTGCAAAAGCTGCAAAACCGTGCGGCAAGAGTGATTACTTGTCAAGGTTATGAAGTCAGATCTAATGAAATAAGACAACAATTAAAATGGAAAAATCTTACGGAAACACGAGATATGCACAAGTTAATAATGATGTATAAAGTGTTAAACAACATGGCCCCTCCCTATCTACGAGACCATTTTAAAATGTCTACCATTAATGATACATATTCCCTGCGAAATAGAAAGTTGTGTCTTGTTTTACCTCAAGCACGTACTGAATTCCTAAAAAAAAGTTTTGCATATTCTGGATGTAAAATTTGGAACAACTTGCCGGAAAACGTAAAATGCAGTGAAAACATCAATGAGTTCAAAAGAGGCCTCACATCATGCTTCTAATTAATTTTTAACTTTTGTAAGTTTAGTTCGGCTTTCTTGTAAAGCAGTTTATCAACTGAAGAAATTCCGACTTTAAATAAAAATCTCTCTCTCTCTCTCTCTCTCTCTCTCTCTCTCTCTCTCTCTCTCTCTCTCTCTCTCTCTCTCTCTCTCTCTCTCTCTCTCTCTCTCTCTCTCTCTCTCGGCTGTCTCTCTCTCTCTCTCTCTCTCTCTCTCTCTCTCTCTCTCTCTCTCTCTCTCTCTCTCTCTCTCTCTCTCTCTCTCTCTCTCTCTCTCTCTGTCTGTCTCTCTCTCTCTGTCTCTCTCTCTCTCTCTCTCTCTCTCTCTCTCTCTCTCTCTCGGCTGTCTCTCTCTCTGTCTCTGTCTCTGTCTCTGTCTCTCTCTCTCTGTCTCTCTCTCTTTCTCTGTCATACTGTTATCAAAAACCGTAGTCTAAAGAACTTTGACCCGCAAAATTTTAGAGAAGATTTGCAATGTCTTCCTTGGTATAATTTGAGCAATCTCCACGATCCTAATTACAGATGGGAGACATGGAAATCCATGTTTTTATCTGTCGTTGATAAACATGCTCCTTTTAAGAAGAAAAGGATAAAAAATAAGAAAAGCCCATGGATGAGCTGAGCTTAAGAAGCTCTTGATAAGGCGTGATCGTCTAAAATCAGTTGCTGTGGAAAGTGGAGATTCAAACGATTGGCTCAATTATAGAAAAGAGAGGAATAACTGTAATAACCTACTAAGAAAGACAAAATCTGACTATTACCATAACTATATTCACACTAACTCGGGTAACTCGAAGGAACTTTGGAAAGCGATTAATCAATTAACCTCTAGAAATGTAAGGTCAGATAATAATATATCAAAGTTAATAATCGGAACGCAATCAATAACCGACCAAGCCGATATCGCTGAGCATCTAAATAAGCATTTTGTTGGGATAGGACCAGAATTGGCATCCTCTCTTGACGAAAGCAATAAATCTTTTACAGATTACATTAAACCAGTGGCAACTAATTTCTCGCTGAAATGTATTACACCATCTACTGTTTACAAACTCTTGGCTTCAGCTTCAGAGAAAAAAGCCACTGGTCTTGATGGTATTCCAAGTAAATTAGTTAAAGTAGCGGCGTCGGTGATCGCTGTTCCATTGTGTGATATATTTAATCTGTCAATTCAAACAAGCATATTTCCCAGTGACTGGAAATTAGCGAAGGTCATTCCAATTCACAAGGGAGAAGCTAAAGATGTTATGAATAATTACAGACCTATTTCAGTGTTATCGACAATTGATAAGGTCTTCGAGCGAATTGTCTATGAACAACTTTATGAGTACGTTACTGAAAACAATATACTATCCCAATGTCAATCTGGATTTAGACCTTATCATTCTACGACAACCGCGCTCTTAGACGCTACAACTGAATGGCTTAGTAACATGGACCTAGGGTGCCTAAATTCGGTAGTTTTTCTGGACCTCGCTAAAGCATTCGACACAGTTGACCATGATATATTGCTTCATAAACTTTCGCTTTATGGTGTTTGTAATTTATCGCTAAATTGGTTTCGATCCTACTTAACCAACCGAGAACAAAGATGCGATAAAATGGTCACTTGTCTAAGTTACAGGTCTTAAAATGTAGGGTTCCACAAGGCTCCATTCTCGGTCATTGTTGTTCCTTATTTACATTAATGACCTTCCCTCCTGCATAAAACATTCTAATCCAAGAATTATGCAGATGATACTAATATCACAACTACAGGCCCATCAGTTGTAGAACTTAGCAATTCAGTAAATTCTGACCTAACTAATGTGAGGGAATGGCTAATCGCCAACAAGCTTAGCCTTAATGTCACAAAAACGGAACAGATGTTCATTGGTTCTGATCATAACTTAGGTAAAATTAGAGATACTCCGCTTATTTTCTTAAATGATCACCCTATTAAAAGGGTTACAACAGCAAAATCACTTGGAGTTTATATTGACGAGAGACTAACTTGGTCTGAACAAGTCAAAAAAATGTCCAAAAAATTTCAAATGCAATCGGTGGGCTCCGGCAAGTTAGGCAATTTGTTCCTAGGGAGACCCTATTAACGATGTACAATTCCTTAATACAACCACTTTTGGACTATTGTGATATTGTATGGGATTGTATGCCAATAACTACGGCAGATAGATTGCAAAAACTACAAAATCGTGCACGAGTTATCACCCGTCAAAGTTATGAAATCAGATCCAAAGACATCAGACAAGAATTGGGATGGAGAACGTTGTCTGAAAGACGAAATATGCATAAAGCAATAATGATGTCTAAAATAATATATGGACCGGGTATTGTCCCACCATATTTATCAAATTTTTTCTCTATGTCAACGGCTAACATTTCATATAATTTAAGGAATCGAGAAAATTGGCTGACACTACCCAAACCTCGCACTGAATATCTGAAAAGGTCTTTCAAATATTCAGGGGCAAAAATATGGAATGACCGGCCAAACGAACTAAGAACCATTAAGTCGATTTCGTCATTCAAGCGTGCTCTCTCATCCCTAATAATGCAGTTGCTAATTCTATTTGCATAATCTATTTATTTATTTCTATTTAATATAATGTATTAAAATATTCTTAATCTTGTTAACTAACATAAGTAACTTCTATATTCTTATATATATATATACATATATATATCTGTAAATATTTCATATTTGTTATAATCTCGGCTTTCGTGTAAAGCAGTGTAAATACTGGCAAAATTCCGAGTTTAAATAAAGTTCTCTCTCTCTGTCCTCTCTCTGTCCTCTCTCTGTCTCTCTCTCTCTCTCTCTCTCTCTCTCTCTCTCTCTCTCTCTCTCTCTCTCTCTCTCTCTCTCTCTCTCTCTCTCTCTCTCTTTCTCTCTCGGTCATGGGGAATTTTTGGACGTCAGTTTCAGGCCCTAACGCGGTCATCTTGGATGTCAGTCTTAGTCTTTTTTCTCGCGGCCATAATAATATCACTATAAAATGCATGAAATATAGTTATTCCAAGACCATATAAATTCGAAATAAATGTTCTTAACTTGTTTCTGCTTAATTTCTATTTGTTGATGCTTGCGTCTTTCGTCTGACTTCCGAGTCGAGTTTCAACTACATTTTGACGAGTTCCACGGTCAATTAACCTCTTCATACTAAAAATAAGGAAAAGCTGGTAACTTTCATATAGAGAATATTTCAGACGACCCTCATTTAAATCTCCGTAAAATACACAAAAACCGCTCGATCTCGAAAATTGCCATGAGTACATTGGTCAAGAAATTGACTATCCGTTCATTGCCTCTCTCCTCCGCAGAGGTTAAATTTCGGAGATTGGAGGTTTCGGGGGTCGTCGGAGATGCTCGGAGGCGTCAGCTGGACATAAGTAATGCGGGCGAAACTAGTCCGCACTCCTTATGTCGAGCTGACGATTTCGACGCATCTCCGACGACCCCAACATAGCCGATCTCCGAAAGAACCTCTGCGGAGGAGAGGTTCATTGCTCTTCACATGTAAAAACGCACAGTCTGCATGATCAGCTCTGATATCAGATCTGTTCAGAGAAATGTAGCGCCCCTTGATACAGCCTGACAGCTACAGAATGTACCAGCGCTGATCTATCAACATTTAGTTGGAATTTCTAACAGACTGCGACAGCTCCGTAGACAACATACCTGTTCAGTCTGTTATATACAGCACTGATCGTATCAGGCTGATACAGCTGTTTGACAGAATCTGTTAGCGTTCTGAACAGTCTGTTGTAGCTGCAGGTATGATACAGATATGATATCATAGGTGTATCATAGCTGATACTGCAACAGGCTGTATCAGGGGTCACTATATATTTTCTGATAACATATGAATATGTTACATTCATTAATTTTCATATCCAAAGCCAGTTATAAACCTCACATAGTCGAGCTTATTGTTTTGCAATAGCGAATAAAAAACATTGTTGGGCGACATTTTCATAGTTCGAAAATTTGGTTCGTTGACGTACATCAGCATCAAATAAAATTATATTGCAAGTAACATTATCTAAATTCAAAAATCTTAACACTGTTTTATTAAACTGAGTAAGT
>JAWNZC010000234.1:2150000-2170000 GCA_035771165.1 Paragorgia papillata
TGTAAATTAGCCCTTAAGCGGCGGCCATTGAGGGGCATGAATATTAAATTCAATACATTCACCTCTTTATTTATTTTGAACGGCTGGCAAACTTAGCCTGCGAGCAGAAGTCTGAAGTGTGAAGACTGAAGTCTGAAGTCTGAAGTCTGAAGTCTGAAGTCTGACGTCTGACGTCTGACGTCTGACGTCTGACGTCTGACGTCTGAGGTCTGAGGTCTGAGGTCTGAGGTCTGAGGTCTGAGGTCTGAGGTCTGAGGTCTGAGGTCTGAGGTCTGAGGTCTGAGGTCTGAGGTCTGAGGTCTGAGGTCTGAGGTCTGAGGTCTGAGGTCTGAGGTCTGAGGTCTGAGGTCTGAGGTCTGAGGTCTGAGGTCTGAGGTCTGAGGTCTGAGGTCTGAGGTCTGAGGTCTGAGGTCTGAGGTCTGAGGTCTGAAGTCTGAAGTTTGAAGTCTGAGGTCTGAAGTCTGAAGTCTGAAGTCTGAAGTCTGAAGTCCCTACCCGGCTTTCGTACCTTCGGCTTCATTTCTGGCGACTGACGGCAACAACAAATATGAATTATCCAGCAAATGTCGTAAATTTTGAATATATCTAATTTACCGCTCGAATTTAACGTTACAGGACTTGCAACAACCTTGACGTTAATATAAGAACCGAATCAACCGCTCCCCCCCAGGACGGGCGAATCTCAAATTATCCACGTGACCAAATACTCCAAGAATCTTGGAGTATTTTGGAATCATGTGACCAGCCTTTGCCAGGGTCTTCTCCACTGATATATATAGGTCAGTGGTCTTCTCCTCGCGCCATTTTGAAAGCAGAGAGGGCCCTGGGTACGAGGTTGAACGGTAAGAACCTCGAGCTATCATTTCCTTCAAATTATGAAGCTTAACCACTATTAAAACCACCATCTGATTGGACAACCTTTTAAAACGAAACCTCACCCCCATACCACCCCCCGGTAATCACGCCCCCGGAAACCCTAAACCTAATCACAACCCTCCGGAAAAATGTGCCTCCTGTCATAGCCCGACCACAACACCCCTGTAGGATTTTTACCTTTATGTGTTCAAGTTTAACATCCCACTTGTGGGATGGTTTTATTAGATGGTTAAGCTTCATAATTTGAAACCGATGATACCTCGAACGGTTGGACGGGTGTTGGCCGGAGGCGGATTAGAGGAGGATGGGCACAATTGGAATTGACTGATACATTTATATATAGCCTGCGGGTAGGCCCTCCTGTTGCTGTGAAATGTGGGCCTGCAACAAAGCATGGGATCTTTTCATCACTCGCGGCCGTCAGAGGCCGCGTATTTCTATTGGTCGAATTTGGCGGCCGCGAGTTTCTATTGGTCGAACAAAATTAATCCAGAATAAATTATTTCTAAAGTTATTGTTTACGGACTTCAACAACGCATGGAGTGAGACATATTTCAATAAGACGGCTATTAAAGACGCCGTAGCTCTTAATATTTTGAAAACACATCGCTGTGGAACAAAAGAAAAGAAATAGCAAAGTAGATCCGGATTGAAACTCCATGAATCTCTCTGTCTGTCTGTCAGTGTCTGGCTTTATATTAAATACAGAAGCAAGTGTCATCACTTCATCACAAATCGAGCCCCGTCCGTTCGCCTTGACTCAATAATAATGTGCCCATAGGCGTACGGGCACAAATTTATAGGGGGGGCGGAGAACATTTTGCCCGACTGAAACGGAAATTGCCCGACTTTTCATACAAAAAAAACACTAAGTGCATGTTGTTCAATATACTTTATCTCCTACAATACACAGATATTAAATTGTTTTGATTACTTTTCCTTATTTTTATCCTATTTTAACATTTTTTCCCTATAATTTTGCCCGACTTCGCAACATTTCCATTTGTCTGGGGGGGCAGCTGCCCCCCCTGCTCCCCCGCCTCGTACGCCTATGAATGTGCCGTTCAAAACGTCAAAACATATTAATAAGAGGAGATTACACATTCACTTAATTCGTGTAATAAAGATTATTGATAAATGAGGTAAGCTCTTTTTCAAACGAAGTTTCTTTCTGCTATTAAATTGTCTGTGCTTGCTATTGTCTGGAACTTAATTGATATTATCCAATTTGTGCGCCAGTTGCGTCTGGTATTATTTATATTATCGAAGCCGACTGGCTCGAGGCTACCAGTTATTCAGTTCAGAATGACCCAGTTTTTTAACTCAACAGCCAGAAGGAAAGTCTTGCTAAATTTGATAAAACACTTGAATTTTTTAACTATTAATATGTCGCCGTTTAGACTATAATGATACGCACCTGGTTCTAATGTCGGCTATCTGTGAAAGCGTCTGAAAGTGTCTATATGTTCATTTAAGTTAGGTTTTCGCACCTTCCCTAGCTACGAAGGAGCGTAACTCATTTCATGTTCGGTCGTATACAGCAGCAGTTCGTGAAAGTCTTCGTTTTGACCTCTTGCAACTTGCACATTTAGTCATTTACACCAGGGCCGGATTAGGGTTGCGCGAGGCCCCCGGCATTTTTTCAGCGCGGGGCCCCTTTACAGTTTACACCCCCCCCCCCCCCCCCAAGTCCCGACAGACCGACGGCGTTGTGAACAATTTACGCAAAAAAATAGTAAAACGACAAAAGGTAACATTCTGCGTTTTGTCCCCTAAACGATTAAAAGTTGCCTTTGTATTTACAAAAAGTGTTTGTGCACTGGTTGTGGACAATAAAATAATACATTATACATTATATACAAGAAAAAATAAAGTTAAATGTTAATCCAGCTAGTATAAAGTCATGGAAAAAGTGTATATGCATGAAGCCATAAACACGCAAATCATTTGCGTCTCAATTTCCAGATGCCTTGTAAACATTATGTTTACGGGATTTCTGAATGGCAAAATCATTAATTAAAGACGAAAATTCCATTTTCCGCAGAAGCTCGTGTTCCACGCTGAGCAGTGTAAGGCTGTTTAGCCTCTTCTGTGTCATGCACGATCGGACTTGGCTTTTTATTCGCTTCAGTGTAGAGAATGATCTTTCGCCGGAACAGTTCGAGATCATAAGACAAAGATAAATGCGAAATGCAATAAAGGTGTTCGGAAATAAAGTTTCCAGATTATTGTCCACAAGAAGCTTATACATTCGCAATTCCAGCGACTCCACGTTTAATTTGGGGGGCCCGCGCTTTTGGGGGCCTCGCGCTTTCTGGGGCCTATCGCTTTGTAGAAATGAAGTGCAGAACAAAAAATTGCGCAATCAGAAAGCGCGGGGCCCCCGGCATATGCCGGTTCTGCCATGGGGTTAATCCGGGACTGATTTACACGAGAAGCGCTATCTAGATCTTGACGATATTATGTCGCCATCACCTGGATCAGTGAATGCCGTGCAGTGAATCACAAACACCTAATCTCGAATAACGATTTATCAATGTTTCTTGCAAAATCAAAGTTATGTTCGTCTTCCACAAATTAGAGATAGCAAACTTATAAAACTAAGATCTGAGGTTGTCATGATCCAATCTTAGTACATTCAATTTGATTTAAACTGAAGACGTTAGCACGCATCGCTAAACTGTTTCGCTACATGTTTTTAGTCTAAAGTTGAATATTTTAAACTCCTAACTACATACCCGATAATCGTTAGATGCGTTACATTGCTTCTGGCTTTCTTATAAACAGATTTTCTGAGTTTTCAGTAACGAGTATAGTTGATAGTGTGAAATTTACATCTTCGGTTGCTTTGAATGAGGATTTTTACACAGACTTCCGGAAGAATGTGATTGGTTTGATTCGCGACATTTGCATATTAATTAAGTGGGCGTTATCGATTTACCCCTAGGATTGTTGCAGGCTCTCATTTCACAGCCGCCGCGTTGAGAGCCTGCTCGCAGGCTAATTTATATATTGAGTGACTATTGACTAAAAGCGAGTAAAAAATAACAAATTTATTCAGTGTGACCGCCCAATTTGTGATGAAACTAGATTAACAATGTTTACGACCAGAACATGTGTTGTTGTGACGGGAGCAAGCAAAGGTATCGGTAAAGCTATTGTTTGTTCACTTGCCCAAGAATTCTCGCAAAACCAACTAGGAAAGGAGTCAATTTTCGTCTTAACTGCTCGGTCTAAAGAAGGCTTAGAAGAAACGAAGAATGCTGTGGCCAATATCTCGAGCGAAATCAAAGGTCAGTAAAGGTAAACCCATATCACAGAATATTCAGTAAAAAGAACGTAATACAGTAAACACCCACGTGTAAGAACCTAGATTTTTTCAAGTCTGGCAAAATAGGTTCTTATATTTTGGGGTAATTACTGACAATTTAGGCAAAATAGGTTCTTAAAATTTCTTTAAGGGAAATGCTATTGTTATATGACCAGATATATAAACCACTTTGTTATAGAGAGATTATACTGTATGTACATGTACATGTATGTAATTTCTGTAATGATGTTTTTATGGAAGGGCCAAATATATAGCAAATTTATATTTTATAGTCCCACATTTTGGCTACAGCACTGTTTCATTATTCAGAGTGACTCTTCATATAAGAACCTTGTGGCTTTGGTTGGCTAAACAGGTTCTTATATTTTGGGGTATTAAAATCCAAAATTTCTGCCTACAGGTTGCAGGGAAAACAAAATGCTCTTTCAAAATCAAGTCAGGACTGACATAGCTGTAGTTTATACTAGGAGACATGCAACTAATATATCAGTTAAATCAGTCAAATCCTGGAACACTCTAGGCATTTGATACATTGGACCTTCCCAGGGGTGAGGAATTAAATTTATAACCATGCATTGAATCCGTTGATAAAAATACTAGAGGGAGAGGGACACAATTCTGAGCAAAAGGAATTTACGGCTCAAAATATTGAGAGGGACACAATTCTGAGCAAAAGGAATTTACGGCTCAAAATATTGGAATATTTTGAGCCGTAAATTCCTTTTGCTCAGAATTGTGTCCCTCTCCCTCTAGTATTTTTATCAATGGATTCAATGCATGGTTTGTACTTTTTACTTCCACTAAATATTCATACATCTGGGGAGTTGTTAGCCGTGTGATGGAGTGAGGCTGTGAGGCACGTTGTAAGTTCTTTGCTACTTTTGGATTTGGACAAGAAGTTGAACAACCTTGCCTTTTGATCAAGGTGTTCTTGCACATTGTTGGTATATTTTGAAATAGACTGACTGACTTTGTAGTTTAACAGTGATCAGATGTGGCTGACAACTGTACATAGCTTCATAAAAATATGTTCACCAATGTGAAGTATGTACCACATTCAGCCTTCGATCTGATCTTCCAAGACAAAATGGTGGCCAGTTTTGCTTTGTTTACTGAAGCAGGAGATTTTGTTGATATACAAGGCTGATGTGCTAGAATAACGAGAAAATTTAACAAAATTAAGTAGACGAGTGTCCACAGGTATGTTTCTTTACAATTTTCTAGCCATCAATTTATTTAAAAGTTGTAAAAACTGTTTTGTCGACAAATATCGAGACACCAAGTTGCTAGCAGCTGTGTCTTGTTGCTTTTGTATGGAAATATCGAAAACTATAAGAATGTTAAACTTTTTATTTCATTTGGGAGGTATATGCTAAAACAATTATTCACCTCAGTGTCGGTGAATAGTGTAGATATTCACCTCGCCGCTTTGTGGCTCGGTGAATATCCAGCACTATTCACCTCCACTTCGGTGAATAATTGTTATTATATATATATATATATATATATATATATATATGTATGTATATATTTATATGTATATATTTAACAAATAGATTCCATTTTGCCATTGTCTGTACAGTTATAGATGCACAGATGATGTCACAAAAAAGTAGCCCACGAGATGCAGTCGAGTGGGTCACTGATGTTCTTACCACGTTGTGACATCCTCTGTGCATCTATAACTGAACAGACAACAAAAAAATGGAATCTATTTGTTTTATACAATAAAAATTTAAAAGGTTTTTATCGAAATCTTCCTGGATTTTGGGGCAAGCAAGTCAGCTGACGTGATCTGACGTGACCATGTGTCTGTCCACCCAACTTTATATTTGTCTGATGCAAACACAAGTTAGAGTGAGTTGGGAGAATTGAAAAGTTTATGTGGTTGCATCAGGTTATTTAAACACAGAGCATACACTTTCTATTCCTTTCATGAAATAAGAACTAAGAAATGTGTTGTGTTTGTTGTGACAACTGTGTTTGCATAACCTTATATAAACGCACAGGGCCGTAGCAAGGGGGGGGGGGGGTATTGGGTAACTTTTACAAAATTGCAATATTCGGAAAACTCACGGATCTATTTGGAAAATTGGCACCTTTTTCTTTAAGACTATTTTGAAAGATTTGTCAAAATCTACAGATTAAATAAAAAATAAATATACTGGTATGTGGTAACAGAAAACTAAAAACTTGTCGGTCGAATTTAATGCAATAATACTTACACATTAATTACGTTGTCTAAATTCTCCATTCTCATTCCCAGTGCCCGCCACACAAACGTGGGCTCTGGGAATGTGAATATTGCAACTTGCAAGGCTCCCACGGGTCCTGTCGTCGCGCGACCCCTTTGCCGGATGTGAAAGTACGTAACCCGATCCTGACCGCAGCCCATCATGTGCTCATTGTTTTATATTTCCATACGATAGTAAGTATTTATACTTTTAACATGATATCATGTGACGGACATTGTAATTGTGTCTTTGATACAAATCTACTGGCATTAATCGGATACATACTTACATTTTGACCGTTTGTGCAATTGTTTTAGAATTTATTATATGGATAAAATGTAGTACCGTTACTTTCGTAAGCTAGTAACTGCATGGTAATAAAATAGTTGTTGTTGTCTCTGTTGTTTTGGCAGTTGGCAAAGTTTTGTGATTATTATTGCAAGATTCGGGGGGGGGGGGAAATTTCATTCGGAAATTTTGGGTTGGCACACCCCCCCCCACCCCCCCCCCCCCCCCCCCCCCCCCCCCCCCCCCCCTACCCCCCCCCCCCCCCCCCCCACCCCCCCCCCCCCCACACCCCTCCCCCCCCAATTACGACATGTTAGCTACGGCCCTGTAAACACAGTACTATTAACTGAACAATCAGATCTTGACATCATCTATTTTATGCCAACTAATGTTCACATCTGTCTCTTTGCAGTTCATATCATTGTTGGAGACTTGGGTGATTTACCAAACCTGCCACAATTCGTAACATCTTTGCTAAATATTGTAAGTTCAGTTTTTGAAACTGATGTAAAGAATAACTGTAAAGATTTTTTTATTAAGTATCAATATATGATTTATATACAGTTTTTTATCACATTACTACCATAATTGATCAACTACTGTACTGAAAATACTTGTTCCACTAATTCATGCTAAAGTGGCCTTTTATTAGGGTTAGTTTGGAGACAGTACAGTACCAGTATGTCTTTTTAAGTAAGGGGTGCCGTTTTCGGGGGAGGGGGTTGGAAATCTAGAAACGTGGGTTTTTTCATGGTAAACTTGTATAAGATTACATATATGATGAAAGGACTGTTGCTAGGCTCTCTCAACGCGGCGCTGTGAAATGAGAGCTTGCGACAATCCTAGGGGTAAATCGATAACGCCCACTTAATTAATATGCAAACATCGCGAATCAAACCAATCACATTCTTCCGGAAGTCTGTGTAAAAGCCCTCTGCCCTCATAATCCGAAGATGTAAATTTGATCAACTATACACGTTACTGAAAACTCAAAAAATCTGTTTATAACAAAGCCAGAAGCAATGTAACGCATCTAACGATTATCGCGTGTGTAGTTAGGAGTTCAATATATTCAACTTTAGACTAAAAACCTGTAGTTCGCTACAGTTTAGCGATGCTAACGCCTAACGTCTCAGTTTGAATCAAATTGAATGTACTAAGATTGGATCATGACAACCTCATATCTTAGTTTTATAAGTTTGCTATCTCTAATTTGTGGAAGACAAACATAACTAGTTTGATTTTACAAGAAACATTGATAAATCGTTATTCGAGATTAGGTGTCTGTGATTCACTGCACGGCATTCACTGATCCAGGCGATGGCGACAGAATATCGTCAAGATAGCGCTTCTCGTGTAAATGTAAAAGTTGCAATAGATCAAAACGAAGACTTTCACGAACTGCTGTATACGAACGAACATGAAATGAGTTACGCTCCTTCGTAGCTAGAGAATGTGCGAAAACCTAACTTATTAAAATGAACATATAGACACTTTCAGACGCTTTCAAAGATAGCCGACATATAGAACCAGGTGCGTATCATTATAATCTAAACGGCGACATATTGATAGTTAAGAAATTCAAGTGTTTTATCAAATTTAGCAAGACTTTCCTTCTGGCTGTTGAATTAAAAAACTGGGTCATTCTGAACTGAATAACTGGTAGCCTCGAGCCAGTCGGCTTCGATAATATAAATAATACCAGACGCACTGGCGCACAAATTGGATAATATCAATTAAGTTCCAGACGATAGCACAGACTTTTAATGGCATAAAGAAACTTCGTTTGAAAAAGAGCTTACCTCATTTAGCATGCAATAATGTTTATTACACGAATTAAGTGAATGTGTAATCTTCTCTTATTAATATGTTTTGACGTTTTGAACGGCACATTATTATTGCGTGAAGCTCGATTTGTGATGAAAGTGACGACACTTGCTTCTGTATTTTAATATAAAAGCCAGACACTGACAGACGGAGAGATTCATGTAGCTTCAAATTCGACCAATAGAAATACGCGGCCTCTGACGGCCGCGAGTGATGAAAAAACCCCATGCTTTGTTGCAGGCCCACATTTCACAGCAACAGGAGGGCCTGCCCGCAGGCTAGACTGTTGCCTACATTCCATTTCTTGTTAAAAAGAGGATATTTTATAAAAGTGATTTAATGTACTATATATACTTCAAAAACTCATTAATAATTCATGAGGAAAACACAAAGGAAATCAGTACCATGTCCGTGGTTTTATACCTGATAAAACTTCTTGACGTCAGAAAGAATACTAACGAACATACAATTTTATATAAACATAACATCCAATAAGGAATCGTTTTTGAAGCCATTCAAAACACTCGCATCACGTGTTTTAAATATTACAGTATGTTGGGAGAAATTGTGCTCTTGGCCATCCCTAACATTTTAGAGCCCTGATGCTCCTATTTTAAGTCACACCAATATTACTTAATTAAAGATGCACCGGAACTCTGTTCCAGTCATTTAGCTCCAACTGAAAGTAAAATTAAAACTTTGATAGTAAATAATAGATAATAAAACATTCTTCCAGTATTTCCCGTCCGGACACTTTAAAACAACCATTGGAAAGAGTTTCTATAAAACACCACTAGCTCTCATATTTCATCCCTTCAACTACAAAGTTAAGGACATCATTAGCCGTAATTTTCATATCCTAAAGAATGACCCTGAAACGTCAGCCATTTTCACCGACAAAACCTATGATCACTTTTCGATGCAATAATTCGGGATGGTTTAGTACATAGTGCCCTCTCGTGCACCAGAGGCGTAGCCAAGATTTTTTGTCAAGGGGGGCCAGGAAAAACCTAGGGGGGGGGACAGCTTAACTGAGGCATATGAAGCCAAATTTTCTCAGGGGGGCAGCACTTTTGCCAGGGGGGATGGCTACGCCTCTGTCGTGCACGATGCTACACAATTGTTCTTTTCTCTGACTCTGCTTCATCTATATCAAGACCTAAATCTAATTTGTTAATAATCTTTGTTATTCGGCATAATTTTACATGCACCTCTTCCAACATTATTTACTGCATTTCTTGCAGTAAATGCTGCATGCCATACATCGGTGAAACTGGCAGACGTTTATCTGACAGGTTTGCTGAACATTTTCGTTCCGTGAGTAGTGAATAGTGTCAACCATCATATTTCGGACATGAAAGTTTGTGCCATCTCACCCATTTCTGGGGCTAATGATAGCCCCAAAAGACAAGAAAAGCGTCTCATTTTCAAAATTGGAATCATTCATCCTCATGGTCTCAGCGAACGTTTTTCTTTTATTTAACACTTCTGACGACGCTGTTTTTGTTTAGCAAGGGCGGACATAAACAGTGTTTTCACTTAATTAATTTATCTATTTTTTACTCTCGCTCATCGTTTTACACCCCCTTCTTTTTTTGCTCATCGACGGTGAGAATAGTAAATGTCTTTCGCATCTCATTGATTTGCTATTGTTATTTTGCTCTGCATGATTGGCTAATTTTTTCGCATCTCATGTTTACACTCTTTACGTTTCTCTCTGACGAAGGGCCTTCGCTCGAAACGTTAGACCACTACGTTCTCTGTTTCGGCAGTATATATCTAACTTTTTATACCTAACCGATTGTTGTTTCAACACTGCCTACGCAGCACGCTACTTTTATTTCACTATTTGACTATTTGTAATGATGTTATTTAGATCATGGTAGAATGCACGCTGATAAACAAAGTTTATTGTATTTATGTACTGTTTAATTAACTTGCAGGAGTGTTTTATCAAATATAATATATATAAACGAGCAGGAGTGTTTTTATATTTGATAAAACACGAACTGCGAGTTTATTGAACGGCTTCAAAAACGAACCACTTGGTAAGTTCATTGGCGCAGTAAGTTTGAAAAATAACCTTGTCTAAGCCGAGAAAATCAAAGCTAAAGTTTATGTGAATCAGGAGGTATCTTTATCACATATAAAGACGCTGATTAAACATTAATTTCTTTTGAATGTTCCTCATGAATTATTAATGAGTTTTTGAAATCCGTTATGAAACGTTATGAAATCACTTTATAAAAAATAAGGTTTCCTGTGTATTTCGCTCTTGTGCATAATATGTTCTCTTATAAAGGTAAGAAGTGTAAAGGCAAGAAAAGCATATTTCGAGAAATTTGGGCTTCTCAGGATAACAACGCCTTCTGACGTACGCAGATGATCATTGATATTAAAGTCCATTGTTTTTATACCGTAGTTATCCATCTGCGTACGTCATAAGGCATTGTTTAAGATAGCTCAAATTTTTCTAGGAATGAAATATTTATGTAGCCATGGCAAGCTTTCCCTGTTGGCAGAGGTCTCTGCCAACATCCAACACTTTTCTTATCACGCATGCGCGAAGTTACCTTGACAACGAAGTTCAGAAACACGAGATATGCGTGAGCAACACGAGGCGATAGCCGAGTCACAGAATAAAGATCAACCAGAAGTCCAACTCAGTGTCGGCACCTTTGATGTAAGCGTCCTCGCGAAATGTCGGCCTGCGATCCCGGCGCCAATTTGAAAGTAAGTGCCCCCGGGAAATTACCCCTCTCGTCCTTGCGTCCCTCGGGCTCCTGTATTCAATTACTCTTGGCCTTCTTGTGACCTTTTAATTAAATTTATATTGTTATCTATATATATAAACTAGAAGTTACTATCGCAAGTGAAGTGCTGCCTCAAATGGGACAACAACCTTTGTGACTAATGTGACACCCCCTTGCCCACTCCACCCAAGATTGCCCACTCCACCCATGTTTGCCCACTCCACCCGAGTTTGCCCACTCCACCCATGTTTGCCCACTCGACCTGAGTTTGCCCACTGGTAGACCAAGTTTTTCTCACCTCTTCACCATAAGAGCCCACAGAGTTGCTTGCGAAGGAGGTTGGAAAGTCCAAAAATTTAATATTAATTATAATAAACAGAGTATGTACACATTTCTTCAATATTTTTTAATTATAAAAATGAGAACTACAAGTTACTGTAGTATAACTTATCGCTTGACATATGGCCATTTTGACAGGATGTACACATAATTTATAATATACAAATATTAAATAAGTGCTTAATATCATTTGACAAATCTAGAGCTTTAATAAAATTTTACAGCAATGTACCATTCACCATTGAGCCCATCAGATTATTTTGCAGAATTTGTATAAGTCAAAACACACACACGCAGATAGTAGCGTCTGATCAGAATGTTGATCATGAACCCAAGAAAACAACCGTGAAATCTCCCACCAAGAAACACAGCTGTCAGTTATAGAAACTGATATCTTACCTCGACAAGATAAACTCTCCTCGCTGAAATTGTAACACAGTTCACAAGTGTGTTGATCAGAGCTTGACAACAGTTGGTATTAAAGTTGTTCAGCGACAGAAATCCCTCACGAAGAATGAGAACATTGTTAAAAGCATTCAAGTACATGTAGTCTCCTTGTATAGTGTATAGTGTATACTAAGACATTGACATTTGTCGATGGTTTCCACTCGATAACTGGAATAATTTGTGCTGTTAACAGCGCCGATAAACTCATGAAGAGCACTGCTTTCCTCGAGACTGGCCACTGAAACCTTCATGGCCTTGATGAATACTTCCACGAGAAAGTAAAGACATGATCTATTTGTTCTTACCGTGAATTTTATGTCGAGGAAGAACTTCAAGAAGCTCTGAAGCTGGAGTGAGTGGAGTCACATCAGCTCATATATGGATGACGTAATGCCGACAGACAAATATTTTTTTAACAAATCGAGATTCTGGTCAGCTATACATAACTCGGAAAAAGGACTGGGCACGAGGCAACGTCAAGAATAGTGTGCTGCCTCCCTTCGGTCGGCAGCAATAATATTTAGTTAAGTAAATAAGTAATTTACTTTAGAAAACGGTTCTTTGGAAATAAAATTCTTTGACCACAAGGTTATTAAAATTTCAGCACGCAGATACTACGGGTAAGAGTCCGTGACAAAAAAGTCCTCCACTCATGAAGCGGGTTTTACATTTCTCGATTATGCCGACACATTTGTTTATAGAAAAAGATGGCTAAAAATTTCGGAACTACGCATTGTTGAAGTACATCGAGTACGTATGTTAGAAATTTTATAAGCTTTCATTCGGTGTATAGTTCAAACTTTAGTGTTACCTGTAACTTTTTAAAATGTTCAAAATGTGCACACCATTGTTCGTAAAATAAGAATTATATGATGGGAAATGGACTCCTCACAAGTGTTATAGAATTTTGGATATTGTTTTTAAATACTAAACGCACAGCCCTGAACAACATATTAAACATAGGATACTGTGAAGTGCCATTCATGTCAGAACGTTTAATTTTCTCGCCGGGAAGTATTTTAAAGAATAAAAAAACATTATTTTGGTTGGACCGTCTGAAATGGATGAATTTCTTAAGTTTGTTTTGCCTTTTGCTGTTTGCTATAACCTCAGAAAAACTTCTGGTATGAACCTCAGATATTTCTTAAACAAAAGCTAATTCAAATATGAAAGGAGTGGAAAAGTTTGCAGATTTCTAGTTGAAGTTGAAAACGTTTTTGGTGCAAATTAGTGATCATACCTTTTCAACATATGAAAAAATATTAAAACTTTTATGGTCAACGGTGAGAACATTTTGAACATTTTAAAAAGTTACAGGTAACACTATGATTTGAACTATATACCGAATGAAAGCTTATAAAATTCCTAACAACATACGTACCCGATGTATTTCAACAATGCGTAGTTCCGAAAATTTTAGCCATCATCTTCTATAAACAAATGTGGAGTTTATACAATTCTGGATTATGCCGACAGATTCGTGAGTGCAGGACTTTTTTGCCACGGAGTTTTACCCGTAGTATCCGCGTGCTGAAGTTTTAATAACCCCGTGGTCAAAGAATTTCATATCCAAAGAATCGTTTTCTAAAGTAAATTACTTATTTACTTAACTAAATATTATTTATATATATAGATAATAATATGAAGTTAATTAAAAGGTCACAAGACGGCCAAGAGTAATTGATTACAGGAGCCCGAGGGTCGCAAGGACGAGAAGGCTAATTTTCCGGGGGCACTTACTTTCAAAATGGCCGACTGGCGCATGCGCATAAAAATAATGGAACACTTTTTTCCGCGAGTCGGACTTCTGGTCAATCCTTATTCTGTGGCCGAGTGTTTCACCAGCTCTTTTAACTTTCCAAGTATATGCACTCACGTAAGCAATGCGTTGGTCATTGCGTAAGCACGCTCAGTATCCAATCAGAATGTGTGTTGTACCAAACCTGGTTTAAAAACTGGTTTGACACGTCCAAGATCATGGACAGCGGCTACATGAAACAAAGCGTCGGATGTTTGCAGAGGTCTCTTTCCTGTAGAGTGTAGAGACCTCTGTTAGCAGGGAATGGCAAACTTTGAATTCATTTCGGATTCTCTTAAAATTCTTGGTGAATGTTCTTGCCATGCTCTTCTGTTCGTCAAAAGAAAAGAAAAAAGCCAACGAATTTTTCACTTTAAACCTTCACCATTCGCCTTTCATAAGCACCCACCAATCCTCGGAAGCAAATAAAAGTAGCGTGCTGCGTAGGCAGTGTAGAAACAACAATCGAAATATAGTAAGGTTAGATATACTGCCGAAACAGAGAACGTAGGAATCTAACGTTTCAAGCGAAGGCCCTTCGTCAGAGAGAAACGTTCACGTTCAAGGGCCTTCGCTCGAAACGTTAGATTCCTACGTTCTCTATCTAACCTTACTATATTTCAATCCTCGGAAGCGCCTTGATCCTCGGTCCTAACAGTGTCCGCTTACAGGAGGTTAGACTGTACAGTACAAGACTCTTTGCTCTAACATTTTGTTTTCATTGTGATAATACAGGTGGACCCCGACCAGTTTCCGTCTGCCTTGTTAGTAAATAACGCAGGAAGCGTTGGAGATGTAACCAAAACAGTATCTGGTCATTCAGATGTTCAAGAAATCCAGAGTTATATGGACCTTAATATCACTTCTCCATTTTATTTATTGTAAGTTTATGGCATTAACATTTTACTGGCCACATTTGCTTTTTGTCAACTTATTAATTTTACTCTGGCTAACGACAGACAATTTTACTCTGGCTAACCCCATGCAGACGAGTTTACTCGTCATGAAAGGGAGAGCTCCCGGAAACCTGGCCAGTAATGGGTTAAAAACGATCTCCTTTAAAGGGTATTGGCAATAAAAATTAAGTTTGTCTCATTTGAAAGAACTCATTTGAAAGAAATGGTATAAGAAGACCTTTTACAATTTTTCCGTATCTGTTTTGGTTTTGAAAATATTTGGACCAAAGACAGCGTGCTGTCCGCCATCTTGGAATTATTTTCGATATGCATGTGACGACATAAGCAGAGTAAAGTGAAATTTTGATCTTGCCAACCTTATGACATGAGCTAGAACCTTGATTTTGTCGCTATTTCCATTTTAAATTGACCCACAACATTTTAAAAAGCCTTCCGTGGAAATTAGGTCACCCACGGAGTAGTTTCGTCAGGTTTTACCCTGCTTGTGACGTCACCAATTTCCTAGTTAATTAGACCCAATATTACAACAAGATGGCGGACAACACGCTGTCTTTGGTCGAAATATTTCAAAACACAAGAAAAAATTACAAAAAAATTACAAAAGGTCCTCTTATACCATTTGACGAGTTCTTTCAAATGGGACAAATTTAATTTTTATTGCCAATACCCTTTAACCCTTTACTGGCCACAGTTGCTTTATGTCTACTTATTAATTTTACTCTGGCTAACGCCAGATGATTTTACTCGTCAAGGGGAGAGCTCGATCCCGGAAACCTGGCCAATACAGGGTTAACTTTAACCCTTTACTGGCCACAGTTGCCTTTTGCCAACTTACTAGAAATACATAAACGCAACAACCCCTCGCGCGCTTTAACGTGTATCCCCCCGGTGTTTAAAGCAAAATTTCCAGTCGAAAATAATTATATAACAGTTGTTGGAAAAGAGGTAGAGTCGAAGCAAAACTTAGATTTAATCAACTCTGGTAGTCTGGTTGTAAAACATATTTTGTTTATTCGAGGTTTCGAAACGGGTTGTTTAATAGCAAGCCTTTAAATGGCTTCCATTGACATGTTTTGATGGGGGAAACAACAACGTTTATAGTTTATAAAACAGAACTGAAGCAACGTAATCTGAAAATTAATAGCCCAAAACATTATATAATATAGATGAAAACAAACCACACAGTATAATTGGACCTGCGAGATGAAGCAAAATGCAGATTTTGATTCGAAAATAAATAAAAATATGAAAAACATGCCACGTCCTATAGAAAAACTCGATCTAGACTGGCGTCTTCAGCAAGACACGTCGGCAAAATAAACTGTAATAACTTTAAAACAAGCAATTGAAACAGAGCAAAAATATACAGTATTAATCGGACTGTCAAGGTGAAACAAATAGCAAATATTTATTTGAAAATATTGACGAAAAAAACATGGAAAACGTTTGTCCGTAACTCACGTTTCAAGAAAACAGCTGACATTCTCAGTGAGATTTTTTTTAGACTTGTCTTAAACCTTGCCGTTTCTCTCGCTAGTCGCTATCATGTACTTGTTCTGACTGCCTCAGTTTGTTAGCTTCGCTTTTCTTTGCTAAGCAAATAAGAAATAACTTCCCTCCCTTCCGCTGTTTCGTTGTGACAGTTCTGTACGTTCTCTCAATCTTTCCGACTTTCCCTCAACGCTTTTCCTTCGAGTTAATAGTTCTTGTCGCTTCCCTTAAAGTTTTCTTGTTTCATTGAGCTGTATTTTCTCTTTCCATAGTGACAAATAATAGTATTTTTGCATGTATATTTCCATGTTTTCCCCCAGTTCCCCCACAGTTATCACCACGTAAGCTGAACGTACCAGGCATTACCAGGCATACAAATAAATATACTGATCACTAGGCGGCCGGCCAAGGCTTCAAGGCTTCAAAATATTACTTTTGATGGCGTTTCTTGTTACAAGCAGGCAACCATGCTAAATCGTATCGGATAGTGTATACTTTGAAGGTGAGGGGTGTTGGCAGCCGTAATTATTGATTTATATACTAAAATTTAGAGCTTTTTGAAAGCACAATGTGATGCATGGGATATCTATAAAGTGCTGCCTATTTACGTTTGTGTTTTATTTGAATTGGCTAATTCAGAATTCTATCCAATCAGCGTGCCTGACGTTCTGATTATTCTAATTCGCATAGCTCACAATTATAAACAAACAAGAAACATGGCGCAAATTCGCCTAAATATAACACTTAGAAGAACAGGCACAACAATCTGAAAACTTTTTGTTACAAGCAGGCAACCACCATATAAATGTAGCTTAGACATTCATCAAGATGACTATAGGCAGGTTGCCTTCCGTGTATCACGGGATAGAACTGTTGAACCGGTGAGTTAAATGTCTAAGGATATTATGAGCAACACTATACTGTACAGGGTGAATAAAAAAAAGCTGATGCCTTTCATATTCAAATTAGCCGCATAGCGGCTGTAATTTGACAGAAGTTCCCTAAATATCTCATGGGTATACGAAGCATATCAAATAAATGAACCCTAAATATCTCATGGGTATACGAAGCATATCAAATAAGGTTCACTTATTTGATATTCACTTATTTGATATGCTTCGTGAGATATTTAGGGTTCACTTATTTGATATGCTTCGTATACCCATGAGATATTTAGGGAACTTCTGTCAAATTACAGCCGCTATGCGGCTAATTTGAATATGAAAGGCATCAGTTTTTTTTTATTCACCCTGTAGTACAAAAGCTCAGCTTTATAACAGTAGATACATGGCGGTATCAGCAAACTACCAAAATAAAACGAAGTAATTTACGAATATGAGACTTTCCTGTAGCTACCAGGTCTAATAAATTTCTGATTCTTGGCAAGCTTACCTTTTTGTGGCTTTGCTTCGAAGTATTACATTTAGGTGTATTCACGCCATATTTCTTGTTTGTTTATGATTGTGAGTTATGCGAATTAGAATAATCAGAACTTCAGGCACGCTGATTGGATAGCATTCTGAATTAGCCAATTCAAATAAAACACAAACGTAAATAGGCAGCACTTTACAGATATCCCATCCATCACATTGTGCTTTCAAAAAGCTCTAAATTTTAGTATATATAATTACGGCTGCCAACACCCCTCACCTTCAAAGTATACACTATCCGATACGATTTAGCATGGTTGCCTGCTGTAACAAAAATTGCCATCAACGATGTTTTCGAGACACTTTTATCGAGGTTGGCCGGCCGTCTACACAGTGTAAAATGAATCCACGTGTGTCTAGATTAGCACCCTCACTGGGCTCCGGGCCTTCGGCCCTACGCCCGGGGATTAATTTTACTCTAGCTAACCCCAGACGATTTTACTCGTCAAAGGGAGAGCTCCCGGAAACCTGCGGCCGGTTGTACGAAGCCCGGGTTGCTTATCCAGTGGATAAGTCCTATAGCTAAAGAACCACACTATAGTCATGCTTTGAACAAGCTAATTTAAAGTTATCCGCTGAACAACATTATCAGATACATAAGTCGCTATTCAGTTAATGTAATTTAAATTAGGTTGTTCAAAGCACGATTAGTGCTGTTCTTTAGCTATAGGACTTACCCACCAGATAAGCTATCCGGGCTTCATACAACTGGCCCCTGGCCAATAAATGGTTAACTTCATACAAAACTGAGGTAGATAATTAAAGTTTGATTTTTCATCGTTACTTCTTTATATAGATCTCAGTTTCTTGACATGTTTCCAAAAGCAAAAAAATATGTGGTTAATATATCTTCTTTATGTGCAGTGAAAGCCGCGCCATCCCTCTCCCTTTACTGCACTGGCAAAGCAGCTCGGGATATGTTACATCAAGTTCTTGCAGACGAATCGGTACGTGACAAAGTATTAGCCCATTCCTGCCTGCATGAGCTGGTCAAAAACGGGCCCTTTATTGTTTTACTCTGTCAAACGCCAGATGAATTCACTCGTCAAATATAGAGTTGACCCTTATATAGACATCCTAGGCAACAATGAGTTAACAAGCGATTAACAAAGGCTTAACAAGTGATTAACCCTTTCTTGCCTGAGCTGGCCAAAAACGGCTCCTTTATTGTTTTACTATACACCAGACGATTTTACTCTTCAAAGACAATTAACAGTTATACCATGAGCTCGAGTTGTATATGAGCTCATAGCCAACGAGGCGCTTCGCCGAGTTGGCTATTAGTTCGTATACAACGAGAGCGAGCACTGTACAAGAGACAAAATTACAGCGAAATGTTTGAAACAACAAACGTCCGGCATATAGGCAACTAATACTTTCGCCATGCGTAATGATGCATTCACATAGAGTTTCTCGCTGAGCTGTTCGGTAAACAGCTTCGAAATATTGTATAAATGTTGCTCGAGAGGCAAAAAATGTGTTAAGCAGATCAACAAAAAAGATTAAAAGATACCTTTATGAAGTCAAAAGGTGGGTCAGTTGCTTATTAGCGTTGCTGTCGTGAAAATGGTTTCGATTTCATGCAAAAATGAAACTGAAACACCTTCGGCAGTGAAACTAAATTACTTAGTTGGTTGTTTTTGAAAAAGAACATGCTTTTTACACTCCAAATGCTTATCTAAATAAAAAAAAGTCTCTTTACTGGTGATCTCCTACGAAATGTGTGTTGTAGGCTTGGTTTTAACCGTGAGTTTCTTTGTTTGGCAACAAATTAATATCAACCCGTTAATTTAGTCGGGTTTTTGAAGTAAAAAGACGTAATTTTTAGGTGAATTTTACCATTTAACATGCTAAATTGTGTATTTGTTAATGTATTTTTACACAATGTTGTTTTTTTATACATTGGTTTGAGGGTGTTGATGTTTTTCTGTATAAAAATCCGTCAATTTCAACTCTTTTCGGCAGTTTAAAAAAGAACATGCCGCCATCTTGTTTTTCCTCTACTAGCAGGATATGAGCTGATAGCCTGGTAGTAGGGAACCAATCAGATTACGCAAAAGCTCATATCCGATAGCATGCTATATAATAATAGGAATTCGATTATTAGGGAACCCTCAGACATCCTATATAGACAACAATGGGTTAAGGTCTTCGTTAAGGTTTGCAGGGTCATTTCTGTAAAGCGCTCTCAATTCGTCAGAATTTATGCCACAAAAATAAAATAGATATCGTTAGAAAGCTATGAATTTGTAGAATACAAC
Source organism: Paragorgia papillata (assembly GCA_035771165.1). Lineage (NCBI taxonomy): Eukaryota > Metazoa > Cnidaria > Anthozoa > Scleralcyonacea > Coralliidae > Paragorgia > Paragorgia papillata. The sequence goes on from JAWNZC010000234.1 coordinate 2,169,993, forward strand.
GGTGATAA
>JAWNZC010000234.1:2175000-2185000 GCA_035771165.1 Paragorgia papillata
ACAAACAAACAAACAAACAAACAAACAAACACAAACAAACAAACAAACAAACAAACAAACAAACAAACAAACAAACAAACAAACAAACAAACAAACAGACTCACAGACAAACAGACTCGCAGACAAACAGACTCGCAGACAAACAGACTCGCAGACAAACAGACAACAGGCAAACAAACAAACTAACAAACAAACAAACAAACAAACAAACAAACAAACAAACAAACAAACAAACAAACAAACAAACAAACAAACAAACTCAGACAAACAGACTCACAGACAAACAAACAAACTCGCAGACAAACAGACTCGCAGACAGACAGACTCGCAGACAAACAGACTCGCAGACAAACAGACAACAGGCAAACAAACAAACAAACAAACAAACAAACAAACAAACAAACAAACAAACAAATTGAAAGGCTTGGTCCTTCATCTATGATCAATCTTTCCACAAACTTTCACGAAAACCTGTCGAGTATTTTGTGAGATATCCTGGTGACAGACAGACTCACAGACAAACAAATAAACAGACAGACAAACGAACGAACGAACGAACGAACGAACGAACGGACGGACGGACGGACGGACGGACGGACAGACAGACAAACAGGCGGACAGACAAACATACTCACAAACAAACAAACAAACAAACAAACAAACAAACAAACAAACAAACAGACAAACGAACAGACAAACAAACAAACAAACAAACAAACAAACAGACAGACAGACAGACAGACAGACAGACAAACAGACAAACAGACTCGCAGACAAACAGACTCACAGACAAACAGACTGGCAGACAGACAGACTCGCAGACAAACAGACTCGCAGACAAACAGACTCGCAGACAAACAGACAACAGGCAAACAAACAAGCAAACTAACTAACAAACAAACAAACAAACTGAACAGACACAAACTGAATAGACTCACAGACGCAAACAGATTCACAGACACATACAGACTCACAGACAAATAGACAAACAAACAAACAAACAAACAAACAAACAAACAAACAAACAAACAAACAAACAAACAAACAAACAAACAAACAAACAAACAAACAAACAAACAGACTCACAGACAAACAGACTCGCAGACAAACAGGCAACAGGCAAAGAAACAAACAAACAAACAAACAAACAAACAAACAAACAAACAAACAAACAAACAAACAAACAAACTGAACAGACACAAACTGAATAGACTCACAGACACAAACAGATTCACAGACACATACAGACTCACAGACAAACAGACTCGCAGACAGACAGACTCGCAGACAAACAGACTCGCAGACAAACAGACAACAGGCAAACAAACAAACAAACAAACAAACAAACAAACAAACAAACAAACAAACAAACAAACAAACAAATTGAAAGGCTTGGTCCTTCATCTATGATCAATCTTTCCACAAACTTTCACGAAAACCTGTCGAGTATTTTGTGAGATATCCTGGTGACAGACAGACTCACAGACAAACAAATAAACAGACAGACAGACAAACAAACGAACGAACGAACGAACGGACGGACGGACGGACGGACGGACGGACAGACAGACAGACAGACAGACAGACAGACAGACAAACAAACAAACAGGCGGACAGACAAACATACTCACAGACAAACAAACAAACAAACAAACAGACAAACGAACAGACAAACAAACAAACAAACAAACAAACAAACAAACAAACAAACAAACAGACAAACAAACAAACAAACAAACAAACAAACAAACAAACAAACAAACAAACTCAGACAAACAGACTCACAGACAAACAGACTCGCAGACAAACAGACTCGCAGACAGACAGACTCGCAGACAAACAGACTCGCAGACAAACAGACTCGCAGACAAACAAACAAACTCGCAGACAAACAGACTCGCAGACAGACAGACTCGCAGACAAACAGACTCGCAGACAAACAGACAACAGGCAAACAAACAAACAAACAAACAAACAAACAAACAAACAAACAAATTGAAAGGCTTGGTCCTTCATCTATGATCAATCTTTCCACAAACTTTCACGAAAACCTGTCGAGTATTTTGTGAGATATCCTGGTGACAGACAGACTCACAGACAAACAAATAAACAGACAGACAAACGAACGAACGAACGAACGAACGAACGAACGAACGAACGAACGAACGGACGGACGGACGGACGGACGGACAGACAGACAAACAGGCGGACAGACAAACATACTCACAAACAAACAAACAAAACAAACAAACAAACAAACAAACAAACAAACAAACAAACAGACAAACGAACAGACAAACAAACAAACAAACAAACAAACCAACAAACAGACAGACAGACAGACAGACAGACAGACAGACAGACAGACAGACAAACAGACAAACAGACACGCAGACAAACAGACTCACAGACAAACAGACTGGCAGACAGACAGACTCGCAGACAAACAGACTCGCAGACAAACAGACTCGCAGACAAACAGACAACAGGCAAACAAACAAGCAAACTAACTAACAAACAAACAAACAAACAAACTGAACAGACACAAACTGAATAGACTCACAGACGCAAACAGATTCACAGACACATACAGACTCACAGACAAATAGACAAACAAACAAACAAACAAACAAACAAACAAACAAACAAACAAACAAACAAACAAACAAACAAACAAACAAACAAACAAACAAACAGACTCACAGACAAACAGACTCGCAGACAAACAGACTCGCAGACAAACAGACAACAGGCAAACAAACAAACAAACAAACTAACTAACAAACAAACAAACAAACAAACAAACAAACAAACAAACAAACAAACAAACAAACAAACAAACAAACTGAACAGACACAAACTGAATAGACTCACAGACGCAAACAGATTCACAGACACATACAGACTCACAGACAAATAGACAAACAAACAAACAAACAAACAAACAAACAAACAAACAAACAAACAAACAAACAAACAAACAAACAAACAAACAAACAGACTCACAGACAAACAGACTCGCAGACAAACAGACTCGCAGACAAACAGGCAACAGGCAAAGAAACAAACAAACAAACAAACAAACAAACAAACAAACAAACAAACAAACAAACAAACAAACAAACAAACAAACTGAACAGACACAAACTGAATAGACTCACAGACACAAACAGATTCACAGACACATACAGACTCACAGACAAACAGACTCGCAGACAGACAGACTCGCAGACAAACAGACTCGCAGACAAACAGACAACAGGCAAACAAACAAACAAACAAACAAACAAACAAACAAACAAACAAACAAACAAACAAATTGAAAGGCTTGGTCCTTCATCTATGATCAATCTTTCCACAAACTTTCACGAAAACCTGTCGAGTATTTTGTGAGATATCCTGGTGACAGACAGACTCACAGACAAACAAATAAACAGACAGACAGACAAACAAACGAACGAACGAACGAACGAACGAACGGACGGACGGACGGACGGACGGACAGACAGACAGACAGACAGACAGACAAACAGGCGGACAGACAAACATACTCACAGACAAACAAACAAACAAACAAACAGACAAACGAACAGACAAACAAACAAACAAACAAACAAACAAACAAACAGACAAACAAACAAACAAACAAACAAACAAACAAACTCAGACAAACAGACTCACAGACAAACAGACTCGCAGACAAACAGACTCGCAGACAGACAGACTCGCAGACAAACAGACTCGCAGACAAACAGACTCGCAGACAAACAAACAAACTCGCAGACAAACAGACTCGCAGACAGACAGACTCGCAGACAAACAGACTCGCAGACAAACAGACAACAGGCAAACAAACAAACAAACAAACAAACAAACAAACAAACAAACAAACAAACAAATTGAAAGGCTTGGTCCTTCATCTATGATCAATCTTTCCACAAACTTTCACGAAAACCTGTCGAGTATTTTGTGAGATATCCTGGTGACAGACAGACTCACAGACAAACAAATAAACAGACAGACAAACGAACGAACGAACGAACGAACGAACGAACGAACGAACGAACGAACGAACGGACGGACGGACGGACGGACAGACAGACAAACAGGCGGACAGACAAACATACTCACAAACAAACAAACAAACAAACAAACAAACAAACAAACAAACAAACAAACAAACAAACAAACAAACAAACAAACAAACAGACAAACGAACAGACAAACAAACAAACAAACAAACAAACAAACAAACAAACAGACAGACAGACAGACAGACAGACAGACAGACAGACAAACAGACAAACAGACACGCAGACAAACAGACTCACAGACAAACAGACTGGCAGACAGACAGACTCGCAGACAAACAGACTCGCAGACAAACAGACTCGCAGACAAACAGACAACAGGCAAACAAACAAGCAAACTAACTAACAAACAAACAAACAAACTGAACAGACACAAACTGAATAGACTCACAGACGCAAACAGATTCACAGACACATACAGACTCACAGACAAATAGACAAACAAACAAACAAACAAACAAACAAACAAACAAACAAACAAACAAACAAACAAACAAACAAACAAACAAACAAACAAACAGACTCACAGACAAACAGACTCGCAGACAAACAGACTCGCAGACAAACAGACAACAGGCAAAGAAACAAACAAACAAACAAACAAACAAACAAACAAACAAACAAACTGAACAGACACAAACTGAATAGACTCACAGACACAAACAGATTCACAGACACATACAGACTCACAGACAAACAGACTCGCAGACAGACAGACTCGCAGACAAACAGACTCGCAGACAAACAGACAACAGGCAAACAAACAAACAAACAAACAAACAAACAAACAAACAAACAAACAAACAAATTGAAAGGCTTGGTCCTTCATCTATGATCAATCTTTCCACAAACTTTCACGAAAACCTGTCGAGTATTTTGTGAGATATCCTGGTGACAGACAGACTCACAGACAAACAAATAAACAGACAGACAGACAAACAAACAAACGAACGAACGAACGAACGAACGAACGAACGGACGGACGGACGGACGGACGGACAGACAGACAGACAGACAGACAGACAAACAGGCGGACAGACAAACATACTCACAGACAAACAAACAAACAAACAAACAGACAAACGAACAGACAAACAAACAAACAAACAAACAAACAAACAAACAAACAAACAAACAAACAAACAAACAAACAAACAAACAAACAAACAAACAAACAAACAAACAAACAAACAAACAAACAAACAAACAAACAAACAAACAAACAAACTCAGACAAACAGACTCACAGACAAACAGACTCGCAGACAAACAGACTCGCAGACAGACAGACTCGCAGACAAACAGACTCGCAGACAAACAGACTCGCAGACAAACAGACAACAGGCAAACAAACAAACAAACAAACAAACAAACAAACAAACAAACAAACAAACAAACAAACAAACAAACAGACTCACAGACAAACAGACTCACAGATAAACAAACAAACAAACAGACAAACAAACAAACAAACAAACAAACAAACAAACAAACAAACAAGCCAACCAACAAACAAACAAACAAACAAACAAACAAACAAACAAACAAACAAACAAACAAACAAACAAACAAACAAACAAACAAACAGACTCGCAGACAAACAGACTCGCAGACAATCAGACAAACAAACAAACAAACAAACAAACAAACACAGACAAACAGACTCGCAGACAGACAGACTCGCAGACAAACAAACTCGCAGACAAACAGACTCGCAGACAAACAGACAACAGGCAAACAAACAAACAAACTAACTAACAAACAAACAAACTGAACAGACACAAACTGAATAGACTCACAGACGCAAACATATTCACAGACACATACAGACTCACAGACAAATAGACAAACAAACAAACTAACAAACAAACAAACAAACAAACAAACAAACAAACAAACAAACAAACAAACAAACAAACAAACAAACAAACAAACAAACTCAGAGAAACAGACTCACAGACAAACAAACTCGCAGACAAACAGACTCGCAGACAAACAGACAACAGGCAAACAAACAAACAAACAAACAAACAAACAAACAAACAAACAAACAAACAAACTCAGACTCACAGACAAACAAACTCGCAGACAAACAGACTCGCAGACAGACAGACTCGCAGACAAACAGACTCGCAGACAAACAGACTCGCAGACAAACAGACAACAGGCAAACAAACAAACAAACAAACAAACAAAACAAACAAACAAACAAACAAACAAACAAACAGACTCACAGACAAACAGACTCGCAGACAAACAGACAACAGGCAAAGAAACAAACAAACAAACAAACAAACAAACAAACAAACAAACAAACAAACAAACAAACAAACAAACAAACAAACAAACAAACTGAACAGACACAAACTGAATAGACTCACAGACACAAACAGATTCAGAGACACATACAGACTCACAGACAAACAGACTCGCAGACAGACAGACTCGCAGACAAACAGACTCGCAGACAAACAGACTCGCAGACAAACAGGCAAACAAACAAACAAACAAACAAACAAACAAACAAACAAACAAACAAACAAACAAACAAACAAACAAACAAACAAACAAATTGAAAGGCTTGGTCCTTCATCTATGATCAATCTTTCCACAAACTTTCACGAAAACCTGTCGAGTATTTTGTGAGATATCCTGGTGACAGACAGACTCACAGACAAACAAATAAACAGACAGACAGACAGACAGACAAACAAACAAACAAACAAACACAAACAAACAAACAAACAAACAAACAAACAAACAAACAAACAAACAAACAAACAAACAAACAAACAAACAAACAGACTCACAGACAAACAGACTCGCAGACAAACAGACTCGCAGACAAACAGACTCGCAGACAAACAGACAACAGGCAAACAAACAAACTAACAAACAAACAAACAAACAAACAAACTCAGACTCACAGACAAACAAACTCGCAGACAAACAGACTCGCAGACAGACAGACAGACTCGCAGACAAACAGACTCGCAGACAAACAGACAACAGGCAAACAAACAAACAAACAAACAAACAAACAAACAAACAAACAAACAAACAAACAAACAAACAAACAAACAAACTCAGACTCACAGACAAACAAACTCGCAGACAAACAGACTCGCAGACAGACAGACTCGGAGACAAACCGACTCGCAGACAAACAGACTCGCAGACAAACAGACAACAGGCAAACAAACAAACAAACAAACAAACAAACAAACAAACAAACAAACAAACAAACAAACAAACAAACAAACTGAACAGACACAAACTGAATAGACTCACAGACGCAAACAGATTCACAGACACATACAGACTCACAGACAAATAGACAAACAAACAAACAAACAAACAAACAAACAAACAAACAAACAAACAAACAAACAGACTCACAGACAAACAGACTCGCAGACAAACAGACTCGCAGACAAACAGACAACAGGCAAAGAAACAAACAAACAAACAAACAAACAAATAAACAAACAAACAAACAAACAAACAAACTGAACAGACACAAACTGAATAGACTCACAGACACAAACAGATTCACAGACACATACAGACTCACAGACAAACAGACTCGCAGACAGACAGACTCGCAGACAAACAGACTCGCAGACAAACAGACTCGCAGACAAACAGGCAAACAAACAAACAAACAAACAAACAAACAAACAAACAAACAAACAAACAAACAAACAAACAAACAAATTGAAAGGCTTGGTCCTTCATCTATGATCAATCTTTCCACAAACTTTCACGAAAACCTGTCGAGTATTTTGTGAGATATCCTGGTGACAGACAGACTCACAGACAAACAAATAAACAGACAGACAGACAGACAAACAAACAAACAAACAAACAAACAAACAAACAAACAAACACAAACAAACAAACAAACAAACAAACAAACAAACAAACAAACAAACAAACAGACTCACAGACAAACAGACTCGCAGACAAACAGACTCGCAGACAAACAGACTCGCAGACAAACAGACTCGCAGACAAACAGACAACAGGCAAACAAACAAACTAACAAACAAACAAACAAACAAACAAACTCAGACAAACAGACTCACAGACAAACAAACAAACTCGCAGACAAACAGACTCGCAGACAGACAGACTCGCAGACAAACAGACTCGCAGACAAACAGACTCGCAGACAAACAGACAACAGGCAAACAAACAAACAAACAAACAAACAAACAAACAAACAAACAAACAAATTGAAAGGCTTGGTCCTTCATCTATGATCAATCTTTCCACAAACTTTCACGAAAACCTGTCGAGTATTTTGTGAGATATCCTGGTGACAGACAGACTCACAGACAAACAAATAAACAGACAGACAAACGAACGAACGAACGAACGAACGAACGAACGAACGAACGAACGGACGGACGGACGGACAGACAGACAAACAGGCGGACAGACAAACATACTCACAAACAAACAAACAAACAAACAAACAAACAAACAAACAAACAAACAAACAAACAAACAAACAAACAAACAAACAAACAAACAAACAAACAGACAAACGAACAGACAAACAAACAAACAAACAAACAAACAAACAAACAAACAAACAAACAAACAAACAAACAAACAAACAGACAGACAGACAGACAGACAGACAGACAAACAGACAAACTCAGACAAACAGACTCACAGACTCGCAGACAAACAGACTCACAGACAAACAGACTCGCAGACAAACAGACTCGCAGACAAACAGACAACAGGCAAAGAAACAAACAAACAAACAAACAAACAAACAAACAAACAAACAAACAAACAAACTGAACAGACACAAACTGAATAGACTCACAGACACAAACAGATTCACAGACACATACAGACTCACAGACAAACAGACTCGCAGACAGACAGACTCGCAGACAAACAGACTCGCAGACAAACAGGCAAACAAACAAACAAACAAACAAACAAACAAACAAACAAACAAACAAACAAACAAACAAACAAACAAACAAACAAACAAACAAACAAATTGAAAGGCTTGGTCCTTCATCTATGATCAATCTTTCCACAAACTTTCACGAAAACCTGTCGAGTATTTTGTGAGATATCCTGGTGACAGACAGACTCACAGACAAACAAATAAACAGACAGACAGACAAACAAACAAACAAACAAACAAACAAACAAACAAACAAACAAACAAACAAACAAACAAACAAACAAACAAACAAACAAACACAGACAAACAAACAAACAAACAAACAAACAAACAAACAAACAAACAAACAAACAAACAAACAGACTCACAGACAAACAGACTCGCAGACAAACAGACTCGCAGACAAACAGACAACAGGCAAAACAAACAAACTAACTAACAAACAAACAAACAAACAAACAAACAAACTCAGACAAACAGACTCACAGACAAACAAACAAACTCGCAGACAAACAGACTCGCAGACAGACAGACTCGCAGACAAACAGACTCGCAGACAAACAGACTCGCAGACAAACAGACAACAGGCAAACAAACAAACAAACAAACAAACAAACAAACAAACAAACAAACAAACAAATTGAAAGGCTTGGTCCTTCATCTATGATCAATCTTTCCACAAACTTTCACGAAAACCTGTCGAGTATTTTGTGAGATATCCTGGTGACAGACAGACTCACAGACAAACAAATAAACAGACAGACAAACGAACGAACGAACGAACGAACGAACGAACGGACGGACGGACGGACGGACGGACAGACAGACAGACAAACAGGCGGACAGACAAACATACTCACAAACAAACAAACAAACAAACAAACAAACAAACAAACAAACAAACAAACAAACAAACAAACAAACAAACAAACAAACAAACAGACAAACGAACAGACAAACGAACAGACAAACAA
>JAWNZC010000234.1:2190000-2212500 GCA_035771165.1 Paragorgia papillata
ATTGGTATAAGTTTACAAGTTTTTATAAGTAATAACATGACTTGAGGGAAATTAGCGATTAAATTTCCCCGAATAATAATAATATGATCGGCGAGGAAAACTTTGAGAATCTTACCGAGAGGAAATTTACACGGTTGATCAGAGAAGTTGCATCTAATTTTCCCGTGCATGTTGATGAGGGAAAATATATGCAAGCGGGAAATTTAGAAGAAGACAAAGGATTTCTTTGTCTTCTAATTTTCCCTCATCAACATGCACGGGAAAATTAGAAGACAAAGGATAAATTTCCCTCTTGCATGAGCGATGAGGTTTACATTCCCCCGGAGAACAAAAGAATCCGAGGCGATCATGGTATTACTATTATAAATCCTTGAATTTCATTGGCTATCGTAAGAGTTACTATATCTGCTGATAGAAACCTCTGGCGATAAGCCAATGAAAAGCTTTCTTTCAACGAAATTGACCAATCACAAAATGCGTGGCATGTCACGAGCAATGATCAGTAGAGCCAGCGGTTGTTCTGTTAAGTAACAATGGCGCCGAAATTATAATGAGTGGGCAAATGTAGAAGAAATTTAACATTTACGCGAAACAATAAGTTCTACAGAAAACAAAAACGGCTACAAAATTGTTTATCTGTGTTCGTTTAAAACGAAATAACTGCAAACAAAACACATTTCAATATTATAGCTCAACTGTAAATTGTCCTGTCAGAAAGCTTGATTTGAACAACGTGACCAATTAATTAATCATCGAATTATCCCTCACTTCATAGTATTAAACAATTTCGTCCCCAGAGCCCACGTTCCCCACCTGGGAAACGAGAGACTGGGATAATCCGTTTCAAATCGTTACGTTATTGGCTGAATAGTGAGCATGAGTTGGTCTGAAGTGACCGGAAGTAGAATTAATAAAACTAAAATAACAAAGATGTCGGACGACAAGACTCCAGTGAAGACGTTGCCGCGACCGATATCTTTGCCGTATGTGTGTAGATGCTGTAATTCGAGCTTCGCCAGCAACCCCATTGACTTGTTTGGGAAAAGTCAAACAAGGAGAACATACTATCCGGATTCCGCTCGGATATTTACGCATGCGTACCTCAACCCAATTGAAACGGATTATCCCAGAGTCTCTCGTTTCCCGGGTGGGGAACGTGGGCTCTGGGAACGAGATTGAGTATTAAAGTGATATACCCCACTGTAGCGGGGTGTAATGTCGAGTACCACGCGTGATTGCCACGCACGATTCACGAAGCTGTCAGCAATGGCGGAGTTTGTCGGAACAAGAAGACGTTTCGCCTGAACATTCAGATGTTGACAAGAAGATTGTTAGGTTACAAGAAAATAAGAATTCAGAAAATACAAAGAAAGCAACAAAGAATGCATCCAGAAGCCTTGAGACGACACTTAATATCAACAGAATGGAAACAGACAATGAAAAGCTGACAAAAGTTAAGCTAACTTTATTAAAATTATTTAAGCTTTTTTTGGAAAGATTAATATGTTTCGGTATAATATATCAATTATAGACCTTTCGCTCGGGGTAATTTTTTGAGGAATACCCCTCGCTCCAGGTCTATAATTGTATAAAATTACGCTTGCTATTGACAAGATTCCGTGATGTAAACTACATGGTGAAATTCATGTTTCTTTCAACTTTTTGTCATTTTTGTGCATGCTCTAGAGTCTAGACTCTAGTAGATACTATGCTATCGCGCTGTTAAGTTTGTTAACAAAAGAAGCCTTCGGAGCCAATCAAAACGTAGCCTGCGAGCAGACGTTCGTTGTTGGGCGAGCCGCAAAGCGGCGAGGTGACGAGAGGAGGAGAAAGAACGTCTGCCGTCAAACCCTGTAATTGGCCTTCCGCCCCTTGACACCTGGCATGTAAACAAACTGCAAGGTGACTCGCCTTCGACGTATCTACACTGGCGAAATAAACGTCTACTTACAATACTCACCATATCGTTAATTGACTGCCATTGCTCTGCAATAAAAGGAAACCTCGCGATGTCCTTCGAATCCTATTTAAGTAACCAAGGCATGCAGTTGATTTGCCAATTATTTCACTGGCCGCCTTTTGCAGAAGCTCACGCTGATTTCACTCGGGATTTTTCTGCTAAACTGAACCCGTTAGAATAAAGAAAGTAAGGGCGGTTGATGTTTAGATAGGTGGACCATCATATTCTACTGTCCATGAACATATTTCTGTTGCTATGGAAACAATCACGTGATAGCCGCAGGGGTGCTTTTGGGGGCTGTGAAAATATCGTCGTTGCCGACCCACGGAAACCCTTTGAAATTATTTGATTTTAGGCATGTGGATACTTTGATGGTTGTCGTTAATCGCCCAAATTAGAACGAAGTACCTTTGTTTTACGATCATGAGATAATAGCGATGTTACCAGTTGAATGCACAGTCTCTGCACCTTTATGAAACATTATTCGGCAACAAGGTATTTAGTGACTAGGTTCTAATTGCGAGTTCTAATTGCGATTAACTACAACCATCAAAGTATCCACATGCCTAAAATCAATTAATTTCAAAAGGTTTCTGTGGGTCGGCGGCGAGGATATTTTCACAGTCCGCAAAACCACACCTGCGGCTACCACGTGATTGTTTCCATGGCAACAGAAATGTTCATGGACAGTAGAATATGATGGTCCACCTATCTAAACATCAACCGCCCTTACATTCTTTATTCTAAATTTTTTATGAAATTATTCTGTTTTTGGTCATCTTTTCCAAGGGACCCAGGCATTAATGTACCTGAGTGGCCACCACAGACAATCTTGACAAAAATCTTGTTCTGAATACAAGGTTGTTACAAGTACACAATTTATGCATCGTTATTTGTATAGGTAATAGCATGGTTTCGAGTGCAATTTGGAAAAAAACATGCACGAGTGAGTTTTTCAAATACTGTCAAAATAGCACGAGTCCGAAGGACGAGTGCTATTTGAAGTATTTGAAAAACTCACGAGTGCATGTTTTTTTCCAAATTGCACTCGAAACCATGCTATTACTTATTAATAATATACATGAAAAAATGTTCAAAACAACTGTACTAACATTTTAACGTACGTGTTTAGCCGTCCACTCCTCGCATATTTATTTGTTAAAAAACGCTTCGCCTCCTTTACTACTTGAAAAAGTTTACTCGAGGCATAAAGAAGCTTCTGGTCTTCTTGTAGGTACTTCACTTGGGAATATTAAAGCATAACTAGCTTCAAATTTGAACAAATTATCCCCAAAACCGCCGAATCTTGGCCGCCATCTTTGTTTGTTTTGTGTCGGGAAAAATCCGCTATACAATCGATTTGATTGGTTCTTAGTGATTACAGATTTTTGCACTGTGATTACAGATTTTTGCACTGTGATTACAGATTTTTGCACTGTGATTACAGATTTTTGCACTGTGATTACAGATTTTTGCACTGTGATTACAGATTTTTGCACTGTGATAACACAATTCTGCACTATTGTTTGGGATTAACTGCACTGGAATCAGCCAATCACAGTCGAGATATTTTTTCATGTATATTATTAGTACCGTTAGTAGCTACATTGAGGGGTCAATTTACACGTAGGCTAGCCTTCCAGGCATATAGAGTTCACTGGGGTTCACAAGTTTTTCGAGGTACACAAAGTTAGTAGGTGCACATTTGTCCGTATTTCCACCATGATCTAGTGTCGACCAGTGAAATCTATTTATTATATAGCATGCTATCGGATATGAGCTTTTGCGTAATCTGATTGGTTCCGTACTACCAGGCTATCAGCTCATATCCTGCTAGTAGAGGAAAAACAAGATGGCGGCATGTTTTTTTAAACTGCCGAAAAGAGTTGAAATTGACGGATTTTTATACAGAAAAACATCAACACCCTCAAACCAATGTATAGAAAAACAACATTGTGTAAAAATACATTAACAAATACACAATTTAGCATGTTAATTGGTAAAATTCACCTAAAAATTACGTCTTTTTACTTCAAAAACCCGACTAAATTAACGGGTTGATATTAATTTGTTGCCAAACAAAGAAACTCACGGTTAAAATCAAGCTTACAGCATACATTTCGTAGGAGATCACCAGTAAAGAGACGTTTTTGATTTAGATAAGCATTTGGAGTAGTAAAAAGCATGTTCTTTTTCAAAAACAACCAACTAAGTAATTTAGTTTCACTGCCGAAGGTGTTTCATTTTTGCATGAAATCAAAACCTTTTTCACGACAGCAACGCTAATATAAACAACACCTTTTGACTTCATAAAGGTACCTTTTTATCTTTTTTGTTGATCTGCTTAACACATTTTTGGCCTCTCGAGCAACATTTATACAACATTTCGAAGCTGTTTACCGAACAGCTCAGCGAGAAACTCTATGTGAATGCATCATTACGCATGGCGGAAGTATTAGTTGCCTATGCCGGAAGTTTGTTGTTTCAAACATTTCGCTGTAATTTTGTCTCTTGTACAGTGCTTGGCTATATAATAAAACAGTTATACCATTCGCTCTCGTCGTATACGAACTAATAGCCAGCTCGGCGAAGTGCCTCGTTGGCTATGAGCTCATATACAACTCGAGCTCATGGTATAACTGTTAAATATACCTGGAAGGCTGACTCCAGTCAATCACTAGACGAAAAAGTGAGGCAAAAAATGGCGGACATGGGGAATTTTTGGACGTCAGTTTCAGGCCCTACGCGGTCAACCATGTCAGTCTTAGTCTTTTTTCTCGCGGCCGAGCCACAGGCGACCCAAACGTACACCCTGTTGCACGCGTATACGCAGTGTTGTATTCCTAAATGTGTTTCCTTTCGATTTCATTTACTTTCCGGGGAGCTGCGTATGTTGACCGTTGGCACAAATTCAAATCGAATATCACTAAAATGCATTGAATATATACCGGTAGAAATTCGAAATGAATGTTGTTAACTTGTTTCTGCTTAATTTCTATTTGTTGAGGCTTGCGTCTTTCTTACTTCCGAGTCGAGATTTAATTATATTTCGACGAGTTCCACTCACGGTCAATTATAACTGGTAACTTTCATAGAGAATATTTCAGACGGCCCTCATTTAGATCTCCTTCTCAAACTCATTACTAATTCATGAAGAAAATTCAAAAGAAATCAATATTTAATCAGTATTTGGAAATCGGAGGAAGATTTGATAATCAGTCAAATTTAGCAAACTTTGAGGTCGATTTTCTCTTAAAATATTGATTCGTTTGAGAAGCTATATCCAACACTCGTCAGTGGTCATCCGCCGATGTCTATATACAGCCAAGCGGGTTAAAAAAAACTCGGCTTCGCCTCGTATTTAGAAATCGGAGGAAGAACACTGCCTCGTGTTGGATATATTTCGTAAAATATGTAAAAATCGCCCGATGTCGCCAAAATTGCCATCAGTACATTCGTCAAGAACTGGGCTTTCGGTGCATTAAACCGAGGTGATACCGGCCGTTCGTAGTACGCATACGCGGCGAGCTCGAGCTTTTGGGAAGCCAAATGCGGTTTTATATGAACGTTTCTCGAGCTGCAAAGAAGATGAAAGAGCAATGAACCGAAAGCCAGGTTCTTGACAAATGTACTGATGGCAATTTTGGCGAGATCGAGCAATTTTTGTGGATTTTACGGAGCTTCAAGTGAGCGCCGTCTGAAACGTAGCAAGTCACCAGCCTTTCCTTATTTTTAGTATATTAGCGGTTATAATTCAAACTCTACTCAGAAAATCACAAGCATCAACAAATACAAAGCAGAAACAAAATGAGAACATTTATTTCGAATTTCTATGGATGGGTCATGGGTCAACATACGCAGCCCCTCCCCCCAAAGCAAATGAAATCGAAAGTAAACACAAAAGGAACACAACACAGCTGCTCGCGTGCAAGAGTGGTTCGACCGCGAGAAAAAAGACTAAGACTGACATCCAAGATGACCATGCATTTGATCATGCATGCTAATCGAGGAAAATTAGAAATTTGCCCTGTTAGCGGGGAAAATTGGAAATTTCCCCTGTTTGGGGGGAAATTAGAGATTAAATTACTTTCGCAATCAGGTTGATAATCAACAAGCATTCACGTTAAATTTGCTGCAAGTTGGTTAACGACATGTACATCAAGTCACGCAATATGGATCGTTTTCACTCACGTGATCGGTGACCCCATTGGGGTGGTGAAACAATACGATATTTTTGAATAAGAATAGAGCTAAATTCCCATAGGATAAAGATGGTACACCAATATGGCCGCCATTTCATTGTTTCGGTACACCAATATGGCCGCCGTGACGTCAGATGAAAACGATCTATAGTCGTAAAAACATAACTCCTATATATATATATATATATATATACGATGAGAACAAAAGAAACCGAGTCGATCATGGTATTACTATAGGTATACAATGTAATGGCTGTATCTTTAGTTTGTTTTTCCATTCCAGAGTACAGTTTTGAGACCGAATATGACCTCCGAGAAACTCATGGTGATTTTAAAGCAAGATCGATACAAATCTGGTGCCCATGTTGATTACTACGATGAACTACCTTGATTGAATGAAGAAATTTAAGGAAATGCAATTCCCTTACAATAACCTTATATATTTTTTTTTTAAATTAATTAAATTAAATCAATCAATTGAATTAATGAAACTTATTAGTGGGAAGATTACTAGTTGGACGCCTTAATTAACTACTGAGCTACGAGGTCAAGTTTAGACTTGGATCAAGTCTGTCTCTTAGTCTGTGCACTAGATTACGAGGGGTCGAGCACACCGCGGCAAATTTCTAAACCATAGATGGTCGAGCACATCATTAGTCTCGTTCCCAGATCGCGCAAGCGGAAACCAGCGCGCATTGGGGCCACATGGAACGCTGGCTCAGGCAAAATTGTACTGCTCATTGTCCTATATAAAAAGCTACACCAAGGGAGCACTGACGTATAAGTAGATGACCCCCCCCCCCCCCCATCTAGCATACAACCCTCTAGCATGCCTTTGTATGCCGCCTCATTAATATTCACCGTGACTCACGCATGACTCACGTATGACTCACGCATGACGAACACCTGTGACATGATTGGGCAAGATTGGGATAGTTATAGTATACATGAAGCTATATAAGCTAGGTGATTTCCTATAGTTGCTACTTTTCGTAAAGTGTTTTACTTTTCGTAAAGTGTTTTACTTGTGGAGTTTACCGTTTTGGATAGTGTTTTCTTGGAGAATTATTTTCGCGAAGTCTTTTTATTGTCTGATTGAAAGGTAAGCTATTTTCGTGTACAATTTATATAGTTTTATTATGCTCCTTATATGTATTTATATATTTTATCTGAGTCTAATACACGTTTTGTTTCTTGAACAGCAATGGATCTTATCGATGTGATTAAAGGTTGTACAACCGTCGAAGAAATTGAGGCGCTGGAATGGCTCTTTGATTTCGAAGAGAGGCATAAGGAAGCAGCCTTATTGCAACGTATTACTATATTGTCGAATGCCTTGGAGCGTGATTTGGAGAACGAACGTTGTGGGATTTCTACGGCGTTAATGGATGGTTGGTCGGACGAGCAACGCGAATCCTTCAAGCGAGATTGGAACGATGATTCGTTTATGGCCGAGATGGACGATATCCCCGGCGGTCAGGCCCCCGAACAGGCGATACCTTCGTTAATGGATGGTTGGTCGAACGAGCAACACGAATCCTTCAGAATGGATTGGAACGACGATTCCCTTTTTTGGCCGAACTAGAGGATATTTCTGATTGTCAAGTCTCTGGTGAACCGTCGATACCCGCGAGGTATCTATCCAGACCGGAGAAGGAAGCCGAAAACGAGCCGCTAAACCAAGTACGGAATCAATACAAAGTAAGAGATCTAAAACTTCCGTTATTTACTATAAAATCTGTTAAGCAAGTACGCGTGAAAAAGTTTAAGACCACGGGCCTTGATTATCGTGTTCAGTTTGGCGATTTGCAAGTCCAAGGTTTGCCTGATATCCTGAGGCAATTACATCATGTGTTTGAAAGCCTACTCGATCGTGTTACCGATGGTATTGCTATGCATGATCAAGTCCGGTTTATTATGCATTCTCCCCAGCTTGAATATCCCATTTCATTAGCATTTATGCCTCGTGAGAGATTAACAGTCGAGAGAATCTTAGCCGAAATCGAAAGAGTAATCAAGAACTACAGGAGAGTGAAGAACAACAGCTGGCACAGCAAGTAAATGACATTCTCGAGACATGGAACTGTTCGTACCCTTGTTGGATAATACAAATGAGGAAACATCTAAACATACACAGCAAAAACCACAGCAATCGACACAGCAAGAACCACAGCAACAACCTACACAGCAAGGACCACAGCAACAACCGACACAGCCACCGCAACAACAAATACAGCAACCTGCACTACCCCTACTACAACAACAACTACAGGAGAGTGAAGAACAACAGCTGGCACAGAAAGTAAATGACATTCTCGAGACATTAAACATGGAACTGTTCGTTTAATTAACTTATTTTATATTTCATTGAACATTAATTTTATATTTACATTTATTTACAATTATTTACAGAACCCATGCATGTGCTAAATTAGTAACCGTACGGAACAGTGTTGAAATTATCTATAATTACCCGTTTATTATACACTATTCTATAATCTTTTTTTTTGTTATTGTTTTGTGATAACCTGCTTCGTGCGAGTGTCCCCAGGAGCCTATGTTACCCCATGATCAAATTGTGCTAAGCCGCAAAAATGGAACTTTAAATGTAAGGCCACTTAAAAAAAAATAGTTGGTGATCGTCCCCGCCCGCCCATAAAAAACGGCCCGCTCTGGATTTTTTTTTATTTTTTATTTTTGAAAAAACAACTTCATTCGACGCTTAGAAAACCACAAACTTGCGTGAGTTTCGTCCATGGAGTTTCCAGAGTTTCGTCCTGTGGCGCTTCATTCATTTGCAAGCAGTCTGGTACCCAGAGCCCACGCGTTCCTTTAACGCATGCGCAATCGCATTGGCTCAGATGCCATGTTGTTTTTATAAATATTAAAAAAATGGCGTGCGATTCTCTTCAAATCAGGCCATTATCATGCAAATGAAGCTATGAAATGCCATTTGTAGTAGCAACAATAACACGAGAGAGTTGTAGCGTGGCGGTGAAAGAGTGGTAACAATGTTGCGTTGGAAGTTGAATCGAAATGTTGCGCGTATTTAATACCATCTACATCGTGCAACGTTCGAGCAGCATGTTGAGAAAAATAAAAGTATAAACATCTACTTTTCGTAACATGTTGCTGCAAATTGTAACAAACAGATGTGTTGCAGGAGTTGCCGAGTTGGTGGTGATACGGGTGACATTTTGTTCCAGTTTAATATCCTGTTAATTTACTTTAATACTTCTCGAGGAACAGTTCTAAAATTGTACTTTCCGTCTGTGGTTGCTCCTGCGGATTTCCAACTCGAGACGTTAGGCGAAATTAGGCCGTTTGCGTCTTTATTAATATGTGTTTTGTTTTGTTTTTATTAAAGATATTGTACCTATATCATGCGTTTATTTGGCCAGTTGTAAATAGTTGAAGTTAAATGTTCAAGATAAATTATTAAATCTTCCAAATTTTTAGGCACCCTTGACAAAAGAGTCGTGTATACACCAATTTAATAATAATAAAAAAAAAAAAAAAAACGCCCGCCCGCCCGCATTTCGGCAAAAAAAATTAATAAAGTAACACTCATGCTAGGCTCAAGGGACTCTCTCGCATCGCTCAGGCACAGACGCCCATGCTAGAAAATATTAACAGCGAAGAGAGAGGCTGCAAATATATATACTACTTTTGTATCAGTCAATTCCAGCTGTGCCATCCCCGGGCATTCACTATTTTTGCTAATCCCGGTTGTAGGGCTATTGCCAAACCGAGGGTCGGGATTTGGAACATTCACACTTGCTATGCACTGGGAAAATCTGTCAAATTTGACCACAGGCATCAGCCCGAGCTAATAAATGGAAATATATTTGAAACTGATAAGGTTTCAAACGTTCAAGTAAATACTATAGGACGTTAAATGAGCTAAAATACGACAATTTTTTAAATAAAGTAACGTTACCGTGAGTTCGTGAGTTGATTTGAAGCGATTATATCCGTGTTTTTGTTGGGGGATTAGACGTGAATGAGTGGGGCCTTGGCAGCCTAGTCCCTGTCTCTCTCTCTCTCTCTCTCTCTCTCTCTCTCTCTCTCTCTCTCTCTCTCTCTCTCTATCTCTCTATCTCTCTATCTCTCTATCTCTCTATCTCTCTATCTCTCTATCTCTCTATCTCTCTATCTCTCTATCTCTCTATCTCTCTATCTCTCTATCTCTCTATCTCTCTATCTCTCTATCTCTCTATCTCTCTATCTCTCTATCTCTCTATCTCTCTATCTCTCTATCTCTCTATCTCTCTATCTCTCTATCTCTCTATCTCTCTATCTCTCTATCTCTCTATCTCTCTATCTCTCTATCTCTCTATCTCTCTATCTCTCTATCTCTCTATCTCTCTATCTCTCTATCTCTCTATCTCTCTATCTCTCTATCTCTCTATCTCTCTATCTCTCTCTCTCTCTCTCTCTCTCTCTCTCTCTCTCTCTCTCTCTCTCTCTCTCTCTCTCTTCGCTGTTATAATATTTGCTAGCATGGGCCCTTCCTGCTCGTAGAAGAAAATATTTTCAACGGCTGCAAAACCAGGTGAGTAATTATGATTTGTTTCATTACTTGTTCCGATCTAATAACTAAGAACCTGCTTGACCTCGATCTATGATTAAATCAAGCTTATTATCTCATATTTACACCACTTGACCTGTATTTGAGTATTATTAATGACGATGTGCTTAATCGATAAAAGTGTTTGCAGAATGTTGTGATATTAATTGTATTTCGCATTGTGTAATGTCGTGGTGGTGGGTATTTAAAATTGAATCGTTAACATTGGTAAGTTATTACAACGAATATTTTTACGAAGTACAGAAAATATTGAAGGTGATGATCTCTATTAAACTTTTAGGTGAACTGCTGGACGTTGACGAACGAATTTATTGACTTATCGGCCGGTTTAACCAAACCCCTTATTTTAGAATTTCTTAGTTATATATTGAAACGTGCATGTTTAAAACTTGTATATGGTTTACTATTTCGTTCCTATTTAAGGTGGTACTGGAGGCTAAAGTCAACTTCTCCGATCTTAACAGTTTTTGGTCTGTTGAAAGATATAGTAACAATAAGTTTGTATGCCAATTTTGACAGCGCTGCTTTATATACTTTTCGAGATTTGTGCGATCAAACTTTGGTATCTAAGGATGAATGTTCGCGCCAAAACCGCAGATAAAACTAATGGAGGCTGAAAGACGATGCGTTTGTAATTGCTCTCCTACAGCGAGTTTTGACAGAATTTACACCTTGAGATTGGTGTTGTGATTTGACATGCCGCGATTTTGTCATCACCGACACCTTATGCGTCGTTGCTAAGCGAACTGGTTAATCCCATTCCCGCGCTATTTCCCCACACTAAAAATAGGGGTTACAGTGCTTTTTTGTCCATATTTGGGGAGACGTTATAACTATTGACCACTGACTTTTCACCGACGGCTCATCAGAACATGGGGGAACCACTGATCTATATAAGAGACTGGATAGAGCATCTACTATCTGAGCGCCTTCAGAAATTGAAGCCGGAAGTTACGCCCTAATTTGGGTAATAATTCCATGTCCTACATAACCCAAGTACTTCATGAAAGCCTTACCCCAACACAACAACCTAACCTAAGGATGGCAATTCGTGTAAATAGGACATGGACGTATAACCTTTGGGTTATACGTCCATGTCCTATTTACACGAATTGCCATCCTTAGGTTGAGGTATCATTACCTTCAAATTATGAAGCTTAACCAACATTAAAACCACCATCTGATTGGACAACCTTTTAAAACGAATCCTCACCCCCATACCACCCCCCGGTAATCACGCCCCCCGGAAACCCTAAACCTAACCACAACCCTCCGGAAAAATGTGCCTCCTCTCAGACCCCGACCACAACACCCCTCTAGGATTTTTAGCTTTATGTGTTCAAGATTAACATCCCGCATGTGGGATGGTTATATTAGATGGTTAAGCTTCATATTTTGTAACCGATGATACCTCTTAGGTTAGGTTGTTGTGTTGGGGTAAGGCTTTCATGAAGTACTTGGGTTATGTAGGACATGGAATTATTACCCAAATTTGTAAGCGACGCCATATTGGATGGTCCCACCATGAGGAGTGAGTTGCTATATTTTACTGTTGTGAATTCGTTGTTTTCGCATATAATCACGAAATAGACGAACAACACAAATCCATTTTGGTATTTCAAGCAACGGGACACATCATGGAACTATGGAGGACCTAAGAACGTGAAGGGAAACTGAATCGTAAGTAAATAACTTGATATTTTGACGAAATTTCGAAGGGGACGGAGAGCTCCCGAAGGGTTATTTACCAAGGAAACGGGAAACCCAACATTGTAAACGGCCGGTGGTTAATAAACTGATTTGTAGGATACAAATGTGAGATAATACTGTAATTGTGGAATGTTCACAATCGAGTAGATCATTTTAAAAAGCCGAAGGACGTGTAAAATTATGGCACAGAAGATAGATTGGCTTGTAGAGTTGTGAGTAGATTTCGAAAAGCAGCATATTTCTTTGGCAACATAGGAGCATGTTAATACTCTATAAGTTTGTAATACTTACAATGTTTGGTGCCTCCATAGAAGTAAACTGTAGCATGCATCATAACAAGAACGAGCCAGTTTGTTTTATTAAACTCCATGCCCAGTGTCCAAGTCATGTATTTAAGAAATTAAGTTGTCAACATTGTTTCTTATTAACAGCAGCTGAGCTATTTTACTCCCTGTCATTTTGATGAAAAAATTGTTTGTGAGTATCTGTAAAATTGAATGTGATATTTGTATGTTATGTTGTAGGTAGTTTAAAATGAAACAACAATGAATGAAGAACAATAAAGGTGAAGCAACATGACAACTTAATACAGAATATAATTGAACTGTGTCATTTATAGTTTTCAAACTTTGTCAATGATTTGATTAAAGAAAATGTTTACATTCATGAGTGTATTTTGTCTTGTGTAGTTTGATTCTGTATAAATGTACTATATAATGATAAATTTTTAATCTGTTCTCTGACTTCTGTATGTTATGAAAATTGTGGCAGAACTAATACTGTACTATCAGTGTGTACTATACAAGTAGATCAACAAGTCAAAGTCAAAACAAATCAAGCTAATAAATATGTTAAACTTCACAACGATGTGGCGGATAACATTTGTAAACTGGCTAAAAAAAAGCATCTTGGCAAAGGTAATTAAGGTATAGTCACAAAACTAATTATATTGTAAAATTAATACAATATTTTTAGTTGTAGGCGAATGTAGGCCCAATTGCCCAAGTTAGATAACCCTATCTCATAGAAAATAATAAACTCATTCTGATTAATCCTGTGAATGCCAGGATAACTTATTTGAATCATTACCCCGAGTTTTCTGTGAGTGAAAATATATTGTTCAACTATAGGCACACCACTGATCTATACAGTTGGGCACATCGCATTCTTAAATTAATTGTTTGATTCCGGTCTTTTGGCTTATGATATTAATAATACCACAGCAGTTGTTCGTAGTGTAGCTTGTTTAGTTGATCAAATTTCCCGAATTCATACGGTCCTTTAGCAGTATTTCCATATTGTGAGTAAATTCTGAATGAGAACGGCCTTCGTCTGTTCAAAGTTGTCATCAATGACACTTGGGAGTTCGCTCCATCGAACTCGCAAATTCCGTTTTCCCCCACATTTTGGGGCTAAATAACTACAATTTTTCTCTCTAAATGCTTCACGTGTCCTTTCTTCCTCGTGATAAAAAAGTTTGTCCGAACCCGAAGGAGAAAAATGCCTTAATATGCGAAAACTATAATTGTGCAACAGTAAAATATAGCGAAAGTGGGACCATCCAACACAGAGCCCTCGGCTCTGATCCAACATGGCGGCTGTTGCCAACTTCCGACTTCAATTTCAGACAACGGATGCTCTATCCAGTCTCTTATATAGATCAGTGGGGGGAACGTGTTGGCTAGTCGAAATAGACAAAAATTTAGGTTAAAAAAGCTGTAATTTGAGGTAATATGGCCAAAATTTGATAAATTTTCATCAGTGTAATGACCTAAACCTCCATATCTCTTTCTCTTTTCAATCGATTTGATCAAAATTTGGCCTGATTGTGCACAAGCCTATAATAAAAAAATAATCTCGGAGTCCGCCAGAGTCCGCTTCAAAGCTTTTGGTTGCGAAATTTTTGAATATCTGTTATCTTGCCAAATAACGTAATGCTTGTAGGTCAGCGACATTTAATCGACTGATTGCGGACTCCGAGATTAAATCTTTGTATTGGTATGATAAGTAAGTCTTCTTCGTTTCAGTTCATGAAGTTGAAAGCAAAAGCTACAATCGACCATTGAAAATCGTTAATATGGAGATCAAATTTCACTTCCCACACCCCCCTGGACTCAAAATGATTTTTTAGTGGCTGCAACAACTTCTTCTACACCATATCTCTCCGATACTCAATTTTTTCAAAATTAGCCTCCAGTACTACCTTAAGCTATGTCAAGCGTAAACAATTTGTGTTTTAACCTTGTCAAGTGTAAATATATCCTCCTTCGCAGACGTTCTAATGGCTCGCTTACCTCCCCATGTACTAACGTCTGCTCACCCGAGAGCAACACCCCTGCCAAACGTTTTGCGCATGCGCGACGTCCGAGCTCGTCCTCAGAAAAAGAGCGGGAAAACACTGAAATATTTGGACTGGTCCGAGAGTCCGACACAAAAGTTAAAATTATAAGTATACTACCGAAAAGATAAGGTAGATAATTTGTGCATGGCTTCTTTGTCAATATTCTAACATATTCTGAACTTACCCCTTCGTAATTTTCTTACTAAAAGCTCTTGCTATCAAAACAAATAGCTCACAAAAATGGGCGGACTATAAGAATGCAAAAAATAGGCTGAACAATGCAATTAAAACAACAAAATCTAAATATTATCTCAATCGTTTCAAAGACTTATCAGGTCAACCAAAAGAAATTTGGAAAACAATAAACGAGGTTATGTCACGAAATGACAAGGCGGAACACAATATTCAGACAATAACTCACAAATCTAGCACTTTCACCAGTGAAACCGAAATAGCTGAGTTGTTCAACGAGCACTTTACTGAGATTGGTCCTAATTTAGCGGCCGAATTACCTAGCTCCACCAAAGGATTTGAGGAATATGTTTCTCCAGCAACGAGCACCTTTAATTTGGACCAAATTTCGTTAACAGATGTTGAACTGCTTTTCAAAACCATTAAAACTAATAAAGCAACAGGCCTTGATAAAATCCCCTGTCGCTTGGTCAAAGAGGCAGCACCAGTGATATCGGAATCACTTTGCTATATTTTTAATAATTCCATACGCTCAGGGGTTTTCCCAGGAGATTGGAAAGTTGCAAAGGTCACTCCAATTTATAAGTCTGGCCTAAAAGATAACATGAATAACCATAGACCAATTTCTGTCATATCACCTATTGCGAAAGTGTTTGAAAGAATTGTTTACAACCAGCTATACGGCTATTTACAGAAAAATAATCGATTATCCAAACATCAATCAGGGTTTAGAAGTTGCCATTCTACTGCGACATCTTTACTCGATGCCACAATGGAATGGTACACTAATATGGATAATAGTAAATTCAATTCGGTGGTGTTTCTCGACCTGTGGAAGGCATTCGATACAGTCGATCATTCTATTTTACTACAGAAGCTTCGACTGTATGGTTTGTCTGCTCCAACGCTTAAATTATTTGAATGGCCTACCTTACGGATTGTACTCAATGTTGTTTTATAAGTGGTTGTTTATCGTCTTTCAAGAAAATAAAATGTGGAGTACCTCAAGGCTCAATTCTTGGGCCTCTGCTTTTTCTAATCTACATAAATGATCTAGCGCATTGTGTGCAACATTCAAATCCACGAATGTATGCTGATGACACAAATATAACCACAAGTGGTAGATCATTAAAAACTGTTATTCAATCAACTAATAAAGACCTGAGCAACATAAAGCAGTGGTTACTAGCACACAAATTAAGTCTAAACGCCACAAAAACAGAACACATGTTTATAGGATCGGACGATAACCTTAATAAAACTCGAAATCTATCGCAAATTAATATTGACGGTCATAAAGTAAAAAGTGTTAAATTCACTAAATGTTTAGGTGTGCATATTGATGAAAGACTTGCTTGGGATGAACACGTTGATTGTATGTCAAAAAATATTTCACAAGCAATTGCAGGCTTGAAGCAAGCGCGTCCACTTGTTTCCAAAGAGGTGGCCCTTGCAATTTACAATTCTTTAATACAGCCTTTATTTGATTATTGTGACATTGTTTGGGATAATCTGACGGCATTCCAAGCAACTAGACTACAAAAGTTAAAAAACCGTGCTGGCCGTGTTGTCACAACAAGGCTATGATGTCCGATCCTATATAATTAGAGAGGAACTGGGTTGGAAGGTGTTACAGGAAACGAGAGATTATCATAAAGTTGTCCTCGTACATAAAGCACTTAACAACCTAGCTCCTCCATATCTGTTAGAATACTTACACTTGTGCAATTATTCGGACAATTACAACCTTCGAGATCGCGACATGAAAATCGCCTTATTAAAACCGAAGACGAATTATTTAAAAGACAGTTTCGCGTACGATGCTGCAAAACTGTGGAATAGTCTACCTATAATGAAGCAAGATTAGCAACAAGCTTAAAATCGTTTAAAAATTATGTCTCAACCTTTAGTTTCCCACACTAAAATAATCGTAATCATTTAAATTAATTCAAATTAATGAAATACATGTACATAATATATTATAATTATTCACATTTTATCAAAAGTACAAAAATAATCTGTATATACAACTAATTATGTAAATATTTAATCGGCTTTCATGAAAAGCAATTTGTAATTATTGATTGAAACACCGATTTTAAATAAATGCTCTCTCTCTCTCTCTGTCATACTGTTATCAAAAACCGTAGTCTAAAGAACTTTGACCCGCAAAAGTTTAGAGAAGATTTGCAATCAATGCGGAACGCAATCAATAACCGACCAAGCCGATATCGCTGAGCATCTAAATAAGCATTTTGTTGGGATAGGACCAGAATTGGCATCCTCTCTTGACGAAAGCAATAAATCTTTTACAGATTACATTAAACCAGTGGCAACTAATTTCTCGCTGAAATGTATTACACCATCTACTGTTTACAAACTCTTGGCTTCAGCTTCAGAGAAAAAAGCCACTGGTCTTGATGGTATTCCAAGTAACTAGTTAAAGTAGCTGCGTCGGTGATCGCTGTTCCATTGTGTGATATATTTAATCTGTCATTTCAAACAAGCATATTTCCCAGTGACTGGAAATTAGCGAAGGTCATTCCAATTCACAAGGGAGAAGCTAAAGATGTTATGAATAATTACAGACCTATTTCAGTGTTATCGACAATTGCTAAGGTCTTCGAGCGAATTGTCTATGAACAACTTTATGAGTACGTTACTGAAAACAATATACTATCCCAATGTCAATCTGGATTTAGACCTTATCATTCTACGACAACCGCGCTCTTAGACGCTACAACTGAATGGCTTAGTAACATGGACCTAGGGTGCCTAAATTCGGTAGTTTTTCTGGACCTTCGCTAAAGCATTCGACATGCACAGTTGACCATGATATATTGCTTCATAAACTTTCG
Organism: Paragorgia papillata; assembly: GCA_035771165.1. Lineage (NCBI taxonomy): Eukaryota > Metazoa > Cnidaria > Anthozoa > Scleralcyonacea > Coralliidae > Paragorgia > Paragorgia papillata. The sequence goes on from JAWNZC010000234.1 coordinate 2,207,855, forward strand.
CTTTATGGTGTTTGTAATTTATCGCTAAATTGGTTTCGATCCTACTTAACCAACCGAGAACAAAGATGCGATAAAATGGTCACTTGTCTAAGTTACAGGTCTTAAAATGTAGGGTTCCACAAGGCTCGATTCTCGGTCCATTGTTGTTCCTTATTTACATTAATGACCTTCCCTCCTGCATAAAACATTCTAATCCAAGAATGTATGCAGATGATACTAATATCACAACTACAGGCCCATCGGGCCATCAGTTGTAGAACTTAGCAATTCAGTAAATTCTGACCTAACTAATGTGAGGGAATGGCTAATCGCCAACAAGCTTAGCCTTAATGTCACAAAAACGGAACAGATGTTCATTGGTTCTGATCATAACTTAGGTAAAATTAGAGATACCCCGCTTATTTTCTTAAATGATCACCCTATTAAAAGGGTTACAACAGCAAAATCACTTGGAGTTTATATTGACGAGAGACTAACTTGGTCTGAACAAGTAAAAAAAATGTCCAAAAAAATTTCAAATGCAATCGGTGGGCTCCGGCAAGTTAGGCAATTTGTTCCTAGAGAGACCCTATTAACGATGTACAATTCCTTAATACAACCACTTTTGGACTATTGTGATATTGTATGGGATTGTATGCCAATAACTACGGCAGATAGATTGCAAAAACTACAAAATCGTGCACGAGTTATCACCCGTCAAAGTTATGAAATCAGATCCAAAGACATCAGACAAGAATTGGGATGGAGAACGTTGTCTGAAAGACGAAATATGCATAAAGCAATAATGATGTCTAAAATAATATATGGACCGGGTATTGTCCCACCATATTTATCAAATTTTTTCTCTATGTCAACGGCTAACATTTCATATAATTTAAGGAATCGAGAAAATTGGCTGACACTACCCAAACCTCGGACTGAATATCTGAAAAGGTCTTTCAAATATTCAGGGGCAAAAATATGGAATGACCGGCCAAACGAACTAAGAACCATTAAGTCGATTTCGTCATTCAAGCGTGCTCTCTCATCCCTAATAATGTAGTTGCTAATTCTATTTGCATAATCTATCTGTTAACTAACATAATTAACGTCTATATTCTTATATATATATATATATATATATATATATATATATATATATATATATATATATATATACATATATATATCTGTAAATATTTCATATTTGTTATAATCTCGGCTTTCGTGTAAAGCAGTGTAAATACTGGCAAAATTCCGAGTTTAAATAAAGTTCTCTCTCTCTGTCCTCTCTCTGCCTCTCTCTCTGTCTCTCTCTCTCTCTCTCTCTGTCTCTCTCTCTCTCTCTCTCTCTCTCTCTCTCTCTCTCTCTCTCTCTCTCTCTCTCTCTCTCTCTCTCTCTCTCTCTCTCTCTCTCTCTCTCTCTCTCTCTCTTTCTTCTTTCTTGTTCTCTCTTGTTGATTCTTGCGTCTTTCGTCTGACTTCCGAGTCGAGTTTCAACTACATTTTGACGAGTTCCACGGTCAATTAACCTCTTCATACTAAAAATAAGGAAAGGCTGGTAACTTTCATATAGAGAATATTTCAGACGACCCTCATTTAAATCTCCGTAAAATACACAAAAACCGCTCGATCTCGAAAATTGCCATGAGTACATTGGTCAAGAAATTGGCTATCCGTTCATTGCCTCTCTCCTCCGCAGAGGTTAAATTTCGGAGATTGGAGGTTTCGGGGGTCGTCGGAGTTGCTCGGAGGCGTCAGCTGGACATAAGTAGTGCGGGCGAAACTAGTCCGCACTCCTTATGTCGAGCTGACGATTTCGACGCATCTCCGACGACCCCAACATAGCCGATCTCCGAAAGAACCTCTGCGGAGGAGAGGTTCATTGCTCTTCACACGTAAAAACGCACAGTCTGCATGATCAGCTCTGATATCAGATCTGTTCAGAGAAATGTAGCGACCCTTGATACAGCCTGACAGCTACAGAATGTACCAGCGCTGATCTATCAACATTTAGTTGGAATTTCTAACAGACTGCGACATGCAGCTCCGTGCCTCCGTAGACAACATACCTGTTCAGTCTGTTATATACAGCACTGATCGTATCAGGCTGATACAGTTTGACAGAATCTGTTAGCGTTCTGAACAGTCTGTTGTAGCTGCAGGTATGATACAGATATGATATCATAGGTGTATCATAGCTGATACTGCAACAGGCTGTATCAGGGGTCGCTATATATTTTCTGATAACATATGAATATGTTACATTCATTAATTTTCATATCCAAAGCCAGTTATAAACCTCACATAGTCGAGCTTATTGTTTTGCAATAGCGAATAAAAAACATTGTTGGGCGACATTTTCATAGTTCGAAAATTTGGTTCGTTGACGTACATGCATCAAATAAAATTCTATTGCAAGTAACATTATCTAAATTCAAAAATCTTAACACTGTTTTATTAAACTGAGTAAGTACTACAAAAAACTAGAAAGTTACCAAATGGAAAATATGTATACAACTACAAGGATAAATAAACATCACTAAAAATGGAGAGCGTGGAGATCGCTTTTACTAACACTGGTAGTGGTTTCTATTTTACGGTTTGTGTTCTTTATCACTAATATAAAGTGACAAAAAAACTTCAGACTGTTCGCTATTATGAATTTCGTTTAGATTATTGTGTTCACACTACATATATTTAACTTTTGGAGGGGGTCCAAATCCGCCAACGCCGGGGGTCCAAATCTACTAGTAGTAGATTTGGACCGGATGCCCGAATTTAGGGGGGTCAAAATTAACTGGGACACCGGCTTTGGCGTTTGAAATATTAGAGAGCAGAGCTTAAGCAAGTACAACGCGAACGGCAAGGACAACGTCCTTAATACAACAGAATTTTCCTCACACAACGTACAAAGAAGATGAATAATTTTTAGTCCCAAGAATAATCTTAACGCCGTTCCGGGTGTACGTTTGGGCTGGCTGTGGTTCGGCCGCGAGGAAAAAGACTGACATCCAAGATGACCACGTAGGGGCCTAAAACTGACGTCCAAAAATTCCCCATTGGGCCAGTCAGCCGGCACAGCATATTCTCTCATCTCGAAATGACGATTATCGTTAAATGTGAAATGTCCTAGAATTAACAATATTAATCATCATTTTTAAAAAATAATTCCCTACCCCCAACCCAACCCCCACCTCTAAACCTGACCCCTCTGACCTGACCCTAACCCTAACCACAACCCCCCTGGAAACCCTAAACCTAACCACAACCCTCCGGGAAATTTGACTCCAATGCGGCTTCTTCGTACCATCACTTGATCTTCGATATTTATAAACCTTGCTTGACTAAATTGGACAACATAGTTTAAAACTCTGGTTGCCCGACAGATTGTTAGTAAATCTTGAAGATATCTTGGTCGTCATATGTACCTTCTCCACATTTTCAAAATTTCGCCACAGACGATGCAAAACACGATGAGCCCGCGATATTTTGGAAAAAAGCAAACAAAATTCCCAGAACGGTAAGCAACCTCGTACCCAGGGCCCTCTCTGCTTTCAAAATGGCGCGAGGAGAAGACCCTGGCAAAGGCTGGTCACGTGACACCAATAAATTTTGGAATATTTTGATGAGTGATTCACACTGTACCGGGGGGCGCGGTACAGTCACTGTTATGTAAAACTATTCAGCGAACTATTTAGGCACTCAAGAATAACCAAATCGTACAAATAACAAGACATTCTCTTAACAAGTTTATCAAATCAGTTAATGACCATCTTTAGTAAGAAGCGTCTACACTACAACATATTTGCTTTATTATGCAAGCACGAAGTGAATATTTCGGTTTCTGGACTTTCCAAATCTAATTTTAAAAGTTTAGAAATATACAAAGTCAAAGTCTTCAGTGCTGATCTATAATGTTCGTCGATCGTAGTATTGTTATTGATCGAATATTTGTATTAAAGTACAACCTCAAAGTCAACGAGGACATCAGATTCGAAATAAATATGCCGTTTGAGTATAAATCGACAGATACAACAATTAAATTTCCACAAATCCCAACAGTGTGGACAAGAAACATAAATGTGCTATATTGGACGGTAAATAAACTTCCAACAATCAACAGCATTCGAATATATTTTTAAGTGTATGTAGGATGTAGCAGTACCTGTTTTAAACCGCGGCGCAGTACGGCAGTAGTTCTATTAAATTTGAAAGCCAGTTTATGATCGTTCGTCGCCTTCGTACGAAAGCCGGGTAGGGACTTCATGCAGACTTCAGACTTCAGACTTCAGACTTCAGACTTCGGACTTCAGACTTCAGACTTCAGACTTCACACTAAACTTAGTTTAGTTTAGTTTTTGTTCTTGTTATTGTTGTTATATGCTCTGGTTAGACATAAAAATGAAATTTACGCCCTCTTGTCTATTCCATCAATCATATTTAATGATTGTAAAGTTAATAAAAAAGACTTCAGACTTGGGACTTGGGACTTGGGACTTGGGACTTGGGACTTGGGACTTGGGACTTGGGACTTGGGACTTGGGACTTGGGACTTGGGACTTGGGACTTGGGACTTGGGACTTGGGACTTGGGACTTGGGACTTGGGACTTGGGACTTGGGACTTGGGACTTGGGACTTGGGACTTGGGACTTGGGACTTGGGA
>JAWNZC010000234.1:2222500-2450000 GCA_035771165.1 Paragorgia papillata
GCTTAAACTTCGATCGGAATTGGAAGAGCCATTTTTGGCGCAAATTGCCGCATTTTTTGTCGATCACTGTTGTCGTGCGAAGGTTGGACTTCAGACTCTTCAGTAACATGAACTGATGAACAACACTTCAGTCTTCAGAACTAATCGATTTCTTGAAGATCAAGCAGGTTCCACAAGACGTTTGCAATACGTTAAAAGGCAAGTAAGAGTAGCTTTACTTCAAGATTTTTGATTTGTTGCTCAGTTGCCTCGTATTATATAAATCTTATGAGTCTTAATATTTTCTTTTATACAGATACAGATACAGTAATTGTATTGACGGGACAACACTTGTCTGTTTATTCGGTGATCAAACCGAGTTTTTAACAGTCTTCCCAAAGTCTGGCTACCGTTTGCTGCTGACACGTGCATTCAACAGTATTGTGATTAAAACCTCTGTGCCTGAAGGAGACGCCAGCGTGCTTAAAGCTTCGCCGAGTCCTGCCGAAGAAAGAGACGAAGTGATCGGCGCGGTAAGTTGCCAGTTTTGTTACCTCGTGTTTTAATATGACTGTTCACAGTTGCCGTGTATCTTAGTGCTGCGTTTGGATAATATCCCTGTACGTTTAGCGTTAAAGAAGTACTACACGCTCATAAGAACTCGGAGCTAGATCGCGAATAATATTTTTAACGCATTTTGGAAAGTCTCCATCGTTTAAATTACGCGCTGCGCTCGGCTTGCCAAACAATCATGAAATCGAGGCTTGACTGCTCGCGCTGAGCTTTATCTGCCACCTTTTTTTGCCGGCTAGTGAGGAATAGTGGTAAGTTATTATACTAGTTAGTAGTTATTATATTAGTTAATAGTAGAACGTATGGGTAAAATCTTTCAAAATTATTCACTTACTAGCGAGCAAATATGATAACATATTTCTGCATATTCAATGTTTAAAAGGCGAGATAGCACATCTCTTAGCCGCCCTGGACAAATGGCACATTCCATACAGGTAGCAGCATTATGCAGTGATTTGTTTCAATTTTAACCATGTGTTATTGTAAGAGTGATCAGAAATTTAAGAATTTTAAATGTGGGTAAAATCTGTCAAATTCACTTGGTGAGCAAATAAGATAACATATTTCTGCATAATCAATGTTAAGGCGAGATGGCCCATCTCTTAGCCGCCCTGGACAAATGGCACATTCCATACAGGTAGCAGCATTATGCAGTGATTTGTTTCTATTTTAACCATGTGTTATTGTAAGAGTGATCAGAAATTTAAGAATTTTAAATGTGGGTAAAATCTGTCAAATGCACTTGGTGAGCAAATATGATAACATATTTCTGCATAATCAATGTTAAGGTGAGATGGCACATCTCTTAGCCGCCCTGGACAAATGGCACATTTGATACAGGTAGCAGCATTATGCAGTGATTTGTTTCAATTTTAACCATGTGTTATTGTAAGAGTGATCAGAAATTTAAGAATTTTAAATGTGGGTAAAATCTGTCAAATTCACTTGGTGAGCAAATAAGATAACATATTCCTGCATAATCAATGTTAAGGTGAGATGGCCCATCTCTTAGCCACCCTGGACAAATGGCACATTTAATACAAGTAGCAGAATTATGCAGTGATTTGTTTCTATTATAACCATGTGTTATTGTAAGAGTGATCAGAAATTTAAGAATACACCTGGATGTACATGTACATGTAAACTACCAATTCCAGACAATCCAGGGTAAAATCTGTCAAATTCACTTGGTGAGCAAATAAGATAACATATTTCTGCATAATCAATGTTAAGGTGAGATGGCCCATCTCTTAGCCGCCCTGGACAAATGGCACATTTGATACAGGTAGCAGCATTATGCAGTGATTTGTTTCTATTTTAACCATGTGTAATTGTAAGAGTGATCAGAAATTTAAGAATACACCTGGATGTGCGTGTACATGTAAACTACCCAATTCCAGACAATCCAGGGTAAAATCTGTCAAATTCACTTGGTGAGCAAATAAGATAACATATTTCTGCATAATCAATGTTAAGGTGAGATGGCCCATCTCTTAGCCGCCCTGGACAAATGGCACATATGATACAGGTAGCAGCATTATGCACTATGCAGTCATGTGATTCAGTGCTTTCAATGAAGCGAGCGCGATCGCGCTCGCGCTCGCCCACACGCTCCCAAGTTCGTTCTGCCAGCGCGATTGATCGCGCTGGCAGATAAGTAATTTGTCATAAAATGCGCTCGCAGATTATCTTCCACTGCCTAGAAATGGAGTAAATAAATGCTCAGTTGTATATAATATGAAAATAATGGAATATCTCTTGTTTACTTTGTGCAGGAGTATACAGTCTAGCTTATAAAAACAAATCAATAAACCGGCGGCGTGGTTTTGAACAACGTTATGCACGCATATTTACGAATTATGGCATCACAGGGAGATAAATTGTTCTTGGTTTTATTAAATTAACGGGTTTAGATATTAAATATTTTTAGTTTGTTTCCAGTGGCAGGCTAACTGCACTCTCCAGTGACGTACTGTATTGTCTTGCTGCATATTGTTTAATTGATATTCGTATTATTAAAAGACAAGCCGAAATCGGGAAAATGCAAAATAGCGTTCGTTTGCTCACGGGGACGTCCGCTGCATGTTCCGGCGCGGCAATATCGGGATAAACACTACAAAATCTCAAACTTTATGCTAGTTGTGCAGATGAAAACCACAAATTACACTTAAAACATTGGTTTGAAGTTCATTTTTATGATAATAGACTGTTAAAATTGACCCAGGAAATGTAACAGGAAGTCATCAACATAAACCGGCGCTGTTTTTCAAGAAAAACCAAATCGCGCTGCCCAGTTGTGAAATCTGCTCTGGCGAGCGCGATCCATCGCGCTGGCGTATTTTATTCATTGAAAGCACTGTGATTTGTTTCTATTTTAACCATGTGTTATTGTAAGAGTGATCAGAAATTTAAGAATACACCTGGATGTACATGTACATGTAAACTACCAATTCCAGACAATCCAGGGTAAAATCTGTCAAATTCACTTGGTGAGCAAATATGATAACATATTTCTGCATAATCAATGTTAAGGTGAGATGGCACATCTCTTAGCCGCCCTGGACAAATGGCACATTTGATACAGGTAGCAGCATTATGCAGTGATTTGTTTCAATTATAACCATGTGTTATTGTAAGAGTGATCAGAAATTTAAGAATTTTAAATGTGGGTAAAATCTGTCAAATTCACTTGGTGAGCAAATAAGATAACATATTCCTGCATAATCAATGTTAAGGTGAGATGGCCCATCTCTTAGCCACCCTGGACAAATGGCACATTTAATACAAGTAGCAGAATTATGCAGTGATTTGTTTCTATTATAACCATGTGTTATTGTAAGAGTGATCAGAAATTTAAGAATACACCTGGATGTACATGTACATGTAAACTACCAATTCCAGACAATCCAGGGTAAAATCTGTCAAATTCACTTGGTGAGCAAATAAGATAACATATTTCTGCATAATCAATGTTAAGGCGAGATGGCCCATCTCTTAGCTGCCCTGGACAAATGGCACATTTGATACAGGTAGCAGCATTATGCAGTGATTTGTTTCTATTTTAACCATGTGTTATTGTAAGAGTGATCAGAAATTTAAGAATTTTAAAGGTAAAATCTGTCAAATTCACTTGGTGAGCAAATAAGATAACATATTTCTACATGATCAATGTTAAGGCAAGATGGCACATCTCTTAGCCGCCCTGGACAAATGGCACATTTGATACAGGTAGCAGCATTATGCAGTGATTTGTTTCAATTTTAACCATGTGTTATTGTAAGAGTGATCAGAAATTTAAGAATTTTAAATGTGCGTACACCTAATTCCAGACAATCCAAACCTGGGTAAAATCTGTCAAATTCACTTGGTGGGCAAATAAGATAACATATTCCTGCATAATCAATGTTAAGGCGAGATGGCACATCTCTTAGCCACCCTGGACAAATGGCACATTTAATACAGGTAGCAGAATTATGCAGTGATTTGTTTCTATTTTAACCATGTGTAATTGTAAGAGTGATCAGAAATTTAAGAATATACCTGGATGTGCGTGTACATGTAAACTACCCAATTCCAGACAATCCAGGGTAAAATCTGTCAAATTCACTTGGTGAGCAAATAAGATAACATATTTCTGCATAATCAATGTTAAGGTGAGATGGCACATCTCTTAGCTGCCCTGGCAAATGGCTCATTTGATACAGGTACTGACTGTACTGTACACCGTAACAGCATTATGCAGTGGTTTGTGTCTTTCCCAACCATGTGTTACACTTATTATTGAACCACCTAGATGCATGCTGAGGGCTCCCCATTTAATGAGTAAAATTGTCTGGCAGTAGACAGAGTAAAATAGGAAAGTTGCTGTTTTTAGCCGGCTTAGCCAGGAATGGGTTAATATCCCCACTGCTAGAAGTAATAGTCTGAAAACATCTTCTCTTAAATTTTTAGCCTGCTGCATCAGCAATCCCTGCAAAACGGAAATGCTTTTCCAGGGAAAATGGTGGATGTCATATCAACTTACTTTGTATTTGATGTGAGCTACCCTGATATCATGTTAGGAATTCTTTTTTTCCCTGCAAGACGTTGCTTTAGAAATTAAAGACAATGTATTTAGAGGAACTAAATACTCAACTTTCATGGCTGAACTTCGAAATGATGTCCATACTATTTAAATAAAGTACATGAACTAGGAAACAAATTGCTTTTATAACGTACTTCATAGTTTTAGTATTGTATAGATATTTTTTGAAATTAATTAAATATTTTCTAATATATTTTTTTCAGTTTAACTCTTTATGTATTTATTCATCAGATCTTAAGGTGTGTTACACTAAACATCTCTTAAGGTGTGTTACACTAACACATCTCTTAAGGTGTGTTACACTAACACATCTTAAGGTGTGTTACACTAACACATCTTAAGGTGTGTTAAACTAACACATCTTAAGGTGTGTTAAACTAGCACATCTTAAGGTGTGTTAAACTAGCACATCTTAAGGTGTGTTAAACTAACACATCTTAAGGTGTGTTAAACTAGCACATCTTAAGGTGTGTTAAACTAACACATCTTAAGGTGTGTTAAACTAACACATCTTAAGGTGTGTTAAACTAACACATCTTAAGGTGTGTTACATTAACACACCAAGGTGTGTTCGTTAACACACCAAGTGTGTTCGTTAACACACCAAGATGTGTTAAATAACACACCTTTTTATAAAACACACCTTAAAGTGTGTTATATTCTGGACAAGCAAAAAAAACACCTTAAGGTGTGTTATGTTAACACACCCTAGTGTGTCATATTAACACATCTTAAGGTGTGTTAATAACACACCTTAAGATGTGTTAATATGACACACTAGGGTGTGTTAACATAACACACCTTAAGGTGTGTTTTTTGCTTGTCCAGAATATAACACACTTTAAGGTGTGTTTTATAAAAAGGTGTGTTATTTAACACATCTTGGTGTGTTCGTTAACACACTTCAGTGTTATATTCTGGACAAGAAAAGTGTGTTGTTTTAACACACCTTGTTTTAAGAGTGTATACCTGATTTAAAGAAATACAAGGAAGGGAATAATTTGAAAATCGCTGTTGCTTATATATAGCGAGGTCGGCAAATAGTAGGCGAGATACTCAATCAGCAGAATTTTCATTTTAACATGCCATTTTATAAGGACTATGATATGTAAATTAGCCCTTAAGCGGCGGCCATTGAGGGGCATGAATATTAAATTCAATACATTCACCTCTTTATTTATTTTGAACGGCTGGCAAACTTAGCCTGCGAGCAGAAGTCTGAAGTGTGAAGACTGAAGTCTGAAGTCTGAAGTCTGAAGTCTGAAGTCTGAAGTCTGACGTCTGACGTCTGACGTCTGACGTCTGACGTCTGAGGTCTGAGGTCTGAGGTCTGAGGTCTGAGGTCTGAGGTCTGAGGTCTGAGGTCTGACGTCTGACGTCTGAGGTCTGACGTCTGACGTCTGACGTCTGACGTCTGAGGTATGAGGTATGAGGTCTGAGGTCTGAGGTCTGAGGTCTGAGGTCTGAGGTCTGAGGTCTGAAGTCTGAGGTCTGAGGTCTGAGGTCTGAAGTCTGAAGTCTGAAGTCTGAAGTCCCTACCCGGCTTTCGTACCTTCGGCTTCATTTCTGGCGATTGACGGCAACAACAAATATGAATTATCCAGCAAATGTCGTAAATTTTGAATATATCTAATTTACCGCTCGAATTTAACGTTACAGGACTTGCAACAACCTTGACGTTAATATAAGAACCGAATCAACCGCTCCCCCCCAGGACGGGCGAATCTCAAATTATCCACGTGACCAAATACTCCAAGAATCTTGGAGTATTTTGGAATCACGTGACCAGCCTTTGCCAGGGTCTTCTCCACTGATATATATAGGTCAGTGGTCTTCTCCTCGCGCCATTTTGAAAGCAGAGAGGGCCCTGGGTACGAGGTTGAACGGTAAGAACCTCGAGCTATCATTTCCTTCAAATTATGAAGCTTAACCACTATTAAAACCACCATCTGATTGGACAACCTTTTAAAACGAAACCTCACCCCCATACCACCCCCCGGTAATCACGCCCCCGGAAACCCTAAACCTAATCACAACCCTCCGGAAAAATGTGCCTCCTGTCATAGCCCGACCACAACACCCCTGTAGGATTTTTACCTTTATGTGTTCAAGTTTAACATCCCACTTGTGGGATGGTTTTATTAGATGGTTAAGCTTCATAATTTGAAACCGATGATACCTCGAACGGTTGGACGGGTGTTGGCCGGAGGCGGATTAGAGGAGGATGGGCACAATTGGAATTGACTGATACATTTATATATAGCCTGCGGGCAGGCCCTCCTGTTGCTGTGAAATGTGGGCCTGCAACAAAGCATGGGATTTTTTCATCACTCGCGGCCGTCAGAGGCCGCGTATTTCTATTGGTCGAATTTGGCGGCCGCGAGTTTCTATTGGTCGAACAAAATTAATCCAGAATAAATTATTTCTAAAGTTATTGTTTACGGACTTCAACAACGCATGGAGTGAGACATATTTCAATAAGACGGCTATTAAAGACGCCGTAGCTCTTAATATTTTGAAAACACATCGCTGTGGAACAAAAGAAAAGAAATAGCAAAGTAGATCCGGATTGAAACTCCATGAATCTCTCTGTCTGTCTGTCAGTGTCTGGCTTTATATTAAATACAGAAGCAAGTGTCATCACTTCATCACAAATCGAGCCCCGTCCGTTCGCCTTGACTCAATAATAATGTGCCCATAGGCGTATGGGCACAAATTTATAGGGGGGGCAGAGAACATTTTGCCCGACTGAAACGGAAATTGCCCGACTTTTCATATAAAAAAAACACTAAGTGCATGTTGTTCAATATACTTTATCTCCTACAATACACAGATATTAAATTGTTTTGATTACTTTTCCTTATTTTTATCCTATTTTAACATTTCCCCCCTATAATTTTGCCCGACTTAGCTTGAAAATTTGCCCGACTTCGCAACATTTCCATTTGTCTGGGGGGGCAGCTGCCCCCCCTACTCCCCCGCCTCGTACGCCTATGAATGTGCCGTTCAAAACGTCAAAACATATTAATAAGAGGAGATTACACATTCACTTAATTCGTGTAATAAAGATTATTGATAAATGAGGTAAGCTCTTTTTCAAACGAAGTTTCTTTCTGCTATTAAATTGTCTGTGCTTGCTATTGTCTGGAACTTAATTGATATTATCCAATTTGTGCGCCAGTTGCGTCTGGTATTATTTATATTATCGAAGCCGACTGGCTCGAGGCTACCAGTTATTCAGTTCAGAATGACCCAGTTTTTTAACTCAACAGCCAGAAGGAAAGTCTTGCTAAATTTGATAAAACACTTGAATTTTTTAACTATTAATATGTCGCCGTTTAGACTATAATGATACGCACCTGGTTCTAATGTCGGCTATCTGTGAAAGCGTCTGAAAGTGTCTATATGTTCATTTAAGTTAGGTTTTCGCACCTTCCCTAGCTACGAAGGAGCGTAACTCATTTCATGTTCGGTCGTATACAGCAGCAGTTCGTGAAAGTCTTCGTTTTGACCTCTTGCAACTTGCACATTTAGTCATTTACACCAGGGCCGGATTAGGGTTGCGCGAGGCCCCCGGAATTTTTTCAGCGCGGGGCCCCTTTACAGTTTACACCCCCCCCCCCCCCAAGTCCCGACAGACCGACGGCGTTGTGAACAATTTACGCAAAAAAATAGTAAAACGACAAAAGGTAACATTCTGCGTTTTGTCCCCTAAACGATTAAAAGTTGCCTTTGTATTTACAAAAAGTGTTTGTGCACTGGTTGTGGACAATACAATAATACATTATACATTATATACAAGAAAAAATAAAGTTAAATGTTAATCCAGCTAGTATAAAGTCATGGAAAAAGTGTATATGCATGAAGCCATAAACACGCAAATCATTTGCGTCTCAATTTCCAGATGCCTTGTAAACATTATGTTTACGGGATTTCTGAATGGCAAAATCATTAATTAAAGACGAAAATTCCATTTTCCGCAGAAGCTCGTGTTCCACGCTGAGCAGTGTAAGGCTGTTTAGCCTCTTCTGTGTCATGCACGATCGGACTTGGCTTTTTATTCGCTTCAGTGTAGAGAATGATCTTTCGCCGGAACAGTTCGAGATCATAAGACAAAGATAAATGCGAAATGCAATAAAGGTGTTCGGAAATAAAGTTTCCAGATTATTGTCCACAAGAAGCTTATACATTCGCAATTCCAGCGACTCCACGTTTAATTTGGGGGGCCCGCGCTTTTGGGGGCCTCGCGCTTTCTGGGGCCTATCGCTTTGTAGAAATGAAGTGCAGAACAAAAAATTGCGCAATCAGAAAGCGCGGGGCCCCCGGCATATGCCGGTTCTGCCATGGGGTTAATCCGGGACTGATTTACACGAGAAGCGCTATCTAGATCTTGACGATATTATGTCGCCATCACCTGGATCAGTGAATGCCGTGCAGTGAATCACAAACACCTAATCTCGAATAACGATTTATCAATGTTTCTTGCAAAATCAAAGTTATGTTCGTCTTCCACAAATTAGAGATAGCAAACTTATAAAACTAAGATCTGAGGTTGTCATGATCCAATCTTAGTACATTCAATTTGATTTAAACTGAAGACGTTAGCACGCATCGCTAAACTGTTTCGCTACATGTTTTTAGTCTAAAGTTGAATATTTTAAACTCCTAACTACATACCCGATAATCGTTAGATGCGTTACATTGCTTCTGGCTTTCTTATAAACAGATTTTCTGAGTTTTCAGTAACGAGTATAGTTGATAGTGTGAAATTTACATCTTCGGTTGCTTTGAATGAGGATTTTTACACAGACTTCCGGAAGAATGTGATTGGTTTGATTCGCGACATTTGCATATTAATTAAGTGGGCGTTATCGATTTACCCCTAGGATTGTTGCAGGCTCTCATTTCACAGCCGCCGCGTTGAGAGCCTGCTCGCAGGCTAATTTATATATTGAGTGACTATTGACTAAAAGCGCGTAAAAAATAACAAATTTATTCAGTGTGACCGCCCAATTTGTGATGAAACTAGATTAACAATGTTTACGACCAGAACATGTGTTGTTGTGACGGGAGCAAGCAAAGGTATCGGTAAAGCTATTGTTTGTTCACTTGCCCAAGAATTCTCGCAAAACCAACTAGGAAAGGAGTCAATTTTCGTCTTAACTGCTCGGTCTAAAGAAGGCTTAGAAGAAACGAAGAATGCTGTGGCCAATATCTCGAGCGAAATCAAAGGTCAGTAAAGGTAAACCCATATCACAGAATATTCAGTAAAAAGAACGTAATACAGTAAACACCCACGTGTAAGAACCTAGATTTTTTCAAGTCTGGCAAAATAGGTTCTTATATTTTGGGGTAATTACTGACAATTTAGGCAAAATAGGTTCTTAAAATTTCTTTAAGGGAAATGCTATTGTTATATGACCAGATATATAAACCACTTTGTTATAGAGAGATTATACTGTATGTACATGTGCATGTATGTAATTTCTGTAATGATGTTTTTATGGAAGGGCCAAATATATAGCAAATTTATATTTTATAGTCCCACATTTTGGCTACAGCACTGTTTCATTATTCAGAGTGACTCTTCATATAAGAACCTTGTGGCTTTGGTTGGCTAAACAGGTTCTTATATTTTGGGGTATTAAAATCCAAAATTTCTGCCTACAGGTTGCAGGGAAAACAAAATGCTCTTTCAAAATCAAGTCAGGACTGACATAGCTGTAGTTTATACTAGGAGACATGCAACTAATATATCAGTTAAATCAGTCAAATCCTGGAACACTCTAGGCATTTGATACATTGGACCTTCCCAGGGGTGAGGAATTAAATTTATAACCATGCATTGAATCCGTTGATAAAAATACTAGAGGGAGAGGGACACAATTCTGAGCAAAAGGAATTTACGGCTCAAAATATTGGAATATTTTGAGCCGTAAATTCCTTTTGCTCAGAATTGTGTCCCTCTCCCTCTAGTATTTTTATCAATGGATTCAATGCATGGTTTGTACTTTTTACTTCCACTAAATATTCATACATCTGGGGAGTTGTTAGCCGTGTGATGGAGTGAGGCTGTGAGGCACGTTGTAAGTTCTTTGCTACTTTTGGATTTGGACAAGAAGTTGAACAACCTTGCCTTTTGATCAAGGTGTTCTTGCACATTGTTGGTATATTTTGAAATAGACTGACTGACTTTGTAGTTTAACAGTGATCAGATGTGGCTGACAACTGTACATAGCTTCATAAATATGTTCACCAATGTGAAGTATGTACCACATTCAGCCTTCGATCTGATCTTCCAAGACAAAATGGTGGCCAGTTTTGCTTTGTTTACTGAAGCAGGAGATTTTGTTGATATACAAGGCTGATGTGCTAGAATAACGAGAAAATTTAACAAAATTAAGTAGACGAGTGTCCACAGGTATGTTTCTTTACAATTTTCTAGCCATCAATTTATTTAAAAGTTGTAAAAACTGTTTTGTCGACAAATATCGAGACACCAAGTTGCTAGCAGCTGTGTCTTGTTGCTTTTGTATGGAAATATCGAAAACTATAAGAATGTTAAACTTTTTATTTCATTTGGGAGGTATATGCTAAAACAATTATTCACCTCAGTGTCGGTGAATAGTGTAGATATTCACCTCGCCGCTTTGTGGCTCGGTGAATATCCAGCACTATTCACCTCCAACGCTCACTACCCTTGTGGAAGTTTGAGCACTCTGGGCCCATGCGCACTTCACGCTATCTGAATGTACTTCACCGAAGCTGTCCCACATGCGGTTGTCACCGACGATCGCATGTGTATAAGTAATTGATGAAATTCATTCAGATTGTTCCAAGCTACACTGATGAGCTGTTGTACAGCGAAACACCGTGTCTGTAGATTGAACTATGTACGCTTCTTCACTTCGGTGTTGTTGAGCACTCTGTGAAGTTGCCGTGGGTACTTATTAGCGATAATGCAACGCTCACTACCCTTGTGGAAGTTTGAGCACTCTGGGCCCATGCGCACTTCACGCTATCTGAATGTACTTCACCGAAGCTGTCCCACATGCGGTTGTCACCGACGATCGCATGTGTATAAGTAATTGATGAAATTCATTCAGATTGTTCCAAGCTACACTGATGAGCTGTTGTACAGCGAAACACCGTGTCTGTAGATTGAACTATGTACGCTTCTTCACTTCGGTGTTGTTGAGCACTCTGTGAAGTTGCCGTGGGTACTTATTAGCGATAATGCAACGCTCACTACCCTTGTGGAAGTTTGAGCACTCTGGGCCCATGCGCACTTCACGCTATCTGAATGTACTTCACCAAAGCTGTCCCACATGCGGTTGTCACCGACGATCGCATGTGTATAAGTAATTGATGAAATTCATTCAGATTGTTCCAAGCTACACTGATGAGCTGTTGTACAGCGAAACACCGTGTCTGTAGATTGAACTATATATATATATATATATGTATGTATATATTTATATGTATATATTTAACAAATAGATTCCATTTTGCCATTGTCTGTACAGTTATAGATGCCAGTGCTGTGAGGAACTTCGTTACAAGTAACTAGTTACATGTAATCGTTACTTTTTTGAGTAACTTTACCGGTAACTAGTTACTTTTTTCAGAAGGTAACTTGTAACTGTAACTAGTTACAAAAATTAGTAAAAAGTAACGATAACTAGTTACATCTGCCGTCGAGAGCGCCGTTACTTTTTGCGATATCCACATTACTCTTAAAAGCTGTTTACTTCCGACCTACTCCCAACCTCGCCGAGTCCAATGAGATTGCGCCGAGTCGTCGTTCAATCTCGTACCCAGGCTCGAATCTTCGTCACACGCCACTGCAATGCATTCTGGACAATCTATATGCAAATACATACACGTGCATTTATTCATTCGTCGGCGTGAGCGATTACACACGTAGTAGCGCATCAAGATGTCTTCGGCACAGTTAGTATCTGTATCTGGATCAAATCCATGGCCGCACGTGGAAAAGATGTTCCAGTTCAAATCAGTAGCGGGACAAACCGTGAAACTTACCTGTTTACTTTGTTCACCGAAAGTTAAAGAGTGCTCGGCTAGCGTATCATCATTGTCGAATTTGCGTAAACATGTGCAGGTTAGTTGGTCCACATGGTTGTTTTACTATTATAATTTATAAACATTACGCTATTTATTAATGCTTGCGAGGGGTAATATATGTTTGTATTTGTATCATGATCGATTGATCGATATGTCGATATTCGATAACCACTTTTAAGAACCGCATGTAAGCCGCTTTTGAACCAAGTGTTTAATTTAAACTAACGAGTACGGCGCAGGCCATAACGCAGTCTGCACTCGCAAACTAACCGGTCTCCTTTTAGACTAGAAGTAGCATATAAGTAATAAGTATGAGTACAAGGGAGTAAACCTACGTTTCGAGCGAAGCAGTTTTAAAGATTGAAATATTATTCACGCGGCTGAAGGCGACGAAGTGTAAAATATTTTAAAATTTGCATTTTCATTCAGGTCGCGTAAGTGCCAAAAATAGTAACCTCGTGTCTCTATATCTCAATGTTTTTAGAGAGCCCATCCACGCCAGTTATCGAATTTCAATGAATTGTGTTCTCGATCTCGAAAAAGAAAAGCTTGCAACCTAGTGAGTCAAGGAAATTCGTCAAAACAACCCAAGGTTGATACCATGCTTACGATCCCATCCAACGCTAACCTGGTTTCACAAGCCAAAGTTGACGACCTTCTGATCGGTTTTATTACCGAGGGGTTAATGCCTTTTTCAACCGTTGAAATGCCTTCCTTTCAAAGACTTGTAAAAGGACTGCAACCGAATCGGTCGGTTATGTGCAGGGCAACTGTTACAAAACGAATCGACGAAAAGGCCAATCTGATTAAGAACAATGTGAGAGATGCCATGGCGAAAGTGCAACAAGTTGCAACCACAACTGACTGTTGGACCGCTCGTCGCCGTTCATATATCGGGGTTACAGCACATTGGATTGACAACGAAACGCTCGACCGAATGAGCGCAGCTCTTGCATGCCGTCGTCTGAAAGGCAGGCACACCCACGATGTTTTAGCTGCAAAACTCGAAGAAATCCATACCGAGCATGAAATTGTCTCAAAGATTGTCAAGACCACAACTGACAATGGGTCGAACTTTGTAAAGGCATTTTCTGTTTTTGCTGCTAATCTAGAACAACCAGAAGAGCCGGTGGAGACTGAGGAGGATGAATGCACCTTTCATGATGTTTATGACGACCTGACAGAAGCAGCTGAAAGTTTCGAGTATCAGCTTCCTCCTCATCAACGTTGCGCTGCCCACACCCTTAATCTTGTATCAACAGTAGATGCAGAGAAGGCTGAGGAAGATCCTATTTACAAACGGCTAACAAGGGGGACTTTTGCAAAATGCCAGGCTCTTTGGAACAAAGCATCTCGCTCAACTCAAGCTGCTGAAGTTGTTGAAGAAGAGTGCGGTCTTGTTCTCCTGAAGCCTAATGCAACACGCTGGAATTCCATCTTTATGGCTGTTGAACGATTGAACCACATAGCCAAGACAAAGGGTGAAAATGCCATTCACAAACTCTGCACTGAGTTCAATGTTTCCAAGTAAGTAGTAAGTACCACGTAAGAACTTCTTAATATACAGATCTTTAACAACTATTTTTAACGCAACATGTTGCTGCAGCAAAATTCAGGTACGTGTTGTGTTAAAAATAGATATTTATGAATTTTTTCCGTTTAACACCACCCCACTAAGAAGTTTCTAAATAAAACTGATTGAGAATTAAGAACTAGAACAATTATTATTTGTAAATGTATGTTAAAATTATATGGTTTGATTTTTTTTGTTTACAGACTGAAACCAGGTGAGATTCAATTTTTGAAAGATTACGCCCAAGTCATGAAGCCCATGGCACAAGCGTTAAACATATTGCAAGGAGAATGCAATCACTCTAACGCCTACATGGGCTACCTTGCACCTACTATTGCGTTGCTGAAGGAGAAACTTCACAAGAAGAATGCTATTTCTACTGTGAAACCTCTAGTAAAGGCACTGCTGGCCGGCATTAACAAGCGATTCGATTATCTTTTTGATGACGAGAAGATAATTGCTGCTGCGATACTTCATCCAAAGTTTAAAAACAACTGGACAAACGACGACGATATACTCAAGAAAGGTATAGACAGCTTTGACTAAATTTGAAAAACCATGGGTGGATGACAGGGTATATTGTTCTTTCTTTCTTTATTTAACTATAAATGTTACGATTTTTCTTCTTTTTTGGCAGGTATGGACTTCGTCAATGAACGACTGGAAAGTGCCACAGGTGTCGGAGCTGTTCGCGAAGCTGAAACCTCAATTTCATCTGTTGAAGATGATGAAAACGATTTTTTCTTTAGTAAAAAGAAGACAAGTGCATCTGAACTGCAGTTGTTTCTGGAAAGCAACAATGAAGAGTTATCTGAATATGCAAGATGGCCGAAGCTGCGCCAGCTTTTCATTGAACTGAACACACCGGTGCCTGCAAGTGCAGCATGTGAAAGGCTGTTCAGCTGCGCAGGATTAATTTTCAGACCACATCGTTGCTCAATGACTGATCGTAATTTTGAAAATTCTCTTCTGGTCAAATTAAACAATGGTTTTGTCTAATTCACTTAGATTTGTGTTGGCATTATTTAGAAATCAAATCATTAATTTAATAACTCCTGCTTGACTTTATAATATGTTTTACATAATTATCTCAGCAGGACCCTCAGCTATTTTGTATTATATTTATAAACTTGTTACCGCAATTCCTTATTCTTATATATCTGTTCAATAATCTAGTAGTTAAATGTTGGTGCCTCTAAGTGTAAATATAATAAGCTAATATGATGATAAATAACAAGTACGATGTATGCAGTTCCAAATGCTTTCTCAATTTTAATAGCCAAACGAAAGAATAGGTGTAACTTTGTAACTAGTTACAAAATTTTTAAAGTAACTTTGTAACTGTAACTAGTTACTTTTTTTTCCTTGTAACTTGTATCGGTAACTAGTTACTTTTCTGATGATGTAACTGTAACTAGTTACAAAAATTATGTAACTATTACAGCACTGATGTCACAGATGATGTCACAAAAAAGTAGCCCACGAGATGCAGTCGAGTGGGTCACTGATGTTCTTACCACGTTGTGACATCCTCTGTGCATCTATAACTGAACAGACAACAAAAAAATGGAATCTATTTGTTTTATACAATAAAAATTTAAAAGGTTTTTATCGAAATCTTCCTGGATTTTGGGGCAAGCAAGTCAGCTGACGTGATCTGACGTGACCATGTGTCTGTCCACCCAACTTTATATTTGTCTGATGCAAACACAAGTTAGAGTGAGTTGGGAGAATTGAAAAGTTTATGTGGTTGCATCAGGTTATTTAAACACAGAGCATACACTTTCTATTCCTTTCATGAAATAAGAACTAAGAAATGTGTTGTGTTTGTTGTCACAACTGTGTTTGCATAACCTTATATAAACGCACAGGGCCGTAGCAAGGGGGGGGGGGGGGGGGGGGGGGTATTGGGTAACTTTTACAAAATTGCAATATTCGGAAAACTCACGGATCTATTTGGAAAATTGGCACCTTTTTCTTTAAGACTATTTTGAAAGATTTGTCAAAATCTACAGATTAAATAAAAAATAAATATACTGGTATGTGGTAACAGAAAACTTGTCGGTCGAATTTAATGCAATAATACTTACACATTAATTACGTTGTCTAAATTCTCCATTCCCGTTCCCAGTGCCCGCCACACAAACGTGGGCTCTGGGAATGTGAATATTGCAACTTGCAAGGCTCCCACGGGTCCTGTCGTCGCGCGACCCCTTTGCCGGATGTGAAAGTACGTAACCCGATCCTGACCGCAGCCCATCATGTGCTCATTGTTTTATATTTCCATACGATAGTAAGTATTTATACTTTTAACATGATATCATGTGACAGACATTGTAATTGTGTCTTTGATACAAATCTACTGGCATTAATCGGATACATACTTACATTTTGACCGTTTGTGCAATTGTTTTAGAATTTATTATATGGATAAAATGTAGTACCGTTACTTTCGTAAGCTAGTAACTGCATGGTAATAAAATAGTTGTTGTTGTCTCTGTTGTTTTGGCAGTTGGCAAAGTTTTGTGATTATTATTGCAAGATTCGGGGGGGGGGGAAATTTCATTCGGAAATTTTGGGTTGGCACACACACCCCCCCCCCCCCCCCCCCCCCCCCCCCCAATTACGACATGTTAGCTACGGCCCTGTAAACACAGTACTATTAACTGAACAATCAGATCTTGACATCATCTATTTTATGCCAACTAATGTTCACATCTGTCTCTTTGCAGTTCATATCATTGTTGGAGACTTGGGTGATTTACCAAACCTGCCGCAATTCGTAACATCTTTGCTAAATATTGTAAGTTCAGTTTTTGAAACTGATGTAAAGAATAACTGTAAAGATTTTTTTATTAAGTATCAATATATGATTTATATACAGTTTTTTATCACATTACTACCATAATTGATCAACTACTGTACTGAAAA
The DNA here is from genome assembly GCA_035771165.1 of Paragorgia papillata. Classification (NCBI taxonomy): domain Eukaryota; kingdom Metazoa; phylum Cnidaria; class Anthozoa; order Scleralcyonacea; family Coralliidae; genus Paragorgia; species Paragorgia papillata. The sequence continues at coordinate 2,239,726 of JAWNZC010000234.1, forward strand.
TACTTGTTCCACTAATTCATGCTAAAGTGGCCTTTTATTAGGGTTAGTTTGGAGACAGTACAGTACCAGTATGTCTTTTTAAGTAAGGGGTGCCGTTTTCGGGGGAGGGGGTTGGAAATCTAGAAACGTGGGTTTTTTCATGGTAAACTTGTATAAGATTACATATATGATGAAAGGACTGTTGCTAGGCTCTCTCAACGCGCGCTGTGAAATGAGAGCTTGCGACAATCCTAGGGGTAAATCGATAACGCCCACTTAATTAATATGCAAACGTCGCGAATCAAACCAATCACATTCTTCCGGAAGTCTGTGTAAAAGCCCTCTGCCCTCATAATCCGAAGATGTAAATTTGATCAACTATACACGTTACTGAAAACTCAAAAAATCTGTTTATAACAAAGCCAGAAGCAATGTAACGCATCTAACGATTATCGCGTGTGTAGTTAGGAGTTCAATATATTCAACTTTAGACTAAAAACCTGTAGTTCGCTACAGTTTAGCGATGCTAACGCCTAACGTCTCAGTTTGAATCAAATTGAATGTACTAAGATTGGATCATGACAACCTCATATCTTAGTTTTATAAGTTTGCTATCTCTAATTTGTGGAAGACAAACATAACTAGTTTGATTTTACAAGAAACATTGATAAATCGTTATTCGAGATTAGGTGTCTGTGATTCACTGCACGGCATTCACTGATCCAGGCGATGGCGACAGAATATCGTCAAGATAGCGCTTCTCGTGTAAATGTAAAAGTTGCAATAGATCAAAACGAAGACTTTCACGAACTGCTGTATACGAACGAACATGAAATGAGTTACGCTCCTTCGTAGCTAGAGAATGTGCGAAAACCTAACTTATTAAAATGAACATATAGACACTTTCAGACGCTTTCAAAGATAGCCGACATATAGAACCAGGTGCGTATCATTATAATCTAAACGGCGACATATTGATAGTTAAGAAATTCAAGTGTTTTATCAAATTTAGCAAGACTTTCCTTCTGGCTGTTGAATTAAAAAACTGGGTCATTCTGAACTGAATAACTGGTAGCCTCGAGCCAGTCGGCTTCGATAATATAAATAATACCAGACGCACTGGCGCACAAATTGGATAATATCAATTAAGTTCCAGACGATAGCACAGACTTTAATGGCAGAAAGAAACTTCGTTTGAAAAAGAGCTTACCTCATTTAGCATGCAATAATCTTTATTACACGAATTAAGTGAATGTGTAATCTTCTCTTATTAATATATGTTTTGACGTTTTGAACGGCACATTATTATTGCGTCAAGCTCGATTTGTGATGAAAGTGACGACACTTGCTTCTGTATTATAAAAGCCAGACACTGACAGACGGAGAGATTCATGGAGTTTCAAATTCGACCAATAGAAATTCGACCAATAGAAATACGCGGCCTCTGACGGCCGCGAGTGATGAAAAAACCCCATGCTTTGTTGCAGGCCCACATTTCACAGCAACAGGAGGGCCTAGTGCTCACAGGCTAGACTGTTGCCTACATTCCGTTTCTTGTTAAAAAGACTTATAAAATAATGTAAGCTCGTGAAGATACCAGTATTTGTAGATCTTTGAAGATTTGAGAAGTTTAATTTGCTCATGAATACAATGAAAATCTCAATTTAAGGTGCATAACAGTATCGTTTTAAAGCTCTGTGATAACAGTTTTTCTCTGAAATGATACTACAGTACTATTATTAAATTACTGTATCCATTTTTACCTATATGGATATTTTATAAAAGTGATTTAATGTACTATATATACAGTATGTTGGGGAAATTATGCTCTTGGCCATCCCTAACATTTTAGAGCCCTGATGCTCCTATTTTAAGTCACACCAATATTACTTAATTAAAGATGCACTGGAACTCTGTTCCAGTCATTTAGCTCCAACTGAAAGTAAAATTAAAACTTTAATAGTCATAAAGTGTCTTCTAAGTTTAATACAGAGCGGTATCCTGAGATAGATATTTGTAGTGATCGAAATATAGTAAGGTTAGATATGCTGCCGAATCAGAGAACGTATTCGAACAAAGGCCATTCGTCAGAGAGAAACGAAATAGTGTAAACAAGCAATGAGCTGATATAAGAAAGCTAATCATGTGATAAAAAATTAGCCAATCAGATAAAAATAACAATAAATCCAATAATGAGATGCGAAAAACATTTGCTAGTTCTCACCGTCGATGAGCAAAAGAAGGAGGGGATGTAAAAAGGACGAGCGAGAGTAAAAAAATAGATAAATTAAGTGAAAACACTGTTTATGTCCGCCCTTGCTAAACACAAACGGCATCTTCAGAAATGTTAAATAAAAGGAAAAAAAAGGATAAATTAAGTGAAAACACTGTTTATGTCCGCCTTTGCTAAACAAAAACAGCGTCTTCAGAAGTGTTAAAGAAAAGAAAAACGTTCGCTGAGTCCATGAGGATGAATGGTTCCAATTTTGAAAATGAGACGCTTTTTTGTCTTTTGTGGCTGTCATTCCCACCAGAAATGGGTGAGCACAAACTTTCATGTCCAAAATATGATGGTTGACACTACCAAAATGCCGGGTGACGGGCCTGCTAACATCATTGTTCCTCGCAGAACGAAGATGATCAGCAAACCTGTCAGATAAACGTCTGGCAGTTTCACCGATGTATAGAGCATGCAGCATTTACCGCAAGAAATGCAGTAAATAATGTTGAAAGAGGTGCATATAAAATTATGCCGAATAACAAAATTAGATTTAGGTGCTGAAATAGATTTAGCAGAGTAGAGAAAAGAACATGATTGTGCATGGTGTACGAGAGCAAGAAAATGTACCCAAGGGCACTATGTACTAAACCATCCCGCATGTTTTTATTACGTCGAAAAGAGATCAGAGGGTTATCGGAGGGTTATCTTCATCCACACAGTTACCTTCTATTCTCATCCTCTCATCCCAACCACACTAAACAATCCATTCCATACTCTCAATTTCTGCGAATTCGCCGCCTATATGCAGTGATGACAAAGATTTTGAGACCAATTCTTTGGAAATGAGATCTTTTTTGTCCAACGTGGCTATCCCATCTATTAGACACCGATATTCACAAAGCTTCCAGTATTTCCCGTCCGGGCACTTTAAAACAACCATTGGAAAGAGTTTCTATAAAACACCACTAGCTCTCATATTTCATCCCTTCAACTACAAAGTTAAGGACATCATTAGCCGTAATTTTCATATCCTAAAGAATGACCCTGAAACGTCAGCCATTTTCACCGATAACCCTCTGATCTCTTTTCGACGCAATAAAAATATTCGGGATGGTTTAGTACATAGTGCCCTCCCGTGCACGAGAGGCGTAGCCAGGATTTTGTTTCAAGGGGGGCCAGGAAAAACCTAGGGGGGGGCAGCTTAACTGAGGTATATGAAGCCAAATTTTCTCAGGGGGGGCAGCACTTTTGCCAGGGGGGATGGCTACGCCTCTGTCGTGCACGATGCTACACAAGTGTTCTTTTCTCTGACTCGATCTGCTACATCTATATCAGGACCTAAATCTAAGTTGTTAATAATCTTTGTTATTCGGCATAATTTTACATGCACCTCTTCCAACATTATTTAGTGCATTTCTTGCAGTAAATGCTGCGTGCCATACATCGGTGAAACTGGCAGACGTTTATCTGACATGTTTGCTGAACATCTTTGTTCTGTGAGGAACAATGGTGTTGACAAGCCCTTCACCCAACATTTTAATAGTGTCAACCATGATATTTTGGACATGAAAGTTTGTCCCATCTCACCCATTTCTGGGGGTAATGATAGCCCCAAAGGAAAGGAAAAGCGTCTCATTTTCAAAATTGGAATCATTCATCCTCATGGTCTCAACGAACGTTTTTCTTTTATTTAACACTTCTGAAAACGCTGTTTTTGTTTAGCAAGGGCGGACATAAATAGTGTTTTCACTTAATTAATTTATCTATCTTTTTATTCATCGTTTTTACAGCCCCTTCTTTTTTTGCTCATCGTCGGTGAGAATAGCAAATGTCTTTCGCATCTCATTATTGATTTGCTATTGTTATTTTGCTCTGATTGGCTATTTTTTTCGCATCTCATGTTTACACTCTTTACGTTTCTCTCTGACGAAGGGCCTTCCCTCGAAACGTTAGACCACTACGTTCTCTGTTTCGGCAGTATATCTAACATTTTATACCTAACCGATTGTTGTTTCAACACTGCCAACGCAGCACGCTACTTTTATTTCACTATTTGACTATTTGTAGTGATGTTATTTAGATCATGGTAGAATGCTGATAAACAAAGTTTATTGTATTTATGTACTGTTTAATTAACGAGCAGGAGTGTTTTATCAGATATAAAGACACGAGGCGAAGCCGAGTGTTTTTATATCTGATAAAACACGAACTGCGAGTTTATTGAACGGCTTCAAAAACGAACCACTTGGTAAGTTCATTGGCGCAGTAAGTTTGAAAAATAACCTTGTCTAAGCCGAGAAAATCAAAGCTAAAGTTTATGTAAATCAGGAGGTATCTTTATCACATATAAAGACACTGATTAAACATTAATTTCTTTTGAATTTTCCTCATGAATTATTAATGAGTTTTTGAAATCCGTTATGAAATCACTTTATAAAATAAGGTTTCCTGTGCATTTCGCTCCTGTGCATAATATGTACTCTTATAAAGGTAAGAAGTGTAAAGGCAAGAAAAGCATATTTCGAGAAATTTGGGCTTCTCAGGATAACAACGCCTTCTGACGTACGCAGATGGATCATTGATACTAAAGTCCATTGTTTTTATACCGTAGTTATCCATCTGCGTACGTCATAAGGCATTGTTAAAGATAGCTCAAATTTCTCTAGGAATGAAATATTTATGTAGCCATTGCAAGCTTTCCCTGTTGGCAGAGGTTTCTGCCAACATCCAACACTTTTCTTGTCACGCATGCGCGATGTTTCCTTGACAACTAAGTTCAGAAGCACGAGATATGCGTGAACAACACGAGGCGATAGCCGAGTGTTTCACCAGCTCTTTTAACTTTCCAAGTATCGTAAAAAACTTTATACCGACTCTGTGACAAAGTATTCTTATTTCTTTACGGCAGTAATGTTTTAAATAAGAAGTAAAGAGATAAAAACAGGGTTACATAACAGAGCTCAACTGGCTCAGGAACGCTAATTGTTACACTCTAGCGCCATCACGTAAACAATACGTTGGTCATTGCGTAAGCACGCTCAGTAGCCAATCAGAATGTGTGTTGTACGAAACCTGGTTTCAAAACTGGTTTGACACGTCCAAGATCATGGACAGCGGCTACATGAAACAAAGCGTCGGATGTTTGCAGAGGTCTCTTTCCTGCAGAGTGTAGAGACCTCTGCCAGCAGGGAATGGCAAACTTTGAATTCATTTCGGATTCTCTTACAATTCTTGGTGAATGCTCTTGCAATGCTTTTCTGTTCGTCAAAAGAAAAAAACAACGAATTTTTCACTTTAAACCTTCACCATTCGCCTTTCATAAGCAGCCACCAATCCTCGGAAGCAAATAAAAGTAGCGTGCTGCGTTGGCAGTGTAGAAACAACAATCGAAATATAGTAAGGTTAGATATACTGCCGAAACAGAGAACGTAGGAATCTAACGTTTCGAGGGAAGGCCCTTCGTCAGAGAGAAACGTTCACGTTCAAGGGCCTTCGCTCGAAACGTTAGATTCCTATGTTCTCTATCTAACCTTACTATATTTCAATCCTCGGAAGCGCCTTGATCCTCGGTCCTAACAGTGTCCCCTTACAGGAGGTTCGACTGTACAGTACAAGACTCTTTGCTCTAACATTTTGTTTTCATTGTGATAATACAGGTGGACCCCGACCAGTTTCCGTCTGCCTTGTTAGTAAATAACGCAGGAAGCGTTGGAGATGTAACCAAAACAATATCTGGTCATTCAGATGTTCAAGAAATCCAGAGTTATATGGACCTTAATATCACTTCTCCATTTTATTTATTGTAAGTTTATGGCATTAACATTTTACTGACCAAATTTGCCTTTTGTCAAATTATTAATTTTACTCTTGCTAACGCCAGACGATTTTACTCGTCAAAGGGAGAGTTCCCGGAAACCTGCGGCCGGTTGTACGAAGCCTGGGTTGCTTATCCAGTGGATAAGTCCTATAGCTAAAGAACCACACTATAGTCATGCTTTGAACAAGCTAATTTAACTTTTATCCGCTGAACAACACTATCATATACATAAGTTAAATTAGGTTGTTCAAAGCACGATTGGTGCTGTTCTTTAGCTATAGGACCCACCAGATAAGCTATCCGGGCTTCATACATGAACTGGCCCCTGGCCAATAAAGGGTTAACTTTATACAAAACTGAGGTAGATAATTAAAGTTTGATTTTTCATCGTTACTTCTTTATATAGATCTCAGTTTCTCGACATGTTTCCAAAAGCAAAAAAATATGTGGTTAATATATCTTCTTTATGTGCAGTGAAAGCCGTGCCATCTCTCTCCCTTTACTGCACTGGCAAAGCAGCTCGGGATATGTTACATCAAGTTCTTGCAGACGAATCGGTAAGTGACAAAGTATTATTAGCCCATTCCTGCCTGCTTGAGCTGGTCAAAAACGGGCCCTTTATTGTTTTACTCTGTCAAACGCCAAATGAATTCACTCGTCAAATATATAGAGTTAACCCTTATATAGACATCCTAGGCAGCAATGAGTTAACAAGTGATTAACAAATGCTTAACAAGTGATTAACCCTTTTTTGCCTGAGCTGGCCAGAAACGGCTCCTTTATTGTTTTACTCTGTCTTATAAAGGCCTGGCCAAACGCTTTCAACATCGCATTCAACATCATTCAACATTGTTGAACGATGTTGAATATTGTTGAAAGCACGAGTGGCCAAATGAATTCAACATTGTTCAACATTCATGAATGACAATTAATTGAACGCGGGCTACCACAAAAGCTGGAATCGACAATATCCCGCACGGCGCATGTCTCTGTTCAACAAAGTTGAATGAAATGTGGCCAAATGCGTTCAACACCTTTCAACATTTTGGGAACAATAGAAATGTTGGACGCGTGTTGAACGAAAATTTGAACATGTTCAAATTTCGTTCAACATCATTCAACACCATTCAACAACGTTCAACATCATTCAACAGGGGTTGCCAAACGCTTTCAACATGTTGAATTCAACAATGTTGAACGATGTTGAATGAAATGTTGAAAGCGTTTGGCCGGGCCTTTACACCAGACGATTTTACTCTTCAAAGACAATAGGAATTAGATTATTAGAGAACCCTCAGACCTCCTATATAGACAACAATGGGTTAAGGTCTTCGTTAAGGTTTTCAGGGTCATTTCTGTAAAGCGCTCTCAATTCGTCAGAATTTATGCCACAAAAATAAAATAGATATCGTTAGAAAGCTATTAATTTGTAGAATACAATGGTGTCTTTGGTTTCGATAAACACAAACCGTTAATAGTTGTGAATTTTTTAATTAAAACCAGAAGGCTTCACTCGGAGCGACTCGAGTAAAAAGCGTTTTACTTTGTTCAAAATCTTTTTTTGTAGTTTGATTCCGAGATAAATTTCCAGCAAAACGGTGTCAGCGTTTTTTATATGTTAGAGTTTTGCCGATTTTATTGACGACCAAAGTAAAAAATGCTGTTTTTCGACCAACATTTGGATAAAATAAGTCATAAATTCGAAACCAGGCAATAAAAAAAACAAAACACGCTGACACCGTTTTGCTGGACATTTATCTCGGAATCGAACTGCGAAAATTTTGTTTGAACAAAATGAAACGCTTTGTTCTTAAGTCGCCCCGAGTGAAGCCCTCTGGTTTTAATTTAAAAATTCACAACTATTAACGGTTTCTGTTTATCGCGATCCCAAAGACACCATTGTATTCTACAAATTCATAGCTTTCTAACGATATCTATTTTATTTTTGTGTCATAAATTCTGACGAATTGAGAGCGCTTTACAGAAATGACTCTGCAAACCTTAACGAAGACCTTAACAAGTACTTTAGCTTCTTTTTTACCTTACTCAGTTACTCTGTCTGAATATCTAACGCCAGACGTTTTTACTCGTCAAATGAAGAACCCTGAAGACATCCTACACAGCAAAGGTTTAACAAGTGATTAACCCATTACTACCTTAGCTGGCCAAAAACGACCTTTTTAATATTGTTAACAAGTTAACGAGTTATTAGAGATGTTTAAAAACGAGCCATCCCGCGAATCAGGCTGGCTCACTCACGGCTTACACATGAATGAATAAAATGCTTGATTGCACTTGTACCAAAATTATGCTGCATAAAGCCGGTTTTCCACTAGGCGAATTTGTTCGCGCGAATCGAATTCATGCAATGTAATTGGTTGGTACTGCAAGTTTTTCGCGCCAATTTTCTTAATAACCAATCGTATTGCTGGAAAATTCGCTTCGCGCGAACGAATTCGCCTAGTGGAAAACCGGCTTTAATGTTTGCATAAAATAAGGATAATGCATGAGCAGAATCAAGCAGTTTTTCTACACGGGGAATCTTGTGGTCAGATTTGTATCAATTTCTCATCCAAATTTCAACCAAAATTGAAAGGCTTGGTCCTTGATCTATGATCAATCTTTCCACAAACTCTCACGAAAACCTGTCCAGTATTTTGTGAGATATCCTGGTGACAGACACACTCACAGACAAACAAATAAACAGACAGACAAAAAAAACAAAAAACAGACAGACAGGCGGACAGACAAACAGACTCACAGACAAACAAACAAACAGACAAACAGACAAACAAACAAACAAACAAACAAACAAACAAACAAACAAACAAACAAACAAACAAACAAACAAACAAACAAACAGACTCTCAGAGAAACAGACAAACAGACAAACAGACTCACAGATAAACAGACTCACAGTCAAACAGACTCGCAGGCAAACAGACTCGCAGACAAACAGACTCACAGATAAACAGACTCACAGATAAACAGACTCACAGTCAAACAGACTCGCAGACAAACAGACTCACAGACTCACAGACTCGCAGACATACAGACTCACAGACTCGCAGACAAACAGACTCGCAGACAAACAGACTCACAGACAAACAGACTCACAGTCAAACAGACTCACAGTCAAACAGACTCACAGTCAAACAGACTCACAGTCAAACAGACTCACAGTCAAACAGACTCACAGTCAAACAGACTCACAGTCAAACAGACTCACAGTCAAACAGACTCGCAGACAAACAGACTCGCAGTCAAACAGACTCGCAGACAAACAGACTCACAGTCAAACAGACTTGCAGACAAACAGACTCACAGACACAAACACAAACACAAACGCAAACGCAAACGCAAACACAGACACGAACACAAACAGACTCACAAACACTCCCCTTCCGTCTGTCCCTTACTTTCTGCCTCGCTCTCTCCCTCCCATCCATCTGTCTCTTCCCTCCGTCGATTACTTTCTTCCGCCTCTCTCCTTCCTTCCGTTCGGCCGTCTCTCCTTTTCCCTCCCTCCTCCGGTCTCTTCTTCCTTCTCTCCTTCCCTAGTTCCCTCCCTTTCTTCTCTCCCTTCCTTCCATCCTTCTGTCTTTCCCCTTCTCTATTCTTTCCGTTCTCCCTTCCGTCCGGCTGTCCCTCCCTTTCTCCCTCCCCCTCCCCCTCCCTCCTTCTCCCTTCCTTCCATCCTTCCGTCTTTCCCGCTCTCTTCTTTCCTTTCTCCCTTCCGTCCGGTTGTCGCTCCCTTTCTCCCTCCCCCTCCCCCTTTCCCTCTCCCTTCCCCTCTCTCCTTCTCCCTTCCGTCCGGCTGTCGCTCCCTTTCCATCTTCCTTCGTCCCTCCCTCCCTCGCTCGCTCCCTTCCCTTACTGGTTTTTTTTTCAAACTATCTTATATGCATTTTACGCTTGCAGAAAGACGTACGTGTCCTGAATTACGCTCCTGGACCAGTGGATACTGATATGTTTCATGAGATTCGGAAAAATTCGAGCAGTGATGAGACGAAACAAATGTTTAAAAATATGAAAGACACGGTAAGATTGTTGCTATTGGTATAAGTTTACAAGTTTCTGTCATAAATCCTTGAATTTCATTGGCTATCGTAAGAGTTACTATATCTGCTGATAGAAACCTCTGGCGATAAGCCAATGAAAAGCTTTCTTTCAACGAAATTTTGCCAATCACAAAATGCGTGGCATGTCACGAGCAATGATCAGTAGAGCCAGCGGTTGTTCTGTTAAGCAACAATGGCGCCGAAATTATAATGAGTGGGCAAATGTAGAAGAAATTTAACATTTACGCGAAACAGTAAGTTCTACAGAAAACAAAAACGGCTACAAAATTGTTTATCTGTGTTCGTTTAAAACGAAATAACTGCAAACAAAACACATTTCAATATTATAGCTCAACTGTAAATTGTCCAGTCAGAAAGCTTGATTTGTACAACGTGACCAGTCAATTAATCGTCGAATTATCCCTCACTTCATAGTATTAAACAATCTCGTTCCCAGAGCCCACGTTCCCCACCCGGGAAACGAGAGACTCTGGGATAATCCGTTTCAAATCATTACGTTATTGGCTGAATAGTGAGCACGAGTTGGTCTGAAGTGACCAGAAGTAGAATTAATAAAACTAAAATAACAAAGATGCATGTTGGACGACAAGACTCCAGTGAAGACGTTGCCGCGATCGATATCTTTGCCGTATGTGTGTAGATGCTGTAATTCGAGCTTCGCCAGCAACCCCATTGACTTGTTTTGGAAAAAGTCAAACAAGGAGAACATACTATCCAGATTCCGCTCGGATATTTACGCATGCGTACCTCAACCGGAATAACAAGAATCCTGTGATTTGAAACGTATTACCCCAGAGTCTCTCGTTTCCCGGGTGGGGAACGTGGGCTCTGGGAACGAGATTGAGTATTAAAGTGATATACCCCACTGTAGCGGAGTGTAATGTCGAGTACCACGCGTGAATGCCACGCACGATTCACGAAGCTGTCAGCAATGGCGGAGTTTGGCGGGACAAGAAGATGTTTCGCCTGAACATTCAGATGTTGACAAGAAGATTGTTAGGTTGCAAGAAAATAAGGATTCAGAAAATACAAAGAAAGCAACAAAGAATGCATCCAGAAGCCTTGAGACGACACTTAATATCAACAGAATGGAAACAGACAATGAAAAGCTGACAAAAGTTAAAAATAATTTTTTTTAAATTGTTTAAGCTTTTTTTGGAAAGATTAATATGTTTCGGTATAATATATCAATTATAGACCTTTCGCTCGGGGTATTCATCCCTCGGGGTAATTTTTTGAGGAATACCCCTCGCTCCAGGTCTATATACTTGTTTAAAATTACGCTTGCTATTGACAAGATTCCGTGGTGTAAACTACACGGTGAATTAATGTTTCTTTCAACTTTTTGTCATTTTTGTGCATGCTCTAGACTCTAGTAGATACTATGCTATCGCGCTGTTAAGTTTGTTAAGAAAAGAAGCCTTCGGAGCCAATCAAAACGTAGCCTGCTCGCAGACGTTCTTTGTTGGGAGAGCCGAGCCACGAAGCGGCGAGGTGAAGAGAGGAGGAGAAAGAACGTCTGCCGTCAAACCCTATAATTGACCTTCCGCCCCTTGACACCTGGCATGTAAACAAACTGCAAGGTGACTCACCTTCGACGTATCTACACAAGGGAGCACGTTAGAATGTGATAGTTCTTATGAATAAACTCAACTTTACTTGCCTAAAGTTGTTGACGTTTTGTGCGAGTCGCTGAGTTCGACAAAACCGCTGACAATATGAGCCGGCGACGAGCGAGCCGAATACTCTCCGAAGATACGCGATGGCGGAGCGGGAAGGGAAGAGAGAAGGGGAGTGCAACTACCGACTACGTGATGGCTTTCAGCCAATAAAATAGTCCGATTAGAAATAGCTTTTCTCCTTATGCTCGTATAGCAGTCAGAAATACACTAAAATTATCATATTCTACGACTCGTTCAGTAACTACTAACTACCCTAGTAAAGTTCTTGTAAGAATTTCATTAAAAATAATGAATAGTTTTAACACAAAAGGATCAGTACTGGTACTGGTCGATCGTTCCACAGACTCGTCTCCTCTTCTTCTCACACGAAGGAAATATTATGAAACAGAAACTTCCCCCAAAGTTGCACGATTCAGTTTGTTGAACTTGCAATCTATCTCAATACCGAAGAAGCCCACGACATATACAAAAGGAAGTTTATCCTGGAGCGTTGACAAACAAACCCGCGATTCTGACAAAATGACTTATTCATGAAGCCAACGGTTTTCTCCAAATTGATAAATCATTCAACGAAAACAACTTACGTCTTGGTGTGAACATGCTGTGAATATCACGAAGATCGGGTTTTTCGCGTTGGTTGTCTCGGTATTCGCGTATAATTATTGTGCATAGCAATACTCTATGTGCATAGCAACGTGCTACGAGCATTGTCGAAAGAAATCTCGGTATAGTTGCACTCCCCTTCTCTCTTCCCTTCCTGCTCCGCCTGAGCGTATCTTCGGAGAGTATTCGGCTCACTCGTCGCCGGCTCATATTGTCAGCGGTTTTGTCGAACTCAGCGACTCGCACAAAACATCAACAACTTTAGGTAAGTAAATTAGTTGAGTTTATTCATAAGAACTATCACATTCTAACGTGCTCCCTTGATCTACACTGGCGAAATAAACGTCTACTTACAATACTCACCATATCGTTAATTGACGGCCATTGATCTGCAATAAAAGGAAACCTCGCGATTTCCTTCTAATCCTATTTAAGTATCCAAGGCATGCAGTTGATTTGCCAATTCTTTCACTGGCCGCCTTTTGCAGAAGCTGACGCTGATTTCACTCGGGATTTTTCTGCTAAACTGAACCCGTTGAAAGTTGAGCAAAACGTCTTGGCTTCACAGCAAATCACCTTCATTATTTAAAAGTTAACTGAACGATTTTTTCTCAACACAAGCGAAAATATTATTAAACGATCCCAGCCACACTCTGATTTAGAAACCGTTGACCAATCATAATAGAAGCGGAAGTAGCAGAGACATTATAAGCCAATCAGAACATTAGTCCGCCAAACGGACTAGAGAATTTATTTTGAATGGATTGTCCACAGACTGTCTACTATAAGACAGTCTGTTTACAGGCTAATCAAAACGTAGAATGAAACGATAATTGACGACAAACTACCGTAGCAAAAATAACTACTGTACACCAAGTATTTAATAAGTCAATGTTATGACAGAGTGACAGAGGAGCGAGAAACATTCAAGAAGAGACAGTTTTTACAAATTTAGTAAGTTTTTTTTCAGTATGAATTGTAGTCAATTTTTAATTGTGATATACTTGGAATGATGACAAAAGTTTTTCAAAGCCTCTTTAAAGTCGTTTAACAGACGATTTTATATTCAGACGAGGCGATTTATATGGCCAAGTGGCCAACATGTGTTCATCAGTCTGATCGAGCATTGTAAACTGACTAAGCTGTGCATTGCCGAACAGAAATGGATGACCTTCTTCTAAGAAAGAATTAGCATCATGGTCGAGCAACACTGTGCAAAGTCTGTGGTTGTCCACGAGCGAAATACGTGTATGCTATTATTCAGTAACACTTTGAAGCCTGACGAATCTTTAGTATTTTATTCTGGCTAACGCCAGACGATTTTATTCAGCACAGGGAGAGGTCCAGGTCTCAAGGTGTTAAGGTGGCTCGTCAGCCGACAGTCTAAATCATGAGAAATTACGTATTTTCGTAATGAAAGGTTTTGCACATGTCTCATGAGCTTCATTTTAGTTCATTGCACAGCTCTAGTGGTGGTCTTGATTATTGAAAAGATTTATACTTTACGCAAATTAGGTTTTCTGCATTACCGGAAACACGATTTCTTCACTTAGGTAAACTTTGAGGGTATAAAACTTTTCAATAATAAGACCACCACTAGAGCTATGTACTAAAATGAGCAAAACGATGGGGGAAAACGATAATTTCTTGTGATTTAGACTGTCGAGCACCTTAAATAGCATATTGTTGATGTATTAGTATTAAAATGACAAAATCAGTGGCAGACTATGTACTGTATGTATACAATAGAGAACGTGAACCGGCAACTGCGGCAAGTCTTTATATTAATGCATTAATTAAATTGTATATTGTAGTTGTCAATGTCATGCAAAATTTGTGTCATAAATGTGCAAACATATTTATTCTAGCTTATCCTGCATGCATGCATGTCTTAAAGAACAACCATACAATATGTATGGTTGCTCTCACAATTTTGATGACATTGCTGCACATCTTCTGTAATCATTTCATTATTTAACTTTACAGCAGTCATACTCGAGATCCTTGTTAGCTCAAGCGAATTATTTTACCTATATTGAATGGATTGCATTATTATCTGACAAATTGTTGTAACAAAGTTACTACCATTTGTTACTAGCGTTTAGCGAATAACTAGTTGTTTTCGAGTTTTGAAACAAACGTTGTCGAATGATAACTATACGTTTGACAGATCAAATCAATGACGAATAAGGGGTGTAACTTTTTGTTGTTATTGCTTCCGTTTCAAGTTTCAACGTTTTGATATTTTCTCACGTGCCAACGGCAAACATGGAATGCAAAATAAATGTGTTCGACAGGTCATATCGAAGTGAACAACCCTTATCTGACGACCTGCGTTCGCTGATCATTCCAATTCTCACAATTAAGCCAAAGACAAGTTATTCCAAGCAAACGCTGCGGTCTGAAACGAACGATGACAAGTCTTGACAACGGAAAGTTACACCCCCTATTCGTTATTGATTTGATGTGTCAAACGTATATAGTTGTCATTGGACAACGTTTGTTTCAAGACTCGATAACAACTAGTTATTCGTTAAACCTTGAACGCAAATGGTAGTATTTAAATGCTGTATTAGTCGAATTTTGTGATTTGTCATTGACATTAATTTGATTGGCCTACTAAGCTTAACTACAATACTTTACCATAGCTTTTAGTACCATAGCTTTAATACTCAAGCTATTGGCGCCCTGCCTCTCGCCACTGAGAAGTACAGCAGAGTTAAGCCCGATCAGATTGAGTTGGTATATATTTGGATGGGTGACCACCTGTCTGAGCTTGGAAGTCATACCAGATATGAGACAAGTAGAGTTGTTAGTGCTTAGCCTCCTGTGCTTTTCTCTGAGTTCCTTTTTTTTTTTTAAAGTAAAAACACAGTATGCTCAGGTACATTAATGCCTGGGTCCTGGAAAATATGGCCAAAAACAGAATAATTTCATAAAAAATTTAGAATAAAGAGAGTAAGGGCGGTTGATGTTTAGATAGGTGGACCATCATATTCTACTGTCCATGAACATTTCCGTTGCCATGGAAACAATCACGTGATAGCCGCAGGGGTTCTTTTGGGGGCTGTGAAAATATCGTCGTTGCCGACCCACGGAAACCCTTTGAAATTATTTGATTTTAGGCATGTGGATACTTTGATGGTTGTAGTTAATCGCCCAAATTAGAACAAAGTACCTTTGTTTTATGATCATGAGATAATAGCGATGTCACCAGTTGACTGCACAGTCTCTGCACCTTAATGAAACATTATTCGGCAACAATTAAGGTATTTAGTGACTAGGTTCTAACAACCATCAAAGTATCCACATGCCTAATAGTTTCACAGCCGGCAAAACCACACCTGCGGCTACCACGTGATTGTTTCCAAGGCAACAGAAATATTCATGGACAGTAGAATATGATGGTCCACCTATCTAAACATCAACCGCCCTTACATTCTTTATTCTAAATTTTCTATGAAATTATTCTGTTTTTGGTCATCTTTTCCAAGTGACCCAGGCATTAATGTACCTGAGTGGCCAGCATAGACAATCTTGACAAGATGACACGTAGGGGCCTAGAACTGACGTCCAAAAATTCCCCATTGCCGCCTGTTCAGCCTAGCCTTTTTGGTTATCACCTATCTAGCTATCTATATATATTTATTATATAGCATGCTATCGGATATGAGCTTTTGCGTAATCTGATTGGTTCCCTACTACCAGGCTATCAGCTCATATCCTACTAGTAGAGGAAAAACAAGATGGCGGCATGTTTTTTTAAACTGCGGATTTTTATACAGAAAAACATCAACACCCTCAAACCAATGTATAAAAAAACAACATTGTGTAAAAATACATTAACGAATACACAATTTAGCATGTTAAATGGTAAAATTCACATAAAAATTACGTCTTTTTACTTCAGAAACACGACTAAATTAGCGGGTTGATATTAATTTGTTGCCAAACAAAGAAACTCACGGTTAAAATCAAGAGGGTATACAAATTGTCCATTTTGGTCTGGAATAGGGTGCATATTTTGGTCTGAGATTGGGTATGGATGCCGATGTGACACCAGTGCTGGTATAGGGTATTGATTTATTTTTAGTTTAGGTCTGAGATAGGATATAAAAATCGCCTTTTAATTTAGGTCTGGGTCAGGATTTTGAGGTCACGGCGGCACAAACCTACCCAAAAATTGCCTAATTTATGCAAAGGTACCAAAAGCAAACCCTTGAAGCCTCATAATGAAACTTTTTATAATGCTATTATTGGTATTATTCTAAGTAATACCATGACATGTGGGAGATTAGTGATTAAAGGTGAGGGAGGAATTCGCAAATCCTTCCGAGGCTTGAGGGGACATTTAATCACTAATTTCCCGACATGTCATGGTATTAGTTTGAAATACCATGATTATCTTATAATAATGCATTTCTTTGTTGTGTAAAAGAGTACTGTTTGATGTTTGGTCATGCATGCTAATCGGGGAAAATTAGAAATTTGCCCTGTTAGCGGGGAAAATTAGAAATTTCCCCTGTTTGGGGGGAAATTAGAGATTAAATTACTTTCCCAATCAGTAATCAACAAGCATTCACGTTTAATTTGCTGCAAGTTGGTTAACGACACGTACATATACAAGTCACGCAATATGGATCGTTTTCACTCATGTGATCGGTGGCCCCATTGGGGTGGTGAAACAATACGAAATTTTTAAATAAGAATAGAGCTAAATTCCCATAGGATAAAGATCACTGACCTATATATATAACTGGACTGCGGTGCCGGCGTTTATGGGTCCTTCTGCTAATGGTTGCGACCACTGACATGTACTTATCGTAGGAAAAAAGAATATTTAAAAAATAAAATAAAGCGATTTTCTTACTTTATTAATAAATCGTTCCTATGCGAGGGCTTCCCCAGAGGTGAATAAAATCGTCTGGCGTTACTGCGTTAGCCAGAACAAAATACTAAAGAGTAAAGACCAATAAATTCGGACAGGAAAGAGTTAATGCATGCAGGTTGGTCATTGTTAATTTCTTGTGGAACGACTCAAGAGGCCTGCTGGATTATTTGTCTGACCAAATAGGAATATCGCCTCCCATGTAAACAGCCCCTAAGAAGAACTCGGTACGCCTCGCTTCTTTACGATTTTCTCGTGATCTTCATCGGTTCTTTATAGAGCTGGTGACTTCACAAAACGAAATGTTTGTAGATTTCCATGACCATGTGTATTGACAGTCTTGTTTATTTTATTGCCAAGTGTTCGTGTGGTACCGCCGGCCAGCACGTCTTTAATTCAGACTGCTAGAAGCTACAACAGTAATTGTCTAGGATTATTATTATTGTAGTTCAGAACTACAATAAGACTCTTATCATGAAAATATCCTGGGCCGCTCAACAAATATTTTGTTTACACAAACTCGAGACCAGGACGATATTATGCTGACTTGGCAAAGATTCTGACAGAAAATTCGACAAAGTTTGCCTAGTCCGTCTACTCCGAACGTTTTCTCAAGAAATAATCCACTGTAGAAGTTATAAAATATATTGGCAGAAAGATAATTCACCTTGCTATAACATACGTGCAGTTTATCCGACCAAATAAATAGCTTAGTTTCCCTAAAACAAGCGAAATACCAAACATGTCCAAATCATAATAGCGGCCGCTATTTTGAAATTTTTTCCCGTATGTATTATAATGTGTTCTCCGAATGTTTTCTCGAGAAATAAACCACTGTAGAAGCTATCAAATATACTAGAAGAAAGATAATTCATCTGGCTACAACATACGTACAGTTTATCCGACTAAATAGCTTAGTTTTCTTAAAAAAAGCGAAATACCGAACATGTCCAACACGAACTAGAGATTCTTAGGTATCGGTCAGCGACCTTCACCATTAGCAAAAGGACCCATAAATGCCGCCATTTTGAAAACGATTTTTGGGACACTTTTCCTAACTCAAAGGTAATAGGAGCACGCAGTCCAGTTATATATAGGTCAGTGATAAAGATGTACACCAATATGGCCGCCATTTCATTGTTTCGGTACACCAATATGGCCGCCGTGACGTCAGATGAAAACGATCTACAGTGTGTATAAAAAAAATCTGAACCCTTAGAAAACAACCTATTGTAGTAGTTTGAAAGCCCCAAGCACTTCGCTGAACGGCCCACACTGCAGATGCGTAGAACACACGTTCTTATACACCTGGGAAATTAAGATAACTTGAAGTGTATGCATGGTGAAAGTATTTAAAAGCTTTTTCGCTTCGTTCAACTTACTGTGCTGATTAATTTATAACGCAGCGCGTTTAGGGCTTTCAAACTACTACAATAGAGCGTTCACATGAGTGATCGGTGGCCCCATGGGGGTGGTGAAACAATACGAAATATTTGAATAAGAAAGAGCTAATTCCCATACCGTACACCAATATGGCCGCCATTTCATTGTTTTGGTACACCAATATGGCCGCTGTGACGTCAGATGCAAACGCTCTATAGGTTGTTTTCTAAGGGTTCAGGTTTTTTTGATACACACTGTATAGTCGTAAAAACATAACTCATATATATATATATATATATATATATATATACGGCGAGAACAAAAGAAACCGAGTCGATCATGGTATTACTATAGGTATACAATGTAATGACTGTATCTTTAGTTTGTTTTTCCATTCCAGGGTACAGTTTTGAGACCGAATATGACCTCCAAGAAACTCATGGTGATTTTAAAGCAAGATCGATACAAATCTGGTGCCCATATTGATTACTACGATGAACTACCTTGATCGGAATGAAGAAATTTAAGGAAATGCAATTCCCTTAAAATAACCTTATTTATTTTTTAATTTAATTTTTTAATGAATTAATGAAACTTATTAGTGGGAATATTACTAGTTGGACGCCTTAATTAACTACTGAGCTACGAGGTCAAGTTTAGACTTGGATCAAGTCTGTCTCTTAGTCTGTGCACTAGATTACGAGGGGTCGAGCACGCCGCGGCAAAATTCGAAACCATAGATGGTCGAGCACATCATTAGTCTCGTTCCCAGATCGCGCAAGCCGAAACCAGCGCGCATTGGGGCCACACGGAACGCTGGTTCAGGCAAAATTGTACCGCTCATTGACCTATATAAAAAGCTACACAAAGGGAGCACTGACGTATAAGTAGATGACCCCCCCCCCCATCCAGCATACAAAGGGATGCCGCCTCATTAATATTCACCGTGACTCACGCATGACTCATGCATGACTGGGGAAGATTGGGATAGTTATAGTATACATGAAGCTATATAAGCTCGGTGATTTCCTATAGTTGCTACTTTTCCTAAAGTGTTTTACTTGTGGAGTTTACCGTTTTGGATAGTGTTTTCTTGGAGAATTATTTTCGCGAAGTCTTTTTATTGTCTGATTGAAAGGTAAGCTATTTTCGTGTACAATTTATATAGTTTTATTATGCTCCTTATATGTATTTATATATTTTATCTGAGTCTAATACACGTTTTGTTTCTTGAACAGCAATGGATCTTATCGATGTGATTAAAGGTTGTACAACCGTCGAAGAAATTGAGGCGCTGGAATGGCTCTTTGATTTCGAAGAGAGGCATAAGGAAGCAGCCTTATTGCAACGTATTACTATATTGTCGATCGAATGCCTTGGAGCGTGATTTGGAGAACGAACGTTGTGGGATTTCTACGGCGTTAATGGATGGTTGGTCGGACGAGCAACGCGAATCCTTCAAGCGAGATTGGAACGATGATTCGTTTATGGCCGAGATGGACGATATCCCCGGCGGTCAGGCCCCCGAACCGGCGATACCCTCGTTAATGGATGGTTGGTCGAACGAGCAACACGAATCCTTCAGAATGGATTGGAACGACGATTCATTTATGGCCGAACTAGAGGATATTTCTGATTGTCAAGTCTCTGGTGAACCGTCGATACCCGAGGTATCTATCCAGACCGGAGAAGGAAGCCGATAACGAGCCGCTAAACCAAGTACGGAATCAATACCAAAGTAAGAGATCTAAATCTGTTCCGTTATTTACTATAAAATCTGTTAAGCAAGTACGCGTGAAAAAGTTTAAGACCACGGGCCTTGATTCTCGTGTTCAGTTTGGCGATTTGCAATAGACGGCCGGCCAACCTCGATAAAAGTGTCTCAAAAACACCGTTGATGGCATTTTTTGTTACAAGCAGGCAACCATGCCAGATCGTATCGGATAGTATATACTTTGAACGTGAGGGGGTTGCCAGCCGTAATTTTGAATTTATATACTAAAATTTATGGTTTTTTAAAAACACATTGGAATGGATGGAATTTCTGTGGAGTCATGCAAACTACGTTGGTGTTCTATTTTGAATGGCTCACTTCAGAATGCATCCAATCAGCGTGTGTGAAGTTATGATTAACCTAATTCACATAACTCACAATCATCAACAAACAAGAAATATGGCGTAAATACACCTAAATATAACACTTCGAAGAAAAGCTACAACAACATAAGCTTGCAAAGAATCAGAAATTTATTAGATCTGGCAGCTACAGGAAAGTCTCATATTCGTAAATTACTTCGTTTTATTTTGATAATTTGCCGATACCGCCATGTATCTAATGTTATAAAGCTGAGCTTTTGTACTACACTGTAGTGTTACTTATATTGTTCCTTAGACATTTAACTCACCGGTTCTGGCGGTTCAACAGTGCTATCTTGTGATACACGAAAGGCAACCGGTCTAGTCATCTTGATCAATGTCTAAGCTACATTTCTATGGTGGTTGCCTGCTTGTAACAAAAAGTTGGCTGCTTGTTATGGCTGTTCTTCGAAGTGTTATATTTAGGTGAATTTGCGCCATGTTTCTTGTTTGTTTATGATTGTGAGTTATGCGAATTAGAATAATCAGAACTTCACACATGCTGATTGGATGCATTCTGAATTTAGCAATTCAAATAAAACACAAACGTATATTAGACAGCTCTTTACAGATATCCCATCCATCACATTGTACTTTCAAAAAGCTCTATATTTTAGTATATAAATCAATAATTACAGATGGCAACCCCCTTCATCTTCAAAGTATGCACTATCCGATACGATTTGGCATGGTTGCCTGCTTGTAACAAAAAATGCCATCAAAAGTAATATTTTGAAGCCTTGGCCGGCCGCCTATAGGTGCTCGGTGAGTTACCTCCCGTGCATGTATTGCTAATGATGTGGTGCAATATTCCGCAGACCGTGGCATGAGACTTAACGCAAAAAAGTGTAAGGAAATGGTAGTTGATTTCTTGCAGTACAAGCCCACTACCTTGTCGCGTTTGTATCTTTCTGGCAGGGCAATAGAAAGAGTGAACTGCTATAAACTTCTAGGTGTCTACATCTCACACAATTTATTATGGAACACTCATTGTGACTACATATATAGTAAAGCTGTTAAACGTCTGTTTGCATTGCGTGTATTAAGGAAGTCAGGATTAACAAGTAAAGATCTTGTACAAGTATACTGTAGTTTGATTATTAGACCAGTTGTTGAATATGCATCTCCAGTTTGGGCTAACTTACCAGATTACTTGAGCAATTTAATTGAGTCTATTCAAAAGAAGGCCTTGAGAATAATTTATCCAGGCATATCCTATGAGATGGCCCTTAATAGTTCAGGTTTGCCTAAATTAACTGACCGCCGATCAGGTGCATGTGAGAAATTAATGTTAAAGTTGAGGACTTATGGCACCATGCGTAATTTATTGCCAGAACAAACTGTAGTTAACCACGGGTATACCCTGCGGTCAGGTTCCACCAGACAACTGACCATCCAGGGAAAAACCCAGAGATTGAATAACTTTGTAACATACCGATATTAGTGATTCCTGTACTATTGTATATATAAAAAAAGGGTAATTAAACTGATTATTATTATTATTTAAAGGGGAAGATAAGAGGCAGATAAAGAAGATATGAGGAAATAAGGGAGATAAGGAAGATAAAGGGAAGATAAGAGGAAGAGAAGAGAAAGATAAGGAAGATAAGAGGAAGATAAGAGAAAGAGAAAGGGAAGATAAGGAAGAGAAGGGAAAGATAAGAGGAAGATAAGGAAGAGAAGAGAAAGATAAGAGGAAGAGAAGAGAAAGATAAGAGGAAGATAAGGAAGATAAGAGAAAGATAAGAGGAAGATAAGGAAGAGAAGAGAAAGATAAGAGGAAGATAAAGGGAAGATAAAGAAAAGATAAGGAAGATAAGAGCAAGATAAAGGGAAGATAAGGAAGATAAGGGAAAGATAAGAGGAAGATAAAGGGAAGATAAAGTGAAGATAAGAAAGATAAAAGGAAGATAAGGAAGATAAAGGGAAGATAAAGAAAAGATAAGGAAGATAAGGAAGAAAAGAGCAAGATAAAGGGAAGATAAGGAAGATAAGAGGAAGATAAAGGGAAGATAAAGAAAACATGAGGAAGATAAAGGGAAGATAACGGGAAGATAAAGGGAAGATAACGGGAAGATAAGGGGAAGATAAGGGGAAGATAAGGAAGAGAAGAGAAAGATAAGAGGAAGATAAGAGGAAGATAAAGGGAAGTGTAAATATCAGTCTGAATATTTAGGTTCTAAGCGTTAACCCCTAATGAGATTTATTATACGGGGAAGACCACACAACGAGTATTTCATTGTACTCTTTACTGATTTGATGGTTCTTAAAAGAACCGTTTTTGAAGAATGATATGGACTCAGCGAGCTGCTTTTGTGTCAGATAACCAGCGACCAAAAGCTTCCACCTCCACTTTAGCGCAGTGATGATATGCGTTCACCTCCTTGTGGTTTCCACAGGTCTCTATCCACACCAAGGCATCGAATAAATATTTGGCTTTGGGGCAGCCGAAACTCTCTAGGTTAACAGACGGGATTTTCAGCCTTGATAGCAGGTCTCGTTCGTAATGCCCCCCTTTGTAGGCTATTGTTGAGTACTTGTTGATTTGGACTTGCCGGTATAGTTTCATTACGATATTTTCAAGCTGACTTAATGGCATCGCTTGAGAACAGGGTGGTACACCCAGCGGAAGTTTGTGAATATGTTTTTTCACATAGAGACAATTCTTTTCATCTTGGTCGCTTAAGTCATACCACCAAACACCAATGTCGAAGAAGAAAGATAGCCCTTCGTTTTCACCTATTTTAAGAACTCCGAGTTCCTTACAATAAAATTTTCTTTCAATGTTGAAGCCATCCATATCTATAATCGCAACTATGTTATTCATTTTGGAGTATAGTTTCCTATATATATATATAGACTTAAGCTCCGAGCGTATATGGTCTCGTGTATACTATAATTATCCCAATCTTGCCCAATCATGTCACAGGCGTGAGTCATGCGTGAGTCACTCTGAATATTAATGAGGCGGCATCCCTTTGATACGCTATATGGGGGGGGGAGGGGGGGTTGTCATCTACTCGTATATATAACTGGACTGCGTGCTCCTATTACATTTGAGTTGGGAGAAGTGTCCCCAAAATCGTTTTCAAAATGGCGGCATTTATGGGTCCTTTTGCTAATGGTGAAGGTCGCTGACCGATACCTAAGAACAGGACTGATGACACATGTTTTTAAAACTGCCTTTTCCTCGGCAATAATTCAGTCGAATTATACTGTAAGTATAGGATAAATACCGAGAAGGGAGGCTTTAAGCCAGATAAATCGGTCCGAGGTATTTATCTGACTTAAATCACGATTGAAGAAGGTTTTCTAAAAAATAGCATTTACCGAGTGTCGAAGGACATTGTTATCTCAAATGTTAACGGGATTTTATGAAA
Source organism: Paragorgia papillata (assembly GCA_035771165.1). Lineage (NCBI taxonomy): Eukaryota > Metazoa > Cnidaria > Anthozoa > Scleralcyonacea > Coralliidae > Paragorgia > Paragorgia papillata. Next base: position 2,263,897 of record JAWNZC010000234.1, read on the forward strand.
TAATAAAACTCCAAAGGAATCTTTGAATAATAGTTTATTAAACAACTTGAGAAGTACGTAAAGGTTCATTGAACACATACACAGACTTCTACAAGCTTGTTTGAATAATTAGTATGAATGAATCTCGTACCCAGACCCGCGCGTTCCCATACGCGCGGATCTGGGACCGACGCTATGAATTGGGCAATTATAAATTCATAGGGATTATATATATATATAAGCCCCGGGCTTTATATATATTAGTTCAAGATCACCGAGATTGCCTAAGAAAACTGAGATACTGAGTTCGTTATCACAGAGTTTGCCTAAAAACACTTCCGTCGCGATGATAAATCCTTTATCACATTCGTGACCATTGAATAACCCTTTTTTTCTCAACCACGCATAAATCAAGTAAATTACCCCAGGCTAATATATACTAGCCCGGGGCAATTAACTTAATTCATGCGTGGTTGGGAGTAACTATAGAGCGTTTTCATCTGACGTCACGGCGGCCATATTGGTGTACCAAAACAATGAAATGGCGGCCATATTGGTGTACGGTATGGGAATTAGCTCTTTCTTATTCAAATATTTCGTATTGTTTCACCATCCCAATGGGGCCACCGATCACGTGAGTGAAAACGCTCTATTATAAATAAACCGCGGTACATCAAAGAAAACCGAGGTGATCGTGAAATAATGTTTTTTATTATATAAAATAGAGTGTTTTATTGATTTTTCCACCACTAATAAAAGTGATAATCTCACATGTGCGATTATTTATGATAATCGCACATGTGACGATTATCGCTGAATCAGCATTATAGTTTAATGCCATTTTTGCAAGGCAATAGGACAATTTTTTTATATAATAAACAGAACAATACATGGATGCTTGGAAATATGAAATTTATTTCTCGTGTTGACCAGGATATGTCACTCGCTCGCTTCGCTCACTCGTGAGATATCCTGGTCAACACTCGAAATAAATTTCATATTTCCGCACATCCATGTATTATTCTCTATATAAACACTCGAGAACAATGAAAATTGCTCGGTTAACGGCCTCGTGATTTTCATTCTCCTCTCGTGTTTGTAAAGTCTCATCCAGCACAGAAACATTGCAACATTGCATGCAAATTCGCTTTTGTGACGTTTTAAAAATTCGTACTATCAGGGGGGGGGTTAAATGTGTGTTCTAACAAGAAATTTTTCATAGTTCTCACTTGTCGTGAGAATGGTAAGAATCGGGATTTTTCCTGTCGCCATCGTCTGGGATTGTTACGACAAGTGCATGTGAACATGGTTGAAGTAACGTCCGTATCTGATGGCGGAAGCATCGCAAGAATCGGAATCATTTCTATTTCGAAAACGCACCCCAGACGGTCGCAGACGATCTGGGATTCTTACGAGTACCTACGACATGTGTGAACACTGAAGAACACTGAAACTACTCGTCTGGACGATCGGGGACAGGAAAAATCCCCGATTCTTACGACAAGTCGAAACAAATGTGAACGTGGCTGTTGTAAGAATCGCCGACAATCGGGGCTGGAACGGTCTCCGATTCATGCGATTCTTACGACAAGTAAGAACTAGGCTAAACCCCTGGTAAAATACTCCCACTCCTTTATGAAATATTACGTCAAACATGAACTTTCGAATCTTAGGCCCTGTTTACATGAAGCAGATTGACAGGCGTCCAATCGAATCTAAAAACGCTAGTGAAGTCAATCCAGGCAACATGTTTACATGGAGAATCCAGTTTTTGCTTTTTGTAAGCGGTTTTTCAACACTATTTTCCACAGGGAGCCCAACTCTGACGCCTGTGATGGTCTTTCCTCTTTTTTTGTTTTATTAGATTGAGCTTCTGACTGAAAACCGAGGTCGCTTAACAGTTGTGTAATTAAGCTGGTTAACAGTTGGTAATATATGCATATATATGCAAATATATTGCAGCGCGCGGTAATTTGAAACTCGAAACAGCTGTTGGGCTTCTGTGCCACGTGAATGGCACGTGACGCTCACTGAAAGCTGAGACGACTAAACACGCAGTGCAATAAGGCCTGCGTTCTTTGTCGTAATAATTTGAGCTCCAACAAACGTCACGCGCCATTCACGTGGCACAGAAGCCCAACAGCTGTTTCGAGTTTCAAATTACCGCGCGCTGCAATTTGCATATATTACCAACTGTTAACCAGCTTAATTACACAACTGTTAAGCGGCCTCGGTTTTCAGTCAGAAGCTCAATATAATAAAACAAAAAAAGAGGAAGGACCATCACAGGCGTCAGAGTTGGGCTCCCTGTGTATTTTGTTTTTTGTTGTAAACATGGCGAACATTGAGGAAAGCCCATCCTCAATGTTCGCCATGTTTACAACACGCACCAATTTCACTCATTAAGGTGGCTCCATACAGTTATTTGAAAAATGAAAAATACAAGTTTGAGAGTCCAAAACACGTGATTAAACAATTTGGAAAAAGAATAAAACTAAATGTTATGCATAGTTAAACAGTCTGACAATCAAAAACTGTTACCAAATAAATAGCAACAGTTGTTGCTTTGGCAACAATGACGTTTCAAAATGGCTGCCAATTACACTTCAAACTAATTTAATTCGAAGAAAACTTTGGTGACCCAATTTTTTTTTCATTGAAATTTTTCTTGAAGTATGAGTAAGCAATAGGCCGATTTAAAAAAAATTCTGTAGAACGAAATTTTTTAAAAATTAACAAACATGATTTTTCAAAAAAAAATTATTCGTTCTACAGAATTCTTTTAAAATCGGCCTATTGATTACTCGTACTTCAAGAAAAGTTTTAATGAAAAAAAACTTGAGGGTCACAAAAGTTTTTTTCGAATTAAATTAGTTTGAAGGGTAATTGGCAGCCATTTTGAAACGTCATTGTTGCCATAGCAACACCTGTTGCTATTTATTTCGTAACAGTTTTTGATTGTCAGACTGTTTAACTATGCATAACATTTAGTTTTATTCTTTTCACGAATTGTTTATGCACGTGTTTTGGATACCAGTGCGTGGATTGACTTCAGCCATCCGTTTCGATCAGATCGAAAACTTTCAATCCTCTTCATGTAAACACAAGCCAGAAACAACATGGGAGATTTGACTTGAACACTCATCCGCTTCATGTAAACAGTGCCTTAGATCTTCCAAATGGAAGTTATAGGTCTTGTTCTACTCAGCAACAATTGCAAAACCAATTGTCTCGCAACAATCACGTATAACAATTTTGCTCCAATTTAACGCTAATCTTAAAAGTTTTTGAACGTTGCTCAAAACGTTAATGTTTATGACTCGATGTTTCTGCCTGGTAAAAGAAAGAATACATCCGAATACATCCAAAGGCACAACAATGAAAACATTTGAAAAATGCAAACAAGTGTGTACATTGTTAAACACTACAGTGTATAAACCTTTCATCCAGTTCTGGTCGATGGTAATAGGCATTTGCTTTCTTATTTCGAAGCACCTGCAACGTAATTCGCGCAATAAACAGGAGCACTGTGATGACCAATAATGCCAGAACAAAACGCGAACTGGTACTGCCGGGGTCCCAATTCTTGGCCAGACTTGCAGAGAGAGCCCAGAGCACCACTGGCCAGTCAAGATAGGTGTAGTTAAGGTAGCTTTGTAAAGGGAAGTTCTCCAGGAAGAACCAGACCAAGAGGATTATGAGGAGGACGGCAAGAACCAGCGAAGAAGATAGGGACATGGATGCATTTACTCTGTAGACCAAGACCATTGCAATGTTGAGCAGCGAGGCTATGGTCACCCAAGCCGCATTAATCATGATACCTTGGAGGAAAGATTGAAAAAGAGTCTGTGTTTGAGGTGACCAAATATTGAGGTACTTATTTGTATAAGTATACATATTTACAATTCATAAAGCATAATTTACACAGATGTTAGGGACCGGTCATTATTTATGAATGGGGGAGATTCTTTTCTTTTCTATTATAAAAAAAAGTAATGCCCCCTTCCCCTAAGAAAGCAGCAATTTGACAATTAACGGCCACCCCTCTCCATATTAGAAAATTTTCTATGTCACCCCCTCCCATAGACCTTATTCATAAATGGCCGACGACCGAATGGCCCCTCTGACTGCAAAAGATTCTTTTGAATTTCGCACATGAAAACGAGTTCAGAGGGGCTAATTCAAATGCACATAAAAGAATATTAATTCCACGGCCATTAATGAATATGGTCTATTTTGCTTCTCAAATCTGCTTCAAAATACAACTATTATTTTGGCCTGTCTGTCTGTCTTGATGGTTTGCAATCAATCTTGTGATATTTACAAGACAAAGATACGGCGGCCATGTTGGAGGAAAACATACTCTAAAATAGAATAGCTGCTAATCAGATTCTTTTGTTAAAGTTCCTCCAACAAGGCCGCCATGACGTCAAGTGAAAACCATGAATTCAAACATTTAAATATGTTTAATAATTATTTTTATTTTTTTATCAATCGTGAGCGGGTGGAATCCTAGGTAATGCTGCAATTTGATTGGCTGCGTGAGCGGGCAGATTTTTACGATATCTGACCACGGTCACGGAATCCTAAATTTAATTTTAAAATTCATTTAAAATTGACCGATTTTCATAACTATTTTGCTTGCCACAGAAAAAATAAATTCAACAGAGAGCTACGGGGATGCAAATGAGTTTTATTATCCAAATGGTTTTGACAACTTCATGTGTAAACAGCGAATTTTAAAAGAAACGCTGGGAAAATTGTGACAAAGCAAAATTTTCGAGTTGACATTTATACAGAAAACAGTTTAAAACGGTAGGAAAACCATACATAAACTTGTGAACACAGTATTTTGAATCACTAAATGAAACTATATAGAAATATATATAAAAAATCATACCACGAGATTAAGATAGAAAAGCTCAGTAAAACCTTTTGACACTAAACTGTCTTTCTTCTGTTATCCGCCAACCGCTATACTCAACAAAACCGCTACAAGTCTTTCACCTTTTAGCCAAACATTTTCCACATGCCAACCTCATCGTCTCATGTCCTTGAAACTTGAAATTACAAATGGCTTACTGACAAGCATTTTCGTCTTTAAACTCGAGGACCACACTTTCAATTTTCATGCAGTCAGCCAAATATTGAAAGCGACTTTCCAAGCGAACAGCCAAAAACGAGCAAGCGACGAAGAAGAACGACGAAGAATCTTTATCAACTAAACTTTAAAAACACTTGGACTGCATTTTGACTTCCCTTCGTAACTAGATCTTCGAGTTTTGAATGTTTTTTTATGACAAAAAAGGTTCCAAGCTTCCCTGTAAGACTGCATGTCGGCAGTTGTTTACTCTCGAACGATAAACTTTGGACTTTGGAATATCACGTGAATGTCATCTCGGTTACGCAATTTAATTATGTTAATTTACCTAATTATGTAAATTATAAGTCGTACGATTAATAAAAATAAATAAATGTTATTTACATCGATACTACAGATCAAATATTTTACAATGAGGGTTACAATTCAAAAACTCGAAAAGTACAACAAAACAGATACAAAAAATAACATAGTTTAATTGTGGTACTAATCACTCAGAATAACTAAAGTTAAGGTGGGTCCACAGTTTCTTGAAAAATGGAAAATACAAGTTTGAGGGTCCAAAACACGTGCATAAACAATTCGGAAAAAGAATAAAACTAAATGTTATGCATAGTTCAACAGTCTGACAATAAAAAACTGTTACCAAATAAATCGCAACAGTTGTTGCTATGGCAACAATGACGTTTCAAAATGGCTGTCAATTACCTTTCAAACTAATTTAATTCGAAAAGAACTTTGGTGACCCACAATTTTTTTCTCATTAAAACATTTCTTGATGTATGTGTAATCAATAGGCCGATTTAAAAAAAATTCTGTAGAACGAATAATTTTACCCCCGTAAAAATCATGTTTGTTAATTTTTAGAAAATTTCGTTTTACAGAATTTTTTTAAAACCGGCCTATTGATTACTCATACTTCAAGAAAAGTTTTAAAGAAAAAAAAAATGGGGGTCACCAAAGTTTTTTTCGAATTAAACTAGTTTGAAGGGTAACTGGCAGCCATTTTGAAACGTCGTTGTTGCCATAGCAACAACTGTTAGTATTTATTTGGTAACAGTTTTTGATTGTCCAACTGTTTACAATGGAAAAGATTTAGTTTTATTCTTTTTCCACTTGTATTTTCCATTTTTCAAGAAACTGTATGGAGCCACCGCAAACGAACTGAGTTAAGCCTGGTTTCGATATAGCCGTAAGAGCCGGCGGCATGGCTGCGGCAAGGGGCAATGGTCCAATCGCATACAGCTTTTTATTGCTGGCTAATTCAACACTGTCTATGATTGGACCATCGCCCCTTGCCGCAGCCATGCCGCCGGCTCTTACGGCTATATGGAAACCAGGCTTAACCGAAAAAGTGTAAATACCAATATATTTTACAATATGAGGGCTACAATACAAAAACTCAAAAAGTATAACAAACCAGATATAAATAATATACAAAAACAAATGAAGTACATACGCCACGACTCTCATAGTCGCTTACTGTATCCAATGGGCTGATTTTCGAAGGGTATGCTTTTATATTTATACTCAGGTTGCCAGATAAACCTCCAGGCTACCTATTAATTCAACGACCTCCTCTCTTTCTTCGTCATTTGAAATGAGGGAATCACGGCCGTTCCAATCGCAATTCATGGGATGGCCGTTCAATACTGTTTCTTTACAGTCTATGACGGCCTTCTTCGCTTGCTTGAGCTTGCGCTTGAAGGCCTTCTCCTGAGCTTGACACTTCCCAATAAATATCTCCAATGCAATCTTGTCATCAAATATTTCATCCTTTAGACCCTGCTTCAAGACTGCTGTAGGGATTTCCGTTTGCGCTACATTAATACATTTCTTGCGTATTTTTTTATCGTATTTGATAGCAAACGGAAGGATTTTTAAGGCATTCTCTTTCGTAATACTGGTGTTGGAGAAAGAGAAACACTGCTTTAAAACGGCGTCAATTTGGTATTTATCCGCAAGCTTCAGCATCGCCAACACATTTTTGGAATTCAAAGGATAATCGAACATTTCATATGGGTATAAAAGCTTTAAGAAATCCGTCATTTCTTCGGGATCTTCATCTTCTAACTCGATGGTGTGTTGTTTGGCTTCTTTGAAAGCTCCATTCAGCATGGCTTCGAACACCGGCGATTGCATGGATAACAGTGATCGATGGACATGGAATTCTACATCCTGAACAAGCAAAACAATATCGCTATTCTTCCAAGGTTGACGGAACACATTTGTTGTCATCTTTGTCTTTTTCTTTCTCGATTGCCAGAGGTTCTACGTCGACCAAAATGGCAACATCGTTTGCTGTTTATATCGAGTGATCGAACAGCACTGTACTTAACGGCGTGAAGTTAGCTGCCAATTCACCAGCTGCCAATTCACTGCGAATTGGCAGCTGGCGAATTGGCAACTAACTTCACATCTGCAATTTCGTTTAACCTCCATGACTGACACGCGCACACTGATCTCAAATATATACTCATTATACTGGATAGAGCATCCGGTGTTCGCAGTGAAGTCGGAATAGATTAGCGGCGACCATTTCCGGTGGGACCCACTTGGGTCCCATACAATATGGCGTAAATAGGAGTGGAAGCAGTTGAACGGCGTTTTTCGCCAAATTCTGGGATGTTACGAAGAGTTACCACCGAATTGAGGTTTGTAATCTTATTTTAAGTAATAGTTTAGTGTTTTGAACTATTTTTTTGTTTAGAAAGTGGTTTTCTTTACAAAATACGCTTGCCTGTTTATTTGCTTCAGAGCTAGCAAGTAGCAATTAAGTTGGTAAACAAATGTCTGGAAGTGACTGCCTGTGTATTTGTTTCTTTCTAGTAACGCGTATTATTTGATGATTTGCGATGATGTGTTTGTTTAACTTTTGATTTATTTCATGCCGATTAAACCCCAAGAAGTCATAACTGTGTCTGTTTAAACTAATAAACTTACCCGCTGTTGATACTGTTCACATGAAATATTCGAACTTTATAGTTTTGTCGAATTTGGGCTAATGTTCAACCAGTTCAGATGGTTTTATTATGGTTACACTACAGTAATGTATTTTGCCCAAGCCCTTGTCCCTTGATAGTATTTCGTTTTGTCTACAGTATATATAGCTCAAACAAAATATGTACATACTGTATAACATTTTGAGTTAGTGGTAGTTTATTATGGTTAGAGAGCATCTTACTGGTCATTAAGAAGTTACACCCAAGTTTGATTCCTACTCGACCAATGCAGTTTTACTGTGCATTTAGCAGATTACAATTTTATCTAGTTTGCTGAAAGCAAGAAAAGTCTTTCCAGTTACATGCATCCAGGATTACTGTAGATCTAAGGATGTTACTCTCTGCAATCTGGGTTTAACTCCTACTTGATGCACTTATCAGATTAAAATTTCACCTTGGATGTACATTAGAGGAGTGCTTCTAGTTTGACTCTATCAAACACCAGAGATTTCTTCAGGGTACTCTGGTTTCCTCCTGTAGTAACACTGACCAATGAGGGATGACTCTTGCTGGACCTCTAGGAAGAACAGTTTAGATATGACTGATAGAGTTATCAGTATCCAGAATAAATAAAGTTAGTTTACTTCAGTTTTCTTTTGTAGTAACATGGACTAATGAGGGGTGACCCTTACTAGATCTCTAGGAAGGACAGTTTAGATATGACTGATAAGGTTATCCAGTGTAAAGACTGTTTAACTGTTACAGTAGTTTAGTTCAGTTTCCTTTGGATGCATGTGACTTGAGTGCTTCCAGTTTGACTCTACCAAACAGCACAGGTTCCCTCCGGGTACTCCGGTTTCCTCCTGTAGTAACATTGGTCCTTAGATAAAGTTATGGTATATCCAGTGTAAATACAGTTACCTGTAGTTTACTTTGTTATGATCACTCATCTCTAAAAAAATAATTAATGACTGATCTTGTCTTCTGCCAAGATCAGCTAGTGATAATTTCTGCATAAAAAAGTTGTGTGGATCTAATAAGGAAAAGACATATAGATGGGTATGAAACCTAAAAAGTTCTATGATGCAAGATATTGAGGTATGATAAATGTAGTAAAGATTGAAACTTTTTCAAAAATAGCTTGAAATGAAAACACTTCTGTAGTAAATAATAGTTTGGAATCATCCTTCTCTTTGTTTAGTTTAGGAAAAAGCTCATGACTTATTATCTGTTTCAAATACAAGTCTACACAAAGTACAGTAGTGTCAGTACACTGAAGTATATAAAATATAAAAGAATATAGTAGATTATAACCAATAAATAATTATTTCTGTGTGTAAATCAGAGCTGGCCAAACCATGCCCCTTTATTATAATTTTACTTCAATCTCAGATGATTCTACTCTTTCAAATACCAGACAATTTGACTTTGTCAAATAGAAAACCCTTGGCAATGGCAAGTCTCTCCAGCAAGCTGTGAACAGGAATTATCTTCGTCAATATTATAGTAACAGGACTTCATCCGACTTCATCAATAATAGTAAAACAGTGAGTTAAATGCTTTAAATTTGCCTGTTTAATAAATAAAGTATAACTACAAACTTCCAATAAACATCTTCAGTTGTATAAAACCCTCAGATCGTCTGATCCAATATACGTTGAAAAAGACGGATATAGAAACGGTAATATTGTTACTTTGTCATAAAGTCACTGTCAAACTGCTAAAGTGAATACAAGATGTTATTTGTTCCTTACTTTAGTCCTTTAATAATTCTTCAAACTGTAGCCTGGTGGCCGGTGCTGATTTTCGTTCAGTAAAATCGTGAAATTTCGGCTGATTTTCCATGATCCCAGCCACTTTTAAGTTGTCCCATAGCGACAGGTACATTTTCTTGTTAAGGATGTAAAATTTAGCTGGTTTTCGTTAAAAATCCGATCATTTAAAGCGAAAACTATGATTCAGCAATAGTGATATAACTACGAAGTGGGTCCCACCGGATATGGCCGCCGCGAGATTTTTAGCCTCACTTCCGACTTCAATTTTTGCAAGGCGCGAACCAATAGATGCTCTATCCAGTATAATGAGTATATATTTGAGATCAGTGCACGCGCAGAGCCCTCCATACGAAAGAGTTGGGACACCGGAAGTGTGGGCGTGAGTGATCCGCCATTTTGGATCCTAAACTAAAAAGGCAGAAATAGCGTAACCTGAATGTCAGGCCTTTATTTGTTCCCGCCTTCCGCTAAACCCGGCAGCGCGGGCAGAGGTGCGGGCGAGCGAGAAGGCGAGAAAAATAAAGGCCTGAGGAAACTCTTAACAAAACTGTGGGGACTCCGTCCATCTTATGGACGGGAGCTCTGATTTACGGTGGCCAATATACGCAGTGCACGAATATATATTCCAGTGCACAAATATATTTCATCAGGGCACAAATAAATTTCGTCAGTGCACAAATAAATTTCATCAGTGCACAAATAAATTTCATCAGTGCACAAATAAATTTCGTCAGTGCACAAATAAATTTCATCAGTGCACAAATAAACTTTTTCAGTGCACAAATATATTTCATCAGTGCACAAATATATTTCGCATCAGTGCACAAATATATTTCGTCAGTGCACAAATAAATTTCGTCAGTGCACAAGAGTGACTCGGAGACTGGGAACGATATAAGATTAACAAATAGTACACAGCCATGTGGAGAGTTCTGACAAATATGTTTTGTACGAGCTATCATTTCCTTCAAATTATGAAGCTTAACCAACTATTAAAACCACCATCTGATTGGACAACCTTTTTAAACGAAACCTCACCCCCATACCACCCCCCGGTAATCACGCCCCCCGGAAACCCTAAACCTAATCACAACCCTCAGGGAAAATGTGCCTCCTCTCCTTTATGTGTTCAAGTTTAACATCCCGCATGTGGGATGGTTTTATTAGATGGTTTTATTAGATGGTTAAGCTTCATATTTTGTAACCGATGATACCTCTTTGTACATGCTGTGGTCGAGCGGTGGACAGTTCTTTTACATTTTGTTCTTCTTGTGGAAATGCTTTGCCGCAGGTCGATGAAGATCAGCTTATCAGGCATTATTTTGAACAGGGCTATTCGTATGACAAGATTTTACTGTTCTTGTCGAAGTATCACAATATACGCTTTTCAATGAGGACACTTCAGGAACGGCTATATCGCTTGGGTTTGAAAAGACTAAACGTTGACTTTGACATCCGTGAAGTGCGGCAGCGGAGAGTTACTCAGTTACTAAATGGCCCTGGTAATTGTTCGGGGGGATATCGATCGGTGTGGCATAGAATGCAAAGCAGTGGCGGAAATTCACTTTTTCAGGTTGGGGGGCAAAGCCTCAAAAATATCCGACAAATGCACGAAAAGCGTTGGATTTTGATTGTTTTTTCCCCCTTTTTGTCGAATATTTCCGACAAATTGACTATTTTGACATCGAGGTGGGGGGGGGGGGGGTGCCCACCCCACCCCACCCCACCTCAATTTCCGCCACTGTGTACTAGTACCTCGAAGAGTTATCGAACAACTGGTGCGAGAACTCGATCCTGTCGGTTGCCAAGAGCGCAGAGCCAAATCTTCAGAGCGACGGTATTACACCAATCCTGGATCAAATTTTTGTTGGCACACAGATGGCTACAAGTTAAAGCCATATGGCTTTCCGATACACGGCTGTATCGATGGCTTTAGCCGAAGAATAATTTGGTTATAGGTCTCAAGAAGCAATGACCCTGCGGTAACCGGTAATTTTTTCCTTGAAGCTGTACAAAACGAGAAGGGCTGTCCAACTCTCTTAAGGTGGCTCCATACAGTTGCATAAACAATTCGGAAAAAGAATAAAACTAAATGTTATGCATAGTTAAACATTCTGACAATCAAGAACTGTTACCAAATAATAGCAACAGTAGTTGCTATGGCAACAATGACGTTTCAAAATGGCTGCCAATTACCCTTCAAACTAATTTAATTCGAAAAAAACTTTGGTGACCCCCCATTTTTCTTTTATTAAAACTTTTCTTGAAGTATGAGTAATCAATAGGCCGATTTAAAAAAAATTCTGTAGATCCAAATTTTTAAAAAATTAACAAACATGATTTTTTCGAGAGAAAAAAATATTCCTTCTACAGAATTTTTGCTTCTTGGAAAATTGCTTCTTGAGACCTTTAAAGTGCCTATGAAGCGAATATTAACTCTGTCTTATTTGAAAGAACACTTAAAATGATAGAGTAACATCTTTTGCAGTTTTTCGTTTCCTTGCTTCGTTCTTGAGATATTTCAGTTTGTTTGATGTAAATGTATCATGTTGCGACGTCACAAGTGCATAACGAGTTATCGAAAAACGTTATATATCTTTGCTATTGTCAAATATAATCACTTGAAAATCTACCTGTTTAGTGTTCTGGGCGAAACACACGCACATGCTTCCCTCCAATTATTTTGGTATAATAGCAAAGATATATAACTTTTTTCAATAACTCATGTACAAATGTTTAATTTGCATATCAAACAAACTGAAATATCTCAAGAACGAAGCAAGGAAACGAAAAACTTCAAAAGATGTTACTCTATCATTTCAAGTGTTCTTTCAAATAAGACAAACTTAATTTTCGTTTCATCAAAAATTTGATCAGGATTGGTGTAATTTGGCTCTGCGCTCTTGGCAACCGACAGGATCGAGTTATCGAACCAGTTGTTCAATAACTCTTTGAGGTACTTGTACACCTTGGAGTTGCAGGCTATGCCACACCGATCGATATCCCACCGAACAATTACCAGGGCCATTTAGTAACTGGGTAACTCTCTGCCGCACTTCACGGATGTCAAAGTCAACATTTCGTCTTTTCAAACCCAAGCGATATAGCCGTTCCTGAAGTGTCCTCATTGAAAAGTATATTGTGATACTTCGACAAAAACAGTAAAATCTTGTCATACGAATAGCCCTGTTCAAAATAATGCCTGATAAGCTGATCTTCATCGACCTGCGGGCTGCGGCAAAGCATTTCCACAGGAAGAACAAAATGTAAAAGAACTGTCTACCGTTCGACCACAGCATGTACAAAACATATTTGTCAGAACTCTCCACATGGCTGTTTATTATTTGTTAATCTTATCTCGTTCCCAGTCTCCGAGTCACTCTTGTGCACTGACGAAATATATTTGTGCACTGACGAAATTTATTTGTGCACTGACGAAATTTATTTGTGCACTGACGAAATATATTTGTGCACTGATGAAATATATTTGTGCACTGACAAAATTTATTTGTGCACTGATGCGAAATATATTTGTGCACTGATGAAATATATTTGTGCACTGATGAAATATATTTGTGCACTGACAAAATTTATTTGTGCACTGATGAAATATATTTGTGCACTGATGAAATATATTTGTGCACTGATGAAATTTATTTGTGCACTGACGAAATTTATTTGTGCACTGATGAAATATATTTGTGCACTGATGAAATATATTTGTGCACTGATAAAATATATTTGTGCACTGATAAAATATATTTGTGCACTGATGAAATTTATTTGTGCACTGACGAAATTTATTTGTGCACTGATGAAATATATTTGTGCACTGATGAAATATATTTGTGCACTGATAAAATATATTTGTGCACTGATGAAATTTATTTGTGCACTGATGAAATATATTTGTGCACTGATAAAATATATTTGTGCACTGATGAAATTTATTTGTGCACTGATGAAATATATTTGTGCACTGATGAAATATATTTGTGCACTGATAAAATATATTTGTGCACTGATGAAATTTATTTGTGCACTGATGAAATATATTTGTGCACTGATAAAATATATTTGTGCACTGATGAAATTTATTTGTGCACTGATGAAATATATTTGTGCACTGATGAAATATATTTGTGCACTGATAAAATATATTTGTGCACTGATGAAATTTATTTGTGCACTGATGAAATATATTTGTGCACTGGAATATATATTCGTGCACTGGAATATATTCGTGCACTGGAATATATATTCGTGCACTGGAATATATATTCGTGCACTGGAATATATATTCGTGCACTGCGTATATGGGCCACCGTACTGATTGGCTGACTAATTGAAGTAAGGATTTTGATTGATTTTGATTGGAATGATTCCCTCAACTTTTCGATTTTGGCAGTTTCGCCACGTTCAAAAGGATGAAAAACGCTTATCTCGCCATTCATTCTGAGTCGAAAAAAGTTTTTTTTTTCAAATAAGGCTCCAAATACCAAATTATCGGTGAAGATGATGTTTCTGACCAGAAGCTAGCAAAACAACACATTTGGAATGATTCCCTCAACTTTTCGATTTTGGCAGTTTTGCCACATCAAAATGTTGAAAAACGCTTATTAAGCCATTCGGAGTCGAAAAAAAGTTTTTTCTCAAATAAGGCTCCAAATGCCAAATTATCGGTGAAAATGATGTTTCTGACCAGAAGCTAGCAAAACAACACATTTGGAATGATTCCCTCAACTTTTCGATTTTGGCAGTTTTGCCATGTTCAAAATGATGAAAAACGCTTATCTCGCCATTATGTGTCGAAAAAAGATTTTTTCTCAAATAAAGCTCCAAATGCCAAATTATCGGTGAAAATGACGTTCATCATTTTGAACGTGGCAAAACTGCCAAAATCGAAAAGTTGAGGGAATCATTCCAAATGTGTTGTTTTGCTAGTTTCTGGTCAGAAACATCATTTTCACCGATAATTCGGCATTTGGAGCCTTATTTGAGAAAAAAACTTTTTTCGACTCAGAATGGCGAGATAAGCGTTTTTATTTTTTTGCGGTCCGGTATCCATCTGATTCGCGCGCTCTGATTGGCTTAGCGAGCGGTCCGTATCACACGATACGGACCCCGATACGGACCGCTGCGGATTTCAAAACAAAAACAAAAAAGTTTTACACTCTGTCATTTAAAATTGATCGATTTTTATAACTATTTCGCTTGCCACAGAACAAATATATTTAGCAGAGAGCTACGGGGATGCAAATGAGTTTTATTATTGACAACTGCATGTGAAAACAGCGAATTTTAAAAGAAACGCTGGGAAAACTATGACAAAGCAAAATTTACGAGCGACATTTATAAAGTTTTAAAGTATTATTGCTCAATGACGTATGAAAACAGTTTAAAACGGTAGGCAAAACATACATAAACTTGTGAACACAGTATTTTGAATCACTAAATGAAATTATGTAAAAGTATATATTAAAAAAAGACATACCATGAGAAGACAGAAAAGCTGAAACCTTTTGATACTATTAACTGTCATTCCTCTGTTGTCCAACTATACTCAACAAAACCGCTACAAGTCTTTACCCTTTAGTCAAATATTTTCCACATGCCAACCTCATCGTGTCCTGTCTTTGAAAAAAGTTACAAATGGCTTACTACAAGCATTTTCGTCTTCAAACTCGAACGACCCACTTTCAATTTCCATGCAGTCAGCCGAGTATTGAAAGCAATTTCCCAAGCGAACAGCCAAAAACGAGCAAGCGACGAAGAAGAACGACGAAGAATCTTTATCAACTAAACTTTAAAAACACTAGGACTGCATTCTGACTTCCCTTCGTAACTAGATCGTCAAGTTTTGACTGCTTTTTTAATCACAAAAGAGGTTCCAAGCTTCCCTCTCAGACTGCATGTCGGCAGTTGTTTACTGTCGAACGGTAAACTTTGGACTTTTGAATATCACGTGTATGTCATCTCGATTACGCAATTCAATTATGTTAATTTACCTAATTATGTAAATTATAAATCGTACGATTAATAAAAAAAATAAATATGTTATTTACCGTTTTGGTCGGTCCGTATAGAGAAATATTTATAGGTTGTTTTTTTTGTATTTGTAGGTTACAAGATCGATACAGGCAAAAATATTTTTCATATAGCATTGCAAAATTAGTTTAGTTAGGCTGTATTTTAAGAGGGTAACACTACTAGGCAGTAATATAACTGATAACTCCGTGGTCATCTAATATTGGTTAGTTTGAAACCTAAGGGTCCGACAGTGGGGGGGGGGACCACTGATCTCTATAGGCAACTGGATTGCTCATCCTTCATGGTCAGCAGTAAATATTTTGAAGCCACTGGCGGCCATATTGGTACTCCATACCCAGCCCAGTGCACCTTGTGGGCTTAAGAGAAGTAAGACCATTGAACTATAAGAAGACTGGAACGATAACTCAGGGGGGGGGGGGGTGAAGCCAGTGCCAGTCCCTTTGCAGTTAGCTCCCGTGCTTCAAGTTACTTAATTTTCATCCTGCCATATATTTTGTTTGAGACAATAACAAATTCCTCCAAAACAACAGATTGAAATACATTGTTTTATACGTATGTTTTTAGAAATAGCATTGGCTTCAATTTGATGTATAGTATAAGTTTCCTCGTTATTTTAAACTTTTTAAAATGTAGTAAATGTTCGACCATATTTCGCTGGGAAATAACACTAAGAAACTTGTTGTAGTTTTTCTGAGTTTTGAGCTGAAATACTTAACGCTGAACGTTGGGCTATATATGAAACTGCAGCTATTGAAAAATGCTATTTGGTATAGAAACTTCAAGACTTTTGCTAAAAGGGAAATAATTAAAAAATATAAAAACAACTGCCATTTTGTAACGTTCGGCAAACAAAATGGCAGTTGTTTTTATATTTTTTAATTATTTCCCTTTTAGCTAAAGTCTTGAAGTTTCTATGCCAAATAGCATTTCTCAATAGCTTCAGTTTCATATACATCCCAACGTTCAGCGTTAAGTAGTTCAGCTCAAAATTCAGAACATAACATTTAAAGATTTTTGGCTTCATCCATTCATAGGGCCTGACTTATGGAGTTAGCGTTCCAGTTTACTTAGGGCCTGTTCACATGAGACCGAGCAACCTCGTCCCCAACCTCGTACCCAGGGTTTTTCACTCTAGCGAGAGAAAAGACGCTGGTAGGAGCTGCTGACGCCACCTCCCATATTCTGGGTGGTGACGATTATTTTTTTCTGAGAGGGGAGGCAAAGTAATATTGTGTTCGGAGTCGGCTAGCGTCAGCGTCATGATTTTCCTACTTTTATTATAAATATTATCACTCGCGATATTTCCCATTGAATGTAAAAACATAATATCAGTCTTGAGCAATGTCATTAAAAGTAAAGCTGTACCAGAAAGCTAGTCCAAGAAAAATCTACGCAACTCAAAATATAAACACAAATTGCTGTCGCCTGTGTCGTTCTGTTTGTGATGTGCGACACTCAAAAAAATGTATTCAAAATAAAGAACAAGATCTTATCGGCCGCGGAAGATATATACTGTGCTTCAATTCCCAATGCCGACTCACTTCCACGTTTGGTCTGCAGAGCTTGTGAAAGGCGACTTTTACAGTTTCGAGTCCTTCAAGTATGTTATTTCTGAAAGCCAAGCCACTTTTAATAGAGTTAAAAGATGCAGTACTTCCACTCCTCGACGGCATTTAAAAAAGATAGAAATGGCCGGACCTTTATTTACTTCAACCGAAAACCAACATGACAAAACGGTACGTAAAAAAATGGGCTGTTCTTTCATATGTTCTTGCGACCGATTTTGACAAAAGTAAAACCCTCTATCCTTCCCCGACAATAACCGACAAAACTCATCAAAAATGAAAAACTCCTGAAACTCGGCACAATATAAACTATCTGTTTGTTGGTTAATTCATGTTTCCGACTCCAAATTTCTCTCTCCCCTTCTTGAATCGCAGATATCATTAAAATTATACAAAACAGCAGTTGGTTTTACAGTGTAATTATATCTTGGCATTTGAGGCTTAGAATTTTGTAAGAAATGTTATTGAAACGACACGTACAAACGTTTAAAACAGAACTGAAAAAACTCTTCTGCATACTTCTTCGACAAAAACTTAACTTCATTATAAACTACAATCAGTGACAAAATAACGTGGGACACTGTTAAAAATCGCATATTTTATACTTAACGATGAATAATCGCTATTGCTAACTGCATGAAAGGTCATATATAAGGTTAGGCCAAACATTGCATGGAGTGAACTCAAAAAATGGCAGATAACTTACGTTTTTAATACAATATCCATTGGCGGTTATACTGGTTTTAAATTGAAAACAATGCTCTATACTTGGTACCAAATGAAGATGCCAGACTTCGAACTGTTTGATCGACCTGCCACTGCTATTGTAAAAAATAAAGTGCGAAAACTAACCTGCTTTAAAATTCCAAAGAGATAAATCGAAGATAGAATTTTCAGCTAGCCAAGGACAATGTTTTAGGCATGAAATCACCAATATGAGTAATCTTCAATTGATGTCTCCATTTTTAAACAAGTAATTATTGACCAGTAAGTGTTTGCAATGATAATCGACAACCAGGTAGAAACATCTCAGTCTTTATTTTAAATAACAACTAGATTAGCCGGCGTAGACGACAGAATTCACCAAAATAACAAAAAGAACATCCCCTCCCGTATTACATTTTTTGCTCGGTGCAACGTCAGCAAATCGTCAGCAGCTCCTACCAGGGTCTTTTCTCCAGCGGGCGCAGAGAAAAACCCTGGGTACGAGGTTGCCTCGTCCCCAGGGCGTTTGAGGAAGGAAGCGAGCAGGCCGATCAAACGCCCTGGCAAAGGCTGGAATCACGTGAGAAAATATTCCAATATATTTGGAAAATTTTCCCGCCAGATTGACCACCGGGTTTCCGGTCTATGTACGGCAGCTTATATATTTGAATGAACTGAATTCATTAAATAAGCCGTTGTACAAGTCAATACAATAGAGTGTTTTCATCTGACGTCACGGCGGCCATATTGGTGTACCAAAACAATGAAATGGCGGCCATATTGGTGTACGGTATGGGAATTAGCTCTTTCTTATTCAACTATTTCGTATTGTTTCACCACCCCAATGGGGCCACCGATCACGTGAGTGAAAACGCTCTATTTATTGTTTCTACGAGAAATCCAACATGCTAAAATAGCTCGAAATAACCTTAACACACTGAAATAAACAAATACACTTGCCTGGGTTATTTGTGGTGAGTTTGCGATGATATGTTGGTTAAGTTTCGTGATTGCTCCAGAATAACAACCCGTCAATATTATTATTACGGGTTGGTCTGGAGCAATCACGAAACTCTTCAAACCAACATATCATCGCAAATTCGCCACAAACAACAACCCAGGCAAGTGTATTTTGTTTATTTCAGTGTGTTAAGGTTATTTTGAGCTAGTTTAGCATGAGACAATAAATTGTATTGACTTGTACAACGGCTTATTTAATTAATTCAGTTCATTCAAATATTTAAGCGAACGTACATACGACCGGAAGCCTGGTGGTCAATCTGGCGGAAAAATTTTCCAAATATATTGGAATATTTTTTCGCGTGATTCCAGCCTTTGCCAGGGCGTTTGATCGGCCTGCTCGTTTCCTTCCTCAAACGCCCTGGGGACGAGGTTGGAGACCGATAACTCGGGGGGTAGGGATAACTCGGGGGCTAGGGTCAAAGTTGACCCTATTTCACATGATAAAACGCAACTACCGAGTTGTCCCTGGCCCCTGAGATAACCCTAGCTTCATGTGAACGCTTCACCCCGAGTTATCCCGAGCAACAGCATAAATACGCATGCCTAAGTTGACCCTACCCCCCCGAGATAACTCGGGTGAAAGCGTTCACACGCAGGTAGGGATAACTTGGGGGCTAGGGTTACCCTATCGCTCCGACCGAGTTATCCCTATCCCCCGAGTTATCTCGGTCTCATGTGAACGGTTTACTTTTTTAACATGGAAATAAACTAACACCGAGTTATCTTGGGGGATAGGGATAACCCTACCCCCCGAGATAACTCGCCTCATGTGAACAGGCCCTTAGAGTTCATGAATGAGTAAGACAGACTAGCTGTCTTGGGGAAAGCCGTAAAACAATTCTCACATGGCAATTTACTGTTACTACCGAAAAACATAAAGGGAATACAAGCAAATACAGTCCGAAATTGTCAACTACATACTTCAAGGCATTGTAAAGACTTATGCTTTAATATCAAAGGTATATAGACAGTTTTATAATGAAGTTTAATATTGACTGATCATGATTTCGCTGTTGTTTACGAGTTTTGTGATATAGGCAACTTTTTCGATTAATGGGCAGAGTAAAAAACTACAAAATAACACGTTTTACTGCTAAATAATACCAAGAAATGCAAAAACTAAGCTTCTAAACCTTTTACAGTCTTCTTAATATAGCTTCATTTTTGGAGCCAGATGAGCAATCCAGTTATATAGAGATATCAGTGGACCCAACCAAGAATGCAGAACAGTATTATAATAATAAAATGCGGGAAAACAGTTATATTCTGGATCATACGGGTATAATGCCTTTACTCATCAAACTGAAAGGGAGAACCCTTGATATTCTGAGCAGCAATGGGGTATTAAACATTAACCTACAGTATTCGTATCTGAGCTGGTAAAAATGGCCCCTTGTTTTACTCTGTCTAATGCCAGATGACTTTACTTGTCAAAGGGATCGAGAACCCTCGATCAGACATCCTAAGCAGTAATGAGTTACATGTAACAAGTGTTTAAGTTTCTTGAAAACTGAAGTGGAAAACACGTTTCAGACCCAAACTCTTGCACATTGATATTTTGTTAGGAGAATGAAACTAAATGCCTTGTATAGAACAGCATTTTGATTATCAGAAACTGAAACGAAAATGTGCGTAACCTTGGTTGCTATGGCAACAATGACGTTTCTAAATGGCTGCTAATTTGTGTTTAAACTAGTTTAATTCGCAAAAAAACTCGGTGACACCCAATTATTATTTTATTAAAAGTTTTCTTCTAGTATGAGTAATCGTTAGGCCAAATTAAAAAAAATTCTGTAGATCCAAATATTTTTATTAAGAATAATCATGTTTTTTTATTTGAAAAATTTTGGATACACAGAATTTTTTTAATTTGGCCTAACGATTACTCATACTAGAAGAAAACATTTAACAAAATAATAATTGTGGGTCACCGATGTTTTTTGCGAATTAAACTAGTTTAAACGCAAATTAGCAGCCATTTTGAAACGTCATTGTTGCCATAGCAACCAAGGTTACGCACATTTTCGTTTCAGTTTCTGATTCTCAAAGTGCTGTTCTATACAAGGCATTTAGTTTCATTCTCCTATTAACAAAATTTTGGGTCTGAAACGTGTGTTTTCCACTTTTCAAGAAACTGTATGGAGCCACCTTAACCCATTCCTTCCTGAGCTGGCCACATACTACCCCTTTGTTTTACTCTGCCTATTATGCTAGATGATTTTACTAATCAAAGGGAGAACCCGTAGACATGCTATAGGCAGCAATGGGTTAACATGTTGTTATTTAACCTATTCCTTCGTTCCTTCCTGAGCTGGCCAAAAATGACCCCTAATTGTTTTACTCTACAGGTAGCTGTCTAACACCAGACGATTCTACTTGTCAAAAGGAGAACCCTTGAGAAGACATCCTATAGAGCAGCAACGGATTAACCAAAAAATGCCCCCTTTACAGTGGTGGATTAACCCTCCCAGGGCTGGGGGTAAAGAATATTTTAGAGCTAGTGGTTTGGGGGGAGGGGGAGGGCATAACTTTTGGGGGACACATTTTTTGGAGGTTGATCAAAATCTGGGGCCAGATGCAAATGCCCCTTTATTTTCCCTCTATTGTCTTTGTCTAAAAATGCCAGATGATGGTAACACCACCCCCCCCCCCCCCAGGGTTGCCCGGGGGATGGTTACACTTACAGGAAGAATTTATTCATGCATTAAATGCATGAAGGAAGAATTTTCTTCCTGTAAGTGTAACATCCCCCCCCCCCCCCGGCAACCCTGGGGACAATGTAGAAACTCAAATCCCTGGGGTGGGGAATTGTTTTATTAATTTTGTCCCAGCGGTATAGGACGGAGAATGGACAGGGATGCAAGGAGATGTGCAGGGAGTCTGGTAACTAAAGTATTCATATTCAAAATGGTGACAAATTCATTGAAAGATTTCTCAGGTTGCTGAAAATCGATGCAGGGGTGCTGAAAAAGTGGGAAAAACTAGAGCTCAAAGGAAACAGCAACAGAAATGAGCCACTGTTTAAGTTAATTTACATTTGATGTTAAAACATGTTTAATTATACATTTGTTTGATGTTAAAACTCATGTGTTTTTGTATTAGTTTTTCAGCCTTGCCCCAGGGTGGGGAATTGTCAAATTTCAAAGTCCTGGGGGTGGGGAATTTGCGATGAGCTTCATACAAAATTCCAAATCCCGGGGGGGTGGATGGTTACAGGAAGAATTGATCCATGCATAACACCAGACGATTTTTGTATCTACTGCGCATGCACGAGTAGATACATTGCTGTCGTGCATGTAATGTAAGTTAAACAAAACATAGAATTAAACAATTGACTGACGACAAACCGCCGAAGCCAAATTGTAAACCAAGTACTTCATGTAAGTCAATGCTATGGCAGCATGGAGCGAAATCAGTTCAAGGAGTGAGAATATTTATTTCAAGAATAGAAGTTTTTACAAGCTTGGTAAGTATTTTAAGTCTGAATCATAGTCGGTTTTTAAATGTGATGAATTATAGACGTTGTTGGAATGATGATAAGTTTTTGAAAGCCTCTTAATAGTCTTTGGACAATTTCATATTCAGACGAGGCCATTTATATGGCCAACATGTTTACATGTATTCAGCAGTCTGATCGAGCTTTGTAAACTGACAAGGCTGTGCATTGCTGAACAGAAATGAAATTTTCTTCTAAGAAAACAAAACTAGCTTCATGATCAAGCAACAAAGTGCAAAACCTGTGGTAGTCCACGAGCGAAATTATTATGCTATTAAATAACATATTGTGCAATAGTCAAATGTCAGTGACAGGCTATGTAGAGAGTGTGAAACTGAAACAGCAAGTCTTTATATTTATAATGGGGTAATTAAATTGTATGCTGCATCTGTCAATGTCATGCAAAAATTTATGACATGAATGCCAAATATTTATTCTACCTTTTACTGCATGCATGCATATACAGTATACATCTACTCTTGAAGAACAATTAATGTATAGTTGCTAAGTTGCTTTCATAATTTTGATGACAATTGCTGGAGATCTTCATTCACATATTCATTATTTTTAAACTTTACAGCAGTCATATTTCAGATGCTTGTTATCTCAAATGATTTTTCTTTACCTACCAACTGCATTGCATTATTATTTGACAAATTGTCGCAACAAAGTTATTTAAATACTTTAGTCAAATTTTGTGAGTTATTGGTGTACTGTATTAAAATTTGATTTGCCTACTAAACAATAACAATACTTTATTACCATAGGTTTTAAATAGTACCATAGCTTTAATAGTCAAGCTATTATCACACTGCCTCTTACCATGAGGACCTAAGTGAAGCCCAATTTGATTGAGTTAATATTTAAATGGGTGACCATGCACATAATTTATCTGTATGAGCTTGGGACTCATGCTTCTGTGCTGGATATATGAGTAGAGTTGTTAGTGCTCAACCTCCTGTGCTTTGCTGGCTTTACTCTGAGTTCCTTTCTTAAGGTAAAAACACAGCATGGCAAGCATCGACAAAAATCTTGTTCAGCTCTGAATACAAGGTCACTCACTACAAGTACATACAGTATTAAATTACAACATTGTTTTTACCATAGTAGCTATACGCATGATTGAACGCAGTAGATACATGCATGTCTGGACATGCCTATTTTTAATATATATGAAAAAGAGAAACCTCAGATATTCCTAGGCAGCAATGGGTTAATTGTTACATTGGCAGTACAACGCATATCTATTAACTCATTCCTGTCCAGATGAGTACTCCTGTCCGAATGAGTACTAAAAATACTATGTTGTTGTTTTCGGCATTTTCTATACATGTACTGTTCTTTAGTACTTACCATTTTGTATCAAGATTTTCAAACATATCGCATCGGCTGGGTAGTGATCTTCTAGTTGGCTCTTGTAAGCACTGTAGTTTTTATAAACCACACAAAGCAGCAAGTAGAGCGAAACTTGATTGCCAACCAAGATCGCGCAACTCGAGCTGATCGAATCAGATGTGAACGCGAAGAGCCAACACACATTGACGATATCACATAGAATGTAAAGCACATAAAACAACGCGTTCAACACCGGTGGAACATCCCTTAAACCCGTCGTCAAAGCGTATACGATGTAGGCAGCATTCCATGTGTAGATCAAGCCCCATATTGAAAATGCCCATCCTGCTGGAGTGATATCGAGAGCGAATGTATCAGAGACATTTTTTATCGATTCTTGAAAAGGCTCGTAGCCCAAGCCCGCTAAAGTGTTCAAACCTATTTTGATTAAGAACAACGAAAGAGACAGTATGGCTAACATGACTGTGGACTCCGTTGGACGTTGCATTTCGTCGATCTACAGACTGTGGCATTATATACTGTTGTGTAAACAAACAAGACTGGAGTGTATCACATGATGTTTACAGGGGGGGGTATGGCGCTTTTTTACGGACAAAAATACGAAACTACATCCATCGTTGTCCAAGCAACATTCATCGTTATTCAAGCCTACCATCAATGTTCAAACACATTGATCGTTATCCAAACCACATCCATTGATGTTCAAACACACTCCATCGAGGTTCACACCCATCCATCGAAGTTCATAAAACGCGTCCATCGATGTTCAAAAACAATGTATGCATCGATGTTCAAGATCCATCCATCGATGTTGAAAAACAACGCCAAAACATCGATTTTATGTTCCCGCCAAATTAAGCGTCAGCCGCCAAATTAATCGTCTGCCGCCAAATTGGGCATTTGCCGAGCAGGGGTTGGCAGTGCCACTTGCACGAGAGGACCGCACGAGAAGACCCCTATACACGAGAGCACCCCTACCATATATGGTTCGAAGGTTATCAATATGGCGCCTTCGTCAGTTTTCTTGACTCTTGTCCACTCTCGAGGGATTTCTGGTGAAGAAAAATTTCGAGTTTGTCTGCTATCTAGGGGACAGTGGTTTGTGCATAACAGAGAGTAAAAATTGATCAATTTAGAATAGCGCTTTCCTCCAAACGACAAACGTTGACCTCCTCGGATGACTTGGCGTCGGAAATATTGAGTATCGCCTCGGAACAAATGTTTTATACAGGTATTAAGCTTATAAAGCATTTTTATAGTACTGAAGGCGTCTGTGTAGGAAATGTACGTTTATTTTAGCCAGACTATTTTATTCTTCTTGTGGATGTTTCGGAGACAGAACTGAGAAGATTTGACTGAAATTTACAGTGTTATTAAAATTTTACTCTTGCCTCTACTGACAGTCTGTATACCACTATTTACATGTATATATAAATATATTTCTGAAATCATTAATAATTCATGAGGAAAATTCAGAGGTTTAATCAAATGTCTGTTCACCCCTATAACAGAACTGATATCAGTGCCTCTAAATGTGATTACAGAACTGTTTAACAAAAGATCAGTTCTGTAGCACATTTTATACAGACACTGAATATCAGTTCTGTAGCAATTTATAGTGTACAGACACTTTGCTTTCAACTATCTTGAGTGAGGTACGCTGGTAGCATCCTCATACAAAATGAAGATGCAAACATTTGCGTGAACAACAACATTTGTTGAAAAACAAGTGATGATCAGAATGGTTATTTATGGTACATCACTTAGAATATAAAATGTAGGACTAATTGCTAAATCAAAGCGCATCACTAATTTATTAATCGTAGCCTATTAAACCTTACCTCGAAGGTTTATCAGCTCTTAACATGATGTAAACTTAAAACGTGTTTTAGAAGTAATTTACCAGAATTTGTGTCCGTTCTGTACCGGGATACATACAGGTTCTTGGCTTCACCTCATGTTTATATACCCCCAATACAGAATGGCCACTCATTCTGTAAATAGTACATATGCATTATACAGTATATATATACAGCGGATTCAGGTTGACCGTTTAACGGCAACATTTTGTCGCGTTAGTTGCAACTGATTAACTTATACGACGTTTCCAGGCAAAATGTCAGACGTTGCTGGGCGGGGCTTACAAGTTCTTAGTAAATTCACACGCAACGCTGATATTTTTTGACTGAACGTTGTAAGTCCCGCCCAGCAACGTCTGACATTTTGCATGGAAACGTCTTAATTAACTGTTGCAACGAACGCGACAAATGTTGGCGTTAAACGGTCAACCTGAATCCGCTGTATATATAAGTGAGTTTTGGTTCACGAAATGTTAGAGAGTGCTCAATACCATATATAGATAGAGCAAAATACAAAGTATGATGTATAGTTTTACCTTAAAGTCTTCGCTACCAGAGGTTTCACCCTAAACGGGATCCTAAACACCTGATGATCCTGTTTAGGGTGAAACCTCTGGTAGCAAAGACTTTAAGGTAAAACATACTTCATACTTTATATATAATATGTATATACATACTGTACACTAGTATACACTAGAGGGAAGAGTAAAATTTTTATATATATATTATCTATATATATACTTTATTATATATATATATATATATATATATATATATATATATATATATATATATATATATATATATATATATATATATAAATGGGGTCACCACTTAATCCTTTAACTCCCACCATGTCAGGCGGTCTTTCCCTGATGAGTAAAATCATTTGGCATTAGACAGAGTACATGTAAAAAATAGAAAGGTGGCCAAATGGCACCAATGGGAATGAAATGGTTAAATGTGGATATCTTCCCAAAATTAATAAGATTTCATGTACAGTACATGTAATTTGTATAGAAAAATAGGGTCACCACTTAATGTCGGTATCTCCCTGAGATTCAAAATTATTGACAAATGGGGTCACCCCTTTACATGTACATGTAATGTGGGTAATCACCCTGAAATTAAAATTATAGGAAAATGAGGTCACCACTTAACCCTTTTTCTACTAGGTCACCCTAAACCAGCCACTTTGTTATTTAACTCTGGTCTAACACCAGAAGATTTTACTCATCAAATGAGAACCCCTAGGAGGGAAAGGGTTAATGTGGGTGTCTCCACAACATTAAATAAGTGCAGAATGATATCAAAATATTGAGTCACCACACAGATTGGGTATCTCCCTGAAATTAGAATTATGAAGAAATGGGGTCACCATATCTCCCTGAAATTAAGATTATGGGAAAAATGGTGTCATTTTAATGTGGGTACAGTATCTTCTGGAAATGAAATATATGAGAGACTCAACGTTTTGACCACAAGGTTTTTATCCAGTTAGAATGGTTGATAGTTGGGCCTGTACAGTATTTATATTTGTGTGTGTGTCTAATTACCACAACACAATTTCTGTTGCTACAGTATATAAAGGGGATATTACACAGTGGTGAGAAGATATGGATTTTATGTTTGAGTGGCAAGGACAATATCTTACGAGTGAGCACAGCAAACAAGTGAGATATTGCTCTTGCCACAAGAACATAAAATCCATATTTGAGAAACCATGTAATGTTCTATTTATTATATGGACAATGAAATTAT
Source organism: Paragorgia papillata (assembly GCA_035771165.1). Taxonomy (NCBI): domain Eukaryota; kingdom Metazoa; phylum Cnidaria; class Anthozoa; order Scleralcyonacea; family Coralliidae; genus Paragorgia; species Paragorgia papillata. The sequence goes on from JAWNZC010000234.1 coordinate 2,291,510, forward strand.
GCGTGGAACAGGAAGTGATGTTGATAAACTGGGTTTAATGCAAAAACTACAACCACTTGACCTAAAACTCTGAGAAAATACAAATGAAAAATACAAACAGCTTATTCGAATACGTCATTTTACGTGAAAAAATGAGAATTTACTTGATTCAAAACTTACAACAAAAGCCATAAATTTTGATTTGTCAATACAGTATGTCTCTTGCCAGTGTTACATACGAGAAATACACCACTCAGTTCCCAGATGTAGTGAAATATGGATTCTACGAGTGTTTTAGTTGCTAGAAAAAACTCTTCTCCATATAATAATTAAACTGTAATATCCACTTTAATTAGTATGTATCTAATCTACCATTAAGTGGTGACTCCATTTTTTTATTATTTTAATTTTGAGGAGATATCCACAAGTTTTGTCAGTGGTAACCAGGGTTTATAATGACAGTTTTTTTATTTAATCCAAAAGTAAAAATATATGCCACATGTGTCTTATCCTTGACATGGTTGCCTGCAAAAACTGTTTTGAAACAATTTTATATTGAACAAATTTTTAGATTTTTAATAAGGATTTATATATATTCTCTATAAGTATTAAGCTTAAATTGTATTATGGGCATGTAATAATTATGTAAATACACCACTCGCTTCCCGGGTTGTAGTGAAATATCGATTCTACGAATGTTTTAGTCATACATGTCCAACATAAGCATCGGATGACGGATCGTAACGATCGGTAAAAGGGCGTTGCAGATCACACGTACCGTATACCATCTGTATTCCGATAGTCACGGACCGACATCACGTGATACAGATGGTAGACACTTAGTAAATATATACGTTTCAGATGGTACGGATCGTACGGACCGTGACATCTGCATTCGGATGGTCACGGATCGATATCACATGATACAGATGTGTAGAAATCGAGCATTACACGGCATAATGCCACAACTATATCACAATGTTGCCTCGTTCTTTATAAATCTCAGGCGCACGTCAAGTACGAAATATTCGTGACTCGAACATTACACAGCATAATGCCACTAGTATATCACAATGTTGCCTCGTTCTTTATAAAACTCCGGCGTACGTCAAGTACGAAATATTCGTGACTAGAGCATCACACGGCATCGTGACCATCCGAATACAGATGCCACGGTCCATACGATCCGTACCATCTGAACTATCTGCACTATCATACATATGTACAATATCTCAGAGTCACGTGTATTTACTAAGTCTAAACCACCTGTATCATGTGATGTCGGTCCGTGACCATCCGAATACAGATGCCACGGTCCGTACGATCCGTACCATCTGAACCATCTGCAACTATCATACATACAACATCTGAGAGCAGCGTATATTTACAAAGTGTCTACCATCTGTATCACCTGATGTCGGTCCGTGACCATCGGAACACAGATGCTACGGTACGTACGATCTGCAACGCCCTTTTACCGATCGTTACGGTCCGACATCCGATGCCTATGTTGGACATAGCTCGTTTTAGTTGCTAGGTAAAATACTCTTCTCCGTATAATAAACTGTAATATCCATTTTAATTAGTATGTATCTAATCTACATTAAGTGGTGACTCCATTTTTTCATCATTTTAATTTTGAGGAGATATCCACAAGTTTTGTCAGTGTTACGTAACCAGAGTTTATAATGACAGTTTTTTTATTTAAACCAAAGTAAAAATATACCCCAGGTCTTATCCTTGACATGGTTTGCCAGCAAAAACTGTTTTGAAATTTATATTGAACAAATTTTTAGATTTTTAATAAGGATTTATATTATATATACTCTATAAGTATAGCTTAAATTGTATTATGGGCATGTAATAATTATATATATAATTTGATCATGTGTAATATACAGTAAAGAGCCTTTTTCAGGGAATGACATTTGTCCATGTACACCACCAACGCGGGGGTTATCACGTCAAGTGAAAATGATGTATTTGTGTATTCTAGTAAAATTCTGGCCAATTGTAACTATACTAAGTTCTATTTCTTTCTTTGTTTTTTTTTTTTCAGTTCCTTAGTACTTTCCATCATTTGGATTAAATGATACTCAATCTGCTTTACTACTGTCATAGTTTTCCTATTGAGTTATTTTGAAGACGTCGGTGAATTTACTTTTGAAAGACCAAAATATAAGGAAGAGTGCTTCAGTGCATGTTATATTGCCAAATTCGAGAGCTTGATACTGACGTTTTTAAGCAAAAACCATCGTCGGAGTAAACGGTTGATCAGAGTGAACATGCATGGTTTATTCTTGCAAATTGTGTGTATTAATTGTATATTTAACGATGGCCCGCAATGGTAAAACACAACTCCAAAATTTCGATGTTGACTGCTCATAAATAGATTATTTGCCTACAGTACCAACAAAAATTGTTGCTTTTACTTATTACATGTATATCCAACTACAGTAGGGGAAATACATAACATCATATTCTCTTTCAATGATAGAAGAGCAAGTGGGCCTTATAGTATTCCTACGTTTATACTAAAAATATTGAGTAATGGACAGTAATATTATATTCTTAATATTATACTCTTAATATTATATTCTTTGAGATATTATTTAATTTCCCCCCTATCAGGTATACATGTACCCTGGTCCATTAAAGACCATTATGTTCTACACCCCCCCCCCCGAAATGCTCAATTGCAAAGGGGTGCCAATTACTCGATTAGTGCCTTGCTGCAGTGGGATGCGACGCGGGCTTTTCATTGAAAATGTCAATCACATTTCTAATGTCTAGCTTCCGTGGATTTATTGGATTTCCCCCCGTTATTTTCTATAATTTTACATGTATTTGTATAATAAAACGGCCACTTCATCCCTAAATTTATATGACACCTTCCAGATTGATAAAATGCGCTATTGAAAACACGATTTAAAACTTTTAAATCTTTCTTCAAAGTACCGTCGGAATGCAGGAAATGCCATTTCAGAGGTCCAAATTTAAAACATTTTCCGGGGCACCCTAGGAATGGTTTGACTAAGGTGAAAAAAATTCTAGATCCGCCCCTGCAGCACACCCCCTGCAGCACCCCCCCTACCAGATCAAGCTGGATCCATCACTGCACCAATCTTGCTTTCATCTTGGAGTAATCTAATAGCGTACCGTCCAGCTGCTATTAATAGCACAAAAAGCGGACAAACAAAGCAAAATTGACTTTCAAATCATTGAAAATGAGCCATTATCCATTGTTCGAAGTGCAAGAATTGTGGGTAAAAGCGGACAAACATCAATCCTGACGTCATCACGACGGAGTGCTAGTGATGCCCAACCAATAAAAACACTTGCGTAACAGATTTAGCCCCCTAACAGATTTATAGTAAACGAAATATATAGATAATAATACATGAATGCGCGGGTCAACACGAGAAATAAATTTCATATTTCCAAGCATTCATGTATTGTTCTGTTTATTATATAAAAAACAGTCCTTTTTCCCCACAAAAATAGAGCAGTAAACTCTAAAACGTTTCAAAGATAATCGACACATGTGAGATTATCATGAATAATCACATGTGAGATTATCGTTTTTATTAGTGGCGGAAACATCAATAAAACACCGCTCTATTTTATAAACTAAAGTAAGGTTAGATATACTGCCGAAACAGAGAACGTAGGAGTCTAACGTTTCGAGCGAAGGCCCTTCCTCTTGCGTCTTACGCACGCTGTGATTGGTCAGTTACCGTGTTTATATCAGGCGATGTAAACACGGTTGTGATGTCACGGCACATTTTTTAGCCTTATTTCATAAAAGAAATAGAAAATGGATGCCCTGTGTTTATATAACCTGATGCAAACACGAGAGTGAGTTGGGAGAATTCGAAAGTACTTACGTAAACCCTCGCCTACGGCTCGGGTTCACATAAACCTTTCGAATTCTCCCAACTCACTCTCGTGTTTGCATCAGGCTATATAAACACGGGCGGCCATTTTCTATTTCTTAAATATAACCAGACACAGTGCTACAAAGCGGTGCCCTCACCCTGTGGCGTTCAAAACATCGCGTTAAGAATGTCCCGTCAAAAATGTCGCTTGCTATTGATTCCGAACGAACGAACGAACGAACGACGAACGAACGAACGAACGAACGAACGACGAACGAACGAACGAACGAACGAACGAACGAACGAACGAACGAAGTCACAAGCGGTTTGAAAGTTAGCTGCGCCCGCAAGCTAACTTTCAAGGCACCGCAATATTTTAACAGGGAGCCCATGTCACCAAAGTGTTTTTCAATAGGTACCTATAATAACAATAATATATACGGAGTAACATAAATGAAATATGAAAGTAAATACAAGATAACAAGATATGGTTATATATATATATATATATTATATATATATACGTTATATATAATAGACGGTTGGTGGTCGGTCGTCCAGCTCAATTACTCAGAAAAGATTTTAGCGTTTGCATGAGAATAAGATGTAGTTAAAGTGATATGATAAGTTGTACGTATACATGTGCATGTGGTACGTTTGCGAACTTGGTGTAATGTAACAAACGTTTGGTGGACGTTCGTCAAGCTCAATCAGCCAGGGGCCGTCTTCTTCGTGATAAATTTAATTTATGTTTTCCCCAGTTAGTCTTACCTTTAGGTAAGTGGAATTTGGTGTTGTTTCTAGTATGGTATCGGTGGAAATTGCTATTTGGTATAGTAGATCAACTTTGAATCAAAAACGTTGTTCAGACATTTAATGTTACTGTAGACCTTCGGGTTACGTTTTAGGGAAAACATAGCGCTCCGTCCATTTATTGCATATACCAAAACCTAGCTACACATTCGAAAGCTGGTATATTGGGCTACAAGACTGCATCAAAACACATTTGGTAATTTAGTTATGAACGCAAACAAAAAATAGCGCTTCTGTTTATAAAGGTTTTCATTCCAATTTGAAATATACTATATACTATAAGTGAACAACTAGGTAGATAAATATCATAGCAAAAAAAGGGTGTCCGGGTTTGTAAAAATTCCAAATACTTTTAGAGTTATAATTGTCAGTTTGCTGTACAAGCTGTGTTAGTTGGTAATACTCAGAAAAACTCTGAGCTCTAAGCGGGACTCGAACCCAGCTCAGAGTTTTTCTAGAGCTCAGAGCTCTTCTGATTATTACCAACTAACATAGCTTGTACAAATTATTACTAACATCAAGCTGCAATTTCTGAAACTAACTTTTAGAGTTATCGAATTTTCACTATCACAGCTAACACAGGAGGTTGAATGGTGCTATGCATAAAAGGCCGTAGAGAGAAAGATAACTAATTGCTAACAATTTTAAACAATTCCCAGACACACTTGTCACCAAGAATGTTAAGTTACTCGAATACAATTGTTAGACGATTCTGAATAACATTTGTGTTCACCTTGATAGCCTCTTTTAAAATTTCTTACTTTCGTTCAAAATCATTTCCTTTCAGGAAAAGCTCCGTCTGTGAAAGAAACCTCTGTGTTCACTTTTTTCATTGCTTAGAAATAAAAAAAAAAACACATTTCCGGAATCTGAAAAGCCCTCATAAAGTGCTTCACGTTCAGCGCAGTACAAACATCAATTCAAAACACTATGGGTTGGAGGTCTACAGTACAACCCTAAAAATTACAGTTTACCAGCGATGCTCGTGATCGTCGAATCGATTTATTCAAGAGTATAACAGAATTATATTAAATAATATTACAGGAATGTTTTGATATATAGTATAAAGGTTACTCAATCAGCCCTGAAAACAATTTGAATTCAAAATACTATTAATAATTAACTAGTGATGCTATGACAGCTACTTGGTATCAAATTACTAATCTTAGAGTTTCCCGAAGAGGAACTCTTCTCAGGGGGGTCCGGGTGCATTGCCCCCCTGGAAAAATTTTGAAATTTAGTAGTCTCCAAAACAATGCCATTTTCCTGTCATCCTGAGGGGTGACTTTTAAAGATTCATCTGTCTCTATGCTTAATAGCCTGAGTCCGTGAAATCTACCTTTTATATTTTAGATTGCTTCCATTCTTTGCTCATTTATTTCGGTTTATTTACTGGGGGGGGGGGGGGGGGGGGGTATCGAGTATACGTATGTCCGTTAAGTTCTAAACCAATGTGAACCAACACATCACCCCATATATGCGGTTTACACTCTCTATATATAACACCTTTAGCCGAAAACACCACATTTTTGGAAAAGATGGAAGGAATGAGTCAAATTGTCTGAAATTTTCAGATAAGTCTACCTTTACCAAGATAAAACTTTAGTTAAAATATCAAGAAAAATTATAAAATCAAACAATGTGAACTGAGAGACATTATTCAAGGGAGACTATTTAGTCTCCCCTGCATGGAAAGGGAGACTAATTAGTCTCCCTTCAGATTTTAGACTTGCCGTTTACATGGTACAAATTTGGAACACAATTAACAAGTGCCAAGTTAAAAGTATGGTTAAAGTATCATAAAAAATTATAAACTGATAAAGTCAGACAATGTCAACCAACATATACGCACTCCGTGATATGCCGTTCATGCTCTATATATAACACCTTTAGCCGAAAATACCCCATTTTTGGAAAAGATGGAAGGAATGAGTCAAATTGTCTGAAATTTTCAGATAAGTCTACCTTTACCAAGATAAAACTTTAGTTAAAATATCAAGAAAAATTATAAAATCAAACAATGTGAACTGAGAGACATTATTCAAGGGAGACTATTTAGTCTCCCCAGCATGGAAATGGAGACTAATTAGTCTCCTTTCAGATTTTAGACTTGTCCGTTTACATGGTACAAATTTGGAAACACAATTAACAAGTGCCAAGTTAAAAGTATGGTTAAAGTAGCATAAAAAAATTATAAACTGATAAAGTCAGACAATGTCAACCAACATATACGCACTCCGTGATATGCCGTTCATGCTCTATATATCACACCTTTAGCCGAAAATACCCCATTTTTGGAAAAGATGGAATGAATCAGTCAAATTGTCTGAAATTTTCAGATTAGTCTACTTTTACCATGATAAAGCGTTAGTTAAAATATCAAGAGAAACCATTAAGTCAAACAATGTGAACCAACACATCGCTCCATATATACGGCTTATACTCTCTCTATATATAACACCTTTAGCCGAAAATACCCCTTTTTGGGAAAAGATGGAAGAAATCTGTCAAATGGCCTGAAATTTTGAAATTAATCTACTTTTACTAAGTTAGAACTATGGTTAAAATATAAAGAGAAACCATGAAGTCAAACAATGTGAACCAACACATCACCCCATATATGCGGTTTTTACTCTCTCTACATATAACACCTTTAGCCGAAAATACCCCATTTTTGGAAAAGATGGAAGGAATGCGTCAAATTGTCTGAAATTTTCAGATAAGTCTGCCTTTACCAAGATAAAACTTCAGTTAAAATATCAAGAAAAATTATAAAATCAAACAATGTGAACTGAGAGACATTGTTCAAGGGAGACTATATAGTCTCCCCTGCATGGAAAGGGAGACTAATTAGTCTCCCTTCAGATTTTAGACTTGTCGTTTACATGGTACAAATTTGGAACACAATTAACAAGTGCCAAGTTAAAAGTATGGTTAAAGTATCATAAAAAATTATAAACTGATAAAGTCAGACAATGTCAACCAACATTTACGCACTCCGTGATATGCCGTTCATGCTCTATATATAACACCTTTAGCCGAAAATACCCCATTTTTGGAAAAGATGGAAGGAATGAGTCAAATTGTCTGAAATTTTCAGATAAGTCTACCTTTACCAAGATAAAACTTTAGTTTAAAATATCAAGAAAAATTATAAAATCAAACAATGTGAACTGAGAGACATTGTTCAAGGAGACTATTTAGTCCTCCCCTGCATGGAAAGGGAGACTAATTAGTCTCCCAACAGATTTTAGACTTGCCGTTTACATGGTACAAATTTGGAACACAATTAACAAGTGCCAAGTTAAAAGTATGGTTAAAGTATCATAAAAAATTATAAACTGATAAAGTCAGACAATGTCAACCAACATATACGCACTCCGTGATATGCCGTTCATGCTCTATATATAACACCTTTAGCCGAAAATACCCCATTTTTGGAAAAGATGGAAGGAATGAGTCAAATTGTCTGAAATTTTCAGATAAGTCTACCTTTACCAAGATAAAACTTTAGTTAAAATATCAAGAAAAATTATAAAATCAAACAATGTGAACTGAGAGACATTATTCAAGGGAGACTATTTAGTCTCCCCTGCATGGAAAGGGAGTCTAATTAGTCTCCTTTCAGATTTTAGACTTGTCGTTTACATGGTACAAATTTGGAACACAATTAACAAGTGCCAAGTTAAAAGTATGGTTAAAGTATCATAAAAAATTATAAACTGATAAAGTCAGACAATGTCAACCAACATATACGCACTCCGTGATATGCCGTTCATGCTCTATATATAACACCTTTAGCCGAAAATACCCCATTTTTGGAAAAGATGGAAGGAATCAGTCAAATTGTCTGAAATTTTCAGATTAGTCTACTTTTACCATGATAAAGCGTTAGTTAAAATATCAAGAGAAACCATTAAGTCAAACAATGTGAACCAACACATCGCTCCATATATACGGCTTATACTCTCTCTATATATAACACCTTTAGCCGAAAATACCCCTTTTTGGGAAAAGATGGAAGAAATCTGTCAAATGGCCTGAAATTTTGAAATTAATCTACTTTTACTAAGTTAGAACTATGGTTAAAATATAAAGAGAAACCATGAAGTCAAACAATGTGAACCAACACAACACCCCATATATGCGGTTTTTACTCTCTCTACATATAACACCTTTAGCCGAAAATACCCCATTTTTGGAAAAGATGGAAGGAATGCTCAAATTGTCTGAAATTTTCAGATAAGTCTGCCTTTACCAAGATAAAACTTCAGTTAAAATATCAAGAAAAATTATAAAATCAAACAATGTGAACTGAGAGACATTGTTCAAGGGAGACTATATAGTCTCCCCTGCATGGAAAGGGAGACTAATTAGTCTCCCTTCAGATTTTAGACTTGTCGTTTACATGGTACAAATTTGGAACACAATTAACAAGTGCCAAGTTAAAAGTATGGTTAAAGTATCATAAAAAAATTAATAAACTGATAAAAGTCAACAATGTCAACCAACATTTACGCACTCCGTGATATGCGTTCATGCTCTATATATAACACCTTTAGCCGAAAATACCCCATTTTTGGAAAAGATGGAAGGAATGAGTCAAATTGTCTGAAATTTTCAGATAAGTCTACCTTTACCAAGATAAAACTTTAGTTAAAATATCAAGAAAAATTATAAAATCAAACAATGTGAACTGAGAGACATTGTTCAAGGGAGACTATTTAGTCTCCCCTGCATGGAAAGGGAGACTAATTAGTCTCCCATCAGATTTTAGACTTGCCGTTTACATGGTACAAATTTGGAACACAATTAACAAGTGCCAAGTTAAAAGTATGGTTAAAGTATCATAAAAAATGATAAACTGATAAAGTCAGACGATGTCAACCAACATATACGCACTCCGTGATATGCAGTTTATACTCTATATATAACACCTTTAGCCGAAAATACCCCATTTTTGGAAAAGATGGAAGGAGTCAGTCAAATTGTCTGAAATTTTCAGATTAGTCTACTTTTTACCAAGATAAAGCGTTAGTTAAAATATCAAGAGAAACCATTAAGTCAAACAATGTGAACCAACACATCATCCAAATATACGGCTTGTACTCTCTCTATATATAACCCCTTTAGCCGAAAATACCCCCTTTTTGGAAAAGATGGAAGAAATCTGTCAAATGGCCTGAAATTTTGAAATTAATCTACTTTTACTAAGTTAGAACTATGGTTAAAATATAAAGAGAAACCATGAAGTCAAACAATGTGAACCAACACATCACCCCATATATGCGGTTTTTACTCTCTCTATATATAACACCTTTAGCCGAAAATACCCCATTTTTGGAAAAGATGGAAGGAATGAGTCAAATTGTCTGAAATTTTCAGATAAGTCTGCCTTTACCAAGATAAAACTTCAGTTAAAATATCAAGAAAAATTATAAAATCAAACAATGTGAACTGAGAGACATTGTTCAAGGGAGACTATATAGTCTCCCCTGCATGGAAAGGGAGACTAATTAGTCTCCCTTCAGATTTTAGACTTGCCGTTTACATGGTACAAATTTGGAACACAATTAACAAGTGCCAAGTTAAAAGTATAGTTAAAGTATCATAAAAAATTATAAACTGATAAAGTGAGACAATGTCAACCAACATATACGCACTCCGTGATATGCAGTTCATGCTCTATATATAACACCTTTAGCCGAAAATACCCCATTTTTGAAAAAGATGGAAGGAATCAGTCAAATTGTCTGAAATTTTCAGATAGGTCTACCTTTACCAAGATAAAACTTTAGTGAAAATATCAGGAAAAATTATAAAATCAAACAATGTGAACTGAGAGACATTATTCAAGGGAGACTATTTAGTCTCCCCTGCATGGAAAGGGAGACTAATTAGTCTCCCTTCAGATTTTAGACTTGCCGTTTACATGGTACAAATTTGGAACACAATTAACAAGTGCCAAGTTAAAAGTATAGTTTAAAGTATCATAAAAAATTATAAACTGATAAAGTGAGACAATGTCAACCAACATATACGCACTCCGTGATATGCAGTTCATGCTCTATATATAACACCTTTAGCCGAAAATACCCCATTTTTGAAAAAGATGGAAGGAATCAGTCAAATTGTCTGAAATTTTCAGATAGGTCTACCTTTACCAAGATAAAACTTCAGTTAAAATATCAAGAAAAATTATAAAATCAAACAATGTGAACTGAGAGACATTGTTCAAGGGAGACTATATAGTCTCCCCTGCATGGAAAGGGAGACTAATTAGTCTCCCTTCAGATTTTAGACTTGCCGTTTACATGGTACAAATTTGGAACACAATTAACAAGTGCCAAGTTAAAAGTATGGTTAAAGTATCATAAAAAATGATAAACTGATAAAGTCAGACGATGTCAACCAACATATACGCACTCCGTGATATGCAGTTTATACTCTATATATAACACCTTTAGCCGAAAATACCCCATTTTTGGAAAAGATGGAAGGAGTCAGTCAAATTGTCTGAAATTTTCAGATTAGTCTACTTTTACCAAGATAAAGCGTTAGTTAAAATATCAAGAGAAACCATTAAGTCAAACAATGTGAACCAACACATCACTCCAAATATACGGCTTGTACTCTCTCTATATATAACACCTTTAGCCTAAAATACCCCTTTTTGGGAAAAGATGGAAGAAATACTGTCAAATGGCCTGAAATTTTGAAATTAATCTACTTTTAACTAAGTTAGAAACTATGGTTAAAATATAAAGAGAAACCATGAAGTCAAACAATGTGAACCAACACATCACCCCATATATGCGGTTTTTACTCTCTCTATATATAACACCTTTACCGAAAATACCCCATTTTTGGAAAAGATGGAAGGAATGAGTCAAATTGTCTGAAATTTTCAGATAAGTCTGCCTTTACCAAGATAAAACTTCAGTTAAAATATCAAGAAAAATTATAAAATCAAACAATGTGAACTGAGAGACATTGTTCAAGGGAGACTATATAGTCTCCCCTGCATGGAAAGGGAGACTAATTAGTCTCCCTTCAGATTTTAGACTTGTCGTTTACATGGTACAAATTTGGAACACAATTAACAAGTGCCAAGTTAAAAGTATGGTTAAAGTATCATAAAAAATTATAAACTGATAAAGTCAGACAATGTCAACCAACATTTACGCACTCCGTGATATGCCGTTCATGCTCTATATATAACACCTTTAGCCGAAAATACCCCATTTTTGGAAAAGATGGAAGGAATGAGTCAAATTGTCTGAAATTTTCAGATAAGTCTAACCTTTACCAAGATAAAACTTTAGTTAAAATATCAAGAAAATTATAAAATCAAACAATGTGAACTGAGAGACATTGTCAAGGGAGACTAATTTAGTCTCCCCTGCATGGAAAGGGAGACTAATTAGTCTCCCATCAGATTTTAGACTTGCCGTTTACATGGTACAAATTTGGAACACAATTAACAAGTGCCAAGTTAAAAGTATGGTTAAAGTATCATAAAAAATGATAAACTGATAAAGTCAGACGATGTCAACCAACATATACGCACTCCGTGATATGCAGTTTATACTCTATATATAACACCTTTAGCCGAAAATACCCCATTTTTGGAAAAGATGGAAGGAGTCAGTCAAATTGTCTGAAATTTTCAGATTAGTCTACTTTTACCAAGATAAAGCGTTAGTTAAAATATCAAGAGAAACCATTAAGTCAAACAATGTGAACCAACACATCACTCCAAATATACGGCTTGTACTCTCTCTATATATAACACCTTTAGCCGAAAATACCCCTTTTTGGGAAAAGATGGAAGAAATCTGTCAAATGGCCTGAAATTTTGAAATTAATCTACTTTTACTAAGTTAGAACTATGGTTAAAATATAAAGAGAAACCATGAAGTCAAACAATGTGAACCAACACATCACCCCATATATGCGGTTTTTACTCTCTCTATATATAACACCTTTAGCCGAAAATACCCCATTTTTGGAAAAGATGGAAGGAATGAGTCAAATTGTCTGAAATTTTCAGATAAGTCTGCCTTTACCAAGATAAAACTTCAGTTAAAATATCAAGAAAAATTATAAAATCAAACAATGTGAACTGAGAGACATTGTTCAAGGGAGACTATATATTCTCCCCCTGCATGGAAAGGGAGACTAATTAGTCTCCCTTCAGATTTTAGACTTGCCGTTTACATGGTACAAATTTGGAACACCAATTAACAAGTGCCAAGTTAAAAGTATAGTTAAAGTATCATAAAAAATTATAAACTGATAAAGTATGACAATGTCAACCAACATATACGCACTCCGTGATATGCAGTTCATGCTCTATATATAACACCTTTAGCCGAAAATACCCCATTTTTGAAAAAGATGGAAGGAATCAGTCAAATTGTCTGAAATTTTCAGATAGGTCTACCTTTACCAAGATAAAACTTTAGTGAAAATATCAGGAAAAATTATAAAATCAAACAATGTGAACTGAGAGACATTATTCAAGGGAGACTATTTAGTCTCCCCTGCATGGAAAGGGAGACTAATTAGTCTCCCTTCAGATTTTAGACTTGCCGTTTACATGGTACAAATTTGGAACACAATTAACAAGTGCCAAGTTAAAAGTATAGTTAAAGTATCATAAAAAATTATAAACTGATAAAGTGAGACAATGTCAACCAACATATACGCACTCCGTGATATGCAGTTCATGCTCTATATATAACACCTTTAGCCGAAAATACCCCATTTTTGAAAAAGATGGAAGGAATCAGTCAAATTGTCTGAAATTTTCAGATAGGTCTACCTTTACCAAGATAAAACTTCAGTTAAAATATCAAGAAAAATTATAAAATCAAACAATGTGAACTGAGAGACATTGTTCAAGGGAGACTATATAGTCTCCCCTGCATGGAAAGGGAGACTAATTAGTCTCCCTTCAGATTTTAGACTTGCCGTTTACATGGTACAAATTTGGAACACAATTAACAAGTGCCAAGTTAAAATTATGGTTAAAGTATCATAAAAAATGATAAAACTGATAAAGTCAGACGAATGTCAACCAACATATACGCACTCCGTGATATGCAGTTTAAACTCTATATATAACACCTTTAGCCGAAAATACCCCATTTTTGGAAAAGATGGAAGGAGTCAGTCAAATTGTCTGAAATTTTCAGATTAGTCTAACTTTTACCAAGATAAAGCGTTAGTTAAAATATCAAGAGAAACCATTAAGTCAAACAATGTGAACCAACACATCACACCAAATATACGGCTTGTACTCTCTCTATATATAACACCTTTAAAGCCGAAAATACCCCTTTTTGGGAAAAGATGGAAGAAATCTGTCAAATGGCCTGAAATTTTGAAATTAATCTACTTTTACTAAGTTAGAACTATGGTTAAAATATAAAGAGAAAACCATGAAGTCAAACAATGTGAACCAACACATCACCCCATATATGCGGTTTTTACTCTCTCTATATATAACACCTTTAGCCGAAAATACCCCATTTTTGGAAAAGATGGAAGGAATGAGTCAAATTGTCTGAAATTTTCAGATAAGTCTGCCTTTACCAAGATAAAACTTCAGTTAAAATATCAAGAAAAATTATAAAATCAAACAATGTGAACTGAGAGACATTGTTCAAGGGAGACTATATAGTCTCCCCTGCATGGAAAGGGAGACTAATTAGTCTCCCTTCAGATTTTAGACTTGCCGTTTACATGGTACAAATTTGGAACACAATTAACAAGTGCCAAGTTAAAAGTATAGTTAAAGTATCATAAAAAATTATAAACTGATAAAGTGAGACAATGTCAACCAACATATACGCACTCCGTGATATGCAGTTCATGCTCTATATATAACACCTTTAGCCGAAAATACCCCATTTTTGAAAAAGATGGAAGGAATCAGTCAAATTGTCTGAAATTTTCAGATAGTTCTTACTTTACCAAGATAAAACTTTAGTGAAAATATCAGGAAAAATTATAAAATCAAACAATGTGAACTGAGAGACATTATTCAAGGGAGACTATTTAGTCTCCCCTGCATGGAAAGGGAGACTAATTAGTCTCCCTTCAGATTTTAGACTTGCCGTTTACATGGTACAAATTTGAACACAATTAACAAGTGCCAAGTTAAAAGTATAGTTAAAGTATCATAAAAAATTATAAACTGATAAAGTGAGACAATGTCAACCAACATATACGCACTCCGTGATATGCAGTTCATGCTCTATATATAACACCTTTAGCCGAAAATACCCCATTTTTGAAAAAGATGGAAGGAATCAGTCAAATTGTCTGAAATTTTCAGATAGGTCTACCTTTACCAAGATAAAACTTTAGTGAAAATATCAGGAAAAATTATAAAATCAAACAATGTGAACTGAGAGACATTATTCAAGGGAGACTATTTAGTCTCCCCTGCATGGAAAGGGAGACTAATTAGTCTCCCTTCACATTTTAGACTTGCCGTTTACATGGTACAAATTTGGAACACAATTAACAAGTGCCAAGTTAAAAGTATGGTTAAAGTATCATAAAAAATTATAAACTGATAAAGTCAGACAATGTCAACCAACATATACGCACTCCGTGATATGCCGTTCATGCTCTATACATAACACCTTTAGCCGAAAATACCCCATTTTTGGAAAAGATGGAAGGAATCAATCAAATTGTCTGAAATTTTCAGATTAGTCTAGTCTACTTTTACCAAGATAAAGCGTTAGTTAAAATATCAAGAGAAACCATTAAGTCAAACAATGTGAACCAACACATCGCTCCATATATACGGCTTATACTCTCTCTATATATAACAACCTTTAGCCGAAAATACCCCTTTTTGGGAAAAGATGGAAGAAATCTGTCAAATGGCCTGAAATTTTTGAAATTAATCTACTTTTACTAAGTTAGAACTATGGTTAAAATATAAAGAAGAAACCATGAAGTCAAACAATGTGAACCAACACATCACCCCATATATGCGGTTTTTACTCTCTCTATTTATAACACCTTTAGCCGAAAATACCCCATTTTTGGAAAAGATGGAAGGAATGAGTCGAATTGTCTGAAATTTTCAGATAAGTCTACCTTTACCAAGATAAAACTTTAGTGAAAATATCAAGAAAAATTATAAAATCAAACAATGTGAACTGAGAGACATTATTCAAGGGAGACTATTTAGTCTCCCCTGCATGGAAAGGGAGTCTAATTAGTCTCCTTTCAGATTTTAGACTTGTCGTTTACATGGTACAAATTTGGAACACAATTAACAAGTGCCAAGTTAAAAGTATGGTTAAAGTATCATAAAAAATTATAAACTGATAAAGTCAGACAATGTCAACCAACATATACGCACTCCCGTGATATGCAGTTTTATAACTCTATATATAACACCTTTAGCCGAAAATACCCCATTTTTGGAAAAGATGGAAGGAGTCAGTCAAATTGTCTGAAATTTTCAGATTAGTCTACTTTTACCAAGATAAAGCGTTAGTTAAAATATCAAGAGAAACCATTAAGTCAAACAATGTGAACCAACACATCACTCCAAATATACGGCTTATACTCTCTCTATATATAACACCTTTAGCCGAAAATACCCCTTTTTGGGAAAAGATGGAAGAAATCTGTCAAATGGCCTGAAATTTTGAAATTAATCTACTTTTACTAAGTTTATAACTATGGTTAAAATATAAAGAGAAACCATGAAGTCAAACAATGTGAACCAACACATCACCCCATAAATGCGGTTTTTTACTCTCTCTATATATAACACCTTTAGCCGAAAATACCCCATTTTTGGAAAAGATGTAAGGAATGAGTCAAATTGTCTGAAATTTTCAGATTAGCCTACTTTTACCAAGATAAAACTTTAGTTAAAATATCAAGAAAAATTGTAATATCAAACAATGTGAACTCAGAGACATTATTCAATGGAGACTATATTTAGTCCTCCCCTGCGTGGAAAGGGAGACTAATTAGTCTCTTTTCAGATTTTAGACTTCATGTCGTTTACATGGTACAAATTTGAACACAATTACCAAGTGCCAAGTTAAAAGTATGGCTAAAGTATCATAAAAACTGATTATAAACTGATAAAGTCAGACAATGTCAACCAACTTATGCGCACTCCGTGATATGCAGTTTATACTCTAAAAATAACACGTTTATTAGCCGAAAATACCCCATTGTTGGAAATGATGGAAGAAAGTCAAAGTGTCTGAAATTTTGAAATGAATTTACTTTTACCAAGTTAGAACTATGGTTAACATATCAAGAGAAACCATGAAGTCGAAGAATGTGAACCAACACATATATAAAACCTTTAGGCCTAAAAAACACTTTTAGGAAATATTGAATAAATTAGTCAAATTTCCCGAAATTTTGAAAAGAGTCCACTTTTAACCAATTTACTGACTTTTACCAGGTTAGAACTTTAGTTAAAATATCAAGAAAAATTATGAAGTCAGACAATGTTTGACCATGCACCACAGTTATATGTAGTTTATACTCGCTATACAAGACATTTAGGTCATTATGTAACCTATTCGAAATCGAAGGCGTTTTCTGTTGAAAATGATACAACAGTGTTGGCATGACCACATGATCATTATTAATCGCCATTAAATCATCATCATCATCATCATCATTATCGTCATCATCATCCCATCCTGAATGTAACCGTCATTGTCATCGTCGTCATTATCATCATACTTATGATAATATCATCCTAGCTATTCTTCATTATCATTAATATATTATCAATTATTATTATATTAATTATTACTATTATTATTATGATTATGATTGTTGTTGTTGATAGATATATACATTTAATAAATAGATAATGCGCTATAAAAATCTGTATGCAAGTATATTGTATACACAAGATTATATTAGCAAGAAAGACTATATTATATAGCATAGGCGGCGGAAGATGTTTTATATTGGGGGGGCTAATTCACAAAGAAAATCGTGGGACAGGGCGTGGCATTCTGACCTACCGGCAAAATTTCCGAGAGTTAAAAAAATTAGGTGAAATTTTAGACCTTTGATTTTATTAATAATTAAAATGTATAACATAGAATAAAATGTCATTAACATATTAAGCAATAATTAAACTTAAAAGCATTATTCTATTTCCAGAGTGAGTAATTAACACTGTTAAGGTATATATATGCGCACAATATGAATATGTCCCATAAATATAGAAACATTTTACGCCTACCAGAGCTTTCAATAACATTTTATCTTTCGCTGAATACTGTTGGCAGTGCAACTTGCAAGATTAGCAAATTAAATTTGACGCGCTTCTTGTATTGCAACAAGCGTTCTTAGTTTTAACTTTTCTAAATGATTACTTTTAATTTCACGCTTCGCAGAACGTTTCTTTACAGGTGCGAACCGGTTCGATTTTTAACCCCCCCCCCCCCCCCCCCACCCCCTTCCGCCGCCCTTGTTATATAGTCTATATAATATTATTTATATTATATATAGTAATAGTAATTATTATATTATATATAGTAATAGTATATTGTATACACAAGATTATATTAGCAAGAAAGACTATATTATATAGACTATATAATATTAAAATTATATGACTATATAATAAATATATTCTTTTAATGAAGGTTACTTAAAAATATATTTGCCACTGATCGTTCTCAGAAAATTGTATTTAAGTGCTTGGTTATTTAACTTTATACGGTTGTCGCTATATATAAATTATAAATGGATATATATTTTTAGAATTCTCAGTAAAGTATGACACCCAGACAGTCATCCTGAATAAATATACGGTGCAGGTCTGAGACAGCATGACTGCTTCTTAAAAGACTTTTAATACGCGTCAAACAACCCGACCGTTTCAGACCTTCAGAGAATGTTGATTATCATTGCGCGCGTATTCCGTATAGTGAAGTAAAGCGCTTGATTTATAAGCTTGCCTAATATATTATATTTTCAGAGTATGAGAGTTGACGCTCAGACAACATGCACTAGTTATCAAGCTATGCTCAGACTTATGATATCTTGACTTATTATGCATTTATCCCTCTCTTGCTATATTAAACATGCAGTAACTTAAAGAAATCGATTATTGAGTGGCAAGTTGTTTCAATTTGTATCACCCTTACTGAACTCATATACTTCAACTCATCAAGTCTTGATCAAGACATCAACTTTTATATAAATTCCAAAAGCAAATGCAAAGATTTTGTGCTCTTTACCGATCTTATATTATAGCCGATGAGATTGAGAAGTGTCAATATAATCGAAAGGTCGTATTACACTTGCTATGAAGAACATATAAGGCGATATATGCCATATATGGCATGGGCCCTCTCGTGTATTTGGGTCCTTCTCATGTGTATCTTCTCAGGTACTGGCATAGACTTGCTCCAAGTCTGCCTCTTGTTGTTTCGAGACAGGCGGCCATGGGAAGAAAACCCGCGAGCGGAAAACCCGCGGGCGGAGGGAAAAGGGAGGGAGGGAGAGGCAGACTTGTTTCCCTTGCAGCGCGCCAAATTCACCGGTTGAGTTTTTCAACCGGAGGCGTGGCCTATTGCTCATCTCGGAAATAATCGATTATCAGTGACATCACGTGAAGGTCAGTGTGAACTACACCGAGTGGAGTGATCAAGCCCGAAATGAGATCAATAAAGGATGCTATTATTTACGAGCCAATAAATGTGGTTATAGAACGATAAGAGATCAGCAGAGGCAAGTTGCCGAGGCATATCTTTCCGGACGCGATGTATTTATGTCTGCCCCTACGGGATCTGGTAAAAGCTTTACCTTTGGAAATTGCTCCTTACGCCTTCGATTTCACGTCAAGCGAATCAAACACAGTGGAAGAAGCCCGATCGGTCTGTTTGTGATAGTTCCACTTATCGCGTTTGATGAATGATCAAGTGGCTTCCCTAACTTCGCGAGGACTATCGGACTATCTGGAGGTTTGAAAAGCAAGCGAACGAAAAAGCTGTTATATAACTTAAAACAAAACCCGTGAAAATCCGTCTCGTAATCCACCAGTCTCCAAACAATAAAGACGACGTTTGAATTAACTAAAAGCAAGTCGCGCAAGAATTTATACGACTCTGTCCTCGTTTGATCAAGGCTTTTAGTTCGTCAAAGAATATTATTATAATCAATAGGCTATTAATATGCCTCGTATTAGCTCATTGTCAAACGAATCTTTCCCCATGCGTTTTGTGTACGCTAGCTGTAGATCTTTCACTGCTCAACTTTGTCTTCGTAGACTCAAATCTTTCTCTGACCTGAACTGTCTTCTTAACCAAAGTTTCATTTCGGTCAAAGCAGTTGCGACAGATAAATTTCTGTCAAAAGCAATGTTCTGTCAAGTTCTACTCCGATTACAATCTCTGAACTTAAACAAGCTTTAGTTTTTAGGGACGATGGACCAAACAGCTTCCTTCGAACGTCGGCTTTCACTACTGATGCACAGCACTGAACACAAACCTTATTCTTGGAACTTGGCGAAATATCTAGGCGAGAATGAAACTTTCGTCGGGTACTTTCTGTCGTCCTCCATGCAAGCGCGTGAAAACATAGTGAAATCGACACCGTACATCACTGATCTCTGCCGCACACTTGTCAATCAATTTTCGCGCCGAATATATAATATGATTCGAATTTCTGCAAGGGAAACAAGTCTGCCTCTCCCTCCCTCCCTTTTCCCTCCGCCCGCGGGTTTTCCGCTCGCGGGTTTTCTTCCCATGGCCGCCTGTCTCGAAACAACAAGAGGCAGACTTGGAGCAAGTCTAGTACTGGCACTGCCAAGTATAATAGCATTTGCCGCCAAATTTGACATTTGCCGCCAAAAAAACGCCAAGGCAAAATGGCTGCGAGCATTTGGCTTCCAAATATCGAAGAGTTTTTTTTTCACTAATAAATTTAATAGTGGATGGTGGTGAACAGCGTGATACAGTTTCCCGCGATTCTGCTGACTTTTTTGCTCGTCGTTTGGATGAACATGAAAGAACGCTTGCAGTTTTGACGCTACGAATAGAGGAATCGTTTCCCGACCGTGGTTGTATAATCAACGATCTGAGGCAATTGCTGTCTACTCTATCTTACACGAGTTAAAAGTACATTTTGAGAGAGTTTCAGCAGAGAATGTTCATCAACCAAATGAGTTTCAAGAATGCGCACAACAGTCTATAGCTTTTACCATACAAGACGGTACGCCTGGAAGACCTCGGCTGCAAATTTGTGGAGAGCAACTGGAAACCTTACATGGAAGCTGATGACATTACGCCGCCGGAGATATGAACATGGGATGCCAGTTGGTCGCGCTACGGAATTTAGTAACATATCTGATGACGAACTAGACAATATTGTGCGTGACATTCTGAGCACTACCCCAAATTCAGGTCAACGACTTGTTGAAGGGGGATTGCGGCAGAGAGGCCTACGCATTCAAAGAAGACGGATACAAGAAGCTGTTAGGAGAGTGGATCCAGTGGTGTGTACTTTAAGGGCTTCACGACATATAATTCGACGTGTGTACTGTGTACAGTGTTCCTTGTCCGAATGCGCTATGGTATGTTCAACCGACATTTTTATATATTGGAACTGTGTAATATCTTTTTTATATTCAGTATAAAAATTGTATCGAATAATTTCATATTCTAGCATAAACATATTGTTCCATTTTAAAAATACTTCTATATTTTTCATGATTTTCAAGTACTGTATTCAATTCATGGTAATTGGGGACATGTGAAATTATCATAATGTACGACTCAATTCCAACTGCAACCACCACCACCTACCACCCCTCTACTTAGACAGGCATTTGATGTGAACCATGATTTGAGTTTGACAAGAATGACATTGGAATTAAGCTGTTTTGCCTATGAGTTTTAAACTTGTAGCTACAAGAGAAGGGTCAAGGTTTAATGTTCTTAATACACTTATCTTTACAGGCACATTGATGGCAACCACAAGCTCATTCAGCCCTATCACTTTGTTATACACGGTGGCATTGATGGTTACTCCAGGCTGATTGTCTTTTTGCATGCCTCGACGAATTATTTCTGCTTGAAGGTCCTCCCACTCCTCCACCGTTTCCATCACTATGGTTTGAACTTGAAACCTGCCTTAAATTTGTTACAGCGTTCAACACACTCCTGACAAATGTTTGAACATTTTCCACACGTGCACCTTCGCGGTTTTCATCTCTGGCAGCCATTTTTTACTCATTATTGTTGCAGGGCACAGAGGAGGTTGGACAAGTGCCGCAAAGCATCATGGTCATAACGCTAAAATTGATAAATTATTGATTCATTTGCATCTGACCGCAGACGAGGAATGAACTCTGCCTGGTGGACTACATGCGCGAAACCTTTTGAAAACTCGTCACAGTTGATCCAGAATTGATAAACCTGATGGTCAGGAAAATGCGAGAACAATTCGTGACGATCATAGACAATTAATATGATCAGAATGTGCTTTATTTGGCGTATATTCTTGACAATGGCGGATGGGCATTCAAGATAGTTTTTCAAGGACCACTCAATCCTTTCGGATTCGACGCATTTTATATTACAAATAATGTAACAAATCAGAAATGAATTAGATATTTACAACAAAGAAGGATTTGTTGTGCGGTGCAACGTGTGATTCGTTACAACTGGAGAAAAGCGTGAGGTGAGATATGAAAATCAACATTATTTGTTGTTTAGTGGTTTATGATTTCCCTCTTCCTTCATACTTACTTACTTGTATCCCAAATTTTATCAAATTGTGAATAAAGCTAGCCTAAAATTTTTTATTCAATAACCTATCTTGTATTTTTTCTTTGTATTAAGGTGAATTCAAAATCCGAAATCGAGATAATTTATTTAATTGCCTCCAGAATCCTATTGATAAACTTGGTATAACTGGTCCAAATGTTCAAATATTCTATTTTAACAAATAAAGTGTATTTCCTGTATCCTAAAATATATATGTAAATAAGGAACTTGAATAGAAATTAAAATGTTGCTCAATATTGATCTTGTTTGCTTCTAAAGCACTACTGTACTGACACTGGATACAAGTATTCAATCAGGGGCATTGTTAAACATTTTAACATTGGTCCAACATTTTTGCAGTCAACCACCTCCCCACCCCCCCCCCCCCCCCCCACCCCACCCGTGCCAAGAAAACATCAACTTTAAGCGAGGGCATCAGAAAAGTTAATTAAGGTAGACAATGATGTGAATGGGTAATCGAACTAAAAGAGAGACAAAGTCCAATAAATGAACTATAAGGCAGACAAAGTTCAGCCCAAGGGTGTCTGTCTTAGACAGAGTTCACTGTTTATCAGTATGTACATGCAGTAGCACTCAAAGGCAAAGGGGTGAATAATATCCAGGCATTTATTTAGGCTTTGAGACACAGCATTTGAATTGTATAATTATGTGAGATAATACCTCTGTGTTAAAATTTTATTAGTTATGTCCACAATTATGCATTGTTATGTAATTATACAACTGACAACATGCAAAACTTCAAACTACATATTTGAATGTTATTTGGCAAAAGAGAATCCATCAATTTATCATCATCAAAATCCTGTTCAGATTGGTGCTTGTGCCCGGGCACGGGCAACTCAGTCTGAACACTGCCAAAGTAAGTTATTCCAACACTGACATCTGTACTGTATCTCTTCACTTCCTGTAAAAAAATAAGAAGTGCGATGGAATTATTAACCCTTTCATGTCTTAAAAGTTGACTGTACAGCCAATGCCTAACTATTGTATTCACTTTGTGGGTGTACAAACCAAGGGGTGGACACAAGGGCACATGCCCCCCCCCCCCCACAGACACGCCCACTTGGTTAAAGTCCCCCTTTTGCAACAAAAAAGCCCTTTATCAGAAGACATGTGCCTCAAGGGTCGTTTTGAAGCTCTGCCCTGAAACAAGGTACTTTTGAAAGTGTACACTTCCCCCACCCCATCAGCTTGCTTCCTACATCACTGACTCAGTTGAAACGGACAACTGGGGCAAAAGGGATAATAAATATTTGTAACTGAGAAACAATATGAACAACAACAAATTATAACAAATTAACAAAAAATAAAAAATACTACAACTACAATATATTATTCACAATAACAATGACCAACAATAAACTACAAATAATCCACACATCAATTTTAATATTAATACTGCTGCCATGGAACACAATGTTATTTATTATATAAAAAAAATATCTATACATATCAGGCCTGTATACATATATAACAGATCTTTAAGAAAGTTCAGTACATTCTGTAATAATATTTACAGAATGTATGTATAGGCTTGATATGCACCTGAATGGTGTTTTTATACAGCGAGGTCAAGCGTTTTGGACCATAAAAACAGACAAATACCAAATTTTACTCTTTAATAATTGTCCACCACTCATTCTACACTTACTCTAAAGAATAAAGCTCGAAATATTAGGAAACTTCCAAAATTCTTGAGAAAAAAACAAGCTTTAGTTGGCGAAAGGCTCTCTTAAATTTATTAGGCGCCATCTTAGAAAAAGCCAAAATACCATGGTCGGTTCAACGGCGAATATCTCGAAAACGGTTGAGAGGTCCCCGGGGGTCGTCCGGATAGAATGAAACATTAGACATTTCTTCAACTTATTTCGCTAAAATTAGAGAATTCGAACCGTTGGAATTCGAGATTTTTTGCTTTGAAGATTGTTGACAAACCGGAAGTGGGGTCTTCGCTTCGCGCGACACGACGTACATAAACGATCAAAACAAAGTAGAAAAAATACAGTTACCTTGCAAAATCCTGCAGATATGGATAGTCCAACAATATATCAAACGATATCGGTGCTTTTTTAAAGAAAAAAATGAATGACAATAGCGTAATATTCGGTATTCTAAGTCCAATGCAAAAATTTCAGCCGATCAAACGATGAGAAAATGAAGCCATTTCATTGGTCGACAGCATCACGTGACAATCACATGACACTTGTCCGGCCTCCTCTGGCAGGGCACAAGCCTTGGCGTTTTTTTGGCGGCAAATGTCAAATTTGGCGGCAAATGCCCAATTTGGCGGCAGACGATTAATTTGGCGGCTGACGCTTAATTTGGCGGGAACATAAAATCGATGTTTTGGCGTTGTTTTTCAACATCGATGGACGCGTTTTATGAACTTCGATGGATGGGTGTGAACCTCGATGGAGTGTGTTTGAACATCAATGGATGTGGTTTGGATAACGATCAATGTGTTTGAACATTGATGGATAGGCTTGAATAACGATGAATGTGCTTGGACAACGATGTATGTAGTTTCGTATTTTTGTCCGTAAAAAAGCGCGATAGGGGGGAACCGGGAATTTTATCTCATCATTCATGCAAATTTTAACGTCACTGAAACAAAAACCAACCTCCGTGGATACCAAGGCTGAACCACTGAAATTGACCGAATGACTGAACAAAAACGTGTGTATAGGTATTTCGTAAAATAATGAACTAAAGTTATAGATAGAAGAGGAGGGGGCAAGGGGGGAGGGGGATCTTGTCACGAGTTCACAGATACTTTTTTGGCATTTTACGAATCACAAAAAGTAAAATAGCACTTTTTCAACAGTTCAATCACGATTCACGGGACAATATTGCTCTAAATCACGATATTCACAAAGCTCAAAAATACTGTTCTCAAAGAAAAACAAAAAACAACAATCGTTTTACGGCCGTTTTCCCCACTTACGCGGGGGTTGGCCGGCGGCTGGCCCACAGCAGTTTCCTCCACTTCTCTCTCTCCGGAGCATCCTCCCTTTTCAACCCCGTA
Organism: Paragorgia papillata; assembly: GCA_035771165.1. NCBI lineage: Eukaryota > Metazoa > Cnidaria > Anthozoa > Scleralcyonacea > Coralliidae > Paragorgia > Paragorgia papillata. The sequence goes on from JAWNZC010000234.1 coordinate 2,317,024, forward strand.
ATGGAATTTGTGACGAGAACTCTCTAAACAACATATACAAGTCCCCAATGTATACATATATGTTATTTACCGGCTGGGAGGTCCGTATAGAAAAATATTTGCCCAAGGTCTTAAAAAAGGCCCGAGGCCGCAGGCCGAGGGACATTTTTGAGACCGAGGGCAAATATTTTTCTATACGGACCGACCAAAACGGTAAATAACATATTTATTTTTTTGTTACATAATTAGAGAAATTAACATAATTGAATAAAGTTGCGTAATCGAGATGACGTTCACGTGATATTCAAAAGTCCAAAGTTTATCGTTCGAGACTGTAAACAACTGCCGACATGCAGTCTTACAGGGAAACTTGGAACCTTTTTTGTCATAAAAAAACATTCAAAACTCGAAGATCTAGTTACGAAGGGAAGTCAGAATGCAGTCCAAGTGTTTTTAATGTTTAGTTGATAAAGATTCTTCGTCGTTCTTCTTCGTCGCTTGCTCGTTTTTTGGCTGTTCGCTTGCATGGAAAGTCGCTTTCAATATTTGGCTGACTGCATGAAAATTGAAAGTGTGGTCCTCAAGTTTGAAGACGAAAATGCTTGTCAGTAAGCCATTTGTAATTTCAAGTTTCAAGGACATGAGACGATGAGGTTGGCATGTGGAAAATGTTTGGTTAAAAGGTAAAAGACTTAAAGCTTGTAGTGGTTTTGTTGAGTATAGCGGTTGGATAACAGAAGAAAGATAGTTTAGTATCAAAAGGTTTCACTGAGCTTTTCTATCTTAATCTCGTGGTATGATTTTTTATATATATTTCTATATAGTTTCATTTAGTGATTCAAAATACTGTGTTCACAAGTTTATGTATGTTTTTCCTACCGTTTTAAACGGTTTTCTTTATAAATGTCAACTCGTAAATTTTTTGCTTTCAGTTTAACCAGCGTTTTTTTTAAATTCGTTGTTTACACATGAAGTTGTCAAAACTATTTGGATAATAAAACTCATTTGTATCCCCGTAGCTCTCTGTTGAATTTATTTTTTCTGTGGCAAGCGAAATAGTTATGAAAATCGGTCAATTTTAGATGAATTTTAAAATTAAATTTAGGATTCCGTGACCGTGGTCAGATATCGTAAAAAACTGCCCGCTCACGCAGCCAATCAAATTGCAGCATTACCTAGGATTCCGCCCGCTCACGATTGATAAAAAAATAAAATATGTTAATAGAACTAACTAGATGTTAGTACCCAGTTTTTACACACATTTTTAAACTTTTTGAATAGTTTAACATATATCATTCAAAGCACTATTGTTTAAAACTCTCTAATTGTTTTATCTACACCTATATAAGGACGCTATTCTGTAATTTACCAGTATTCTTCAGCTGAAGAAGGTTATAGTAATTTTTATTGTGAATTATTTTTAAGCCAGAGTCAACAAATAAATATATATTTTTATTCTTATTCTTGTATATATATATATATATATAGTTCAATCTACAGACACGGTGTTTCGCTGTACAACAGCTCATCAGTGTAGCTTGGAACAATCTGAATGAATTTCATCAATTATTTATACACATGCGATCGTCGGTGACAACCGCATGTGGGACAGCATCGACGAAGTACATTCGGATAGCGTGAAGTGCGCATGGGCCCAGAGTGCTCAAACTTCCACAAGGGTAGTGAGCGTTGCATTATCGCTAATAGGTACCCACGGCAACTTCACAGAGTGCTCAAAAACACCGAAGTGAAGGAGCGTACATAGTTCAATCTACAGACACGGTGTTTCGCTGTACAACAGCTCATCAGTGTAGCTGGGAACAATCTGAATGAATTTCATCAATTATTTATACACATGCGATCGTCGGTGACAACCGCATGTGGGACAGCATCGGTGAAGTACATTCGGATAGCGTGAAGTGCGCATGGGCCCAGAGTGCTCAATTGCTCAGTATATATATATATATATATATATATACATACAAAGTATGAAGTATAGTTTTACGACTTTTACCGTAAAGTCTTCGCTACCAGAGGTTTCACCCTAAACGGGATCATCAGGCGACTGAAAAATACCGGTTAGTGGGCTGCTTAAATGCGTTGGTTGGGGCGTGGGTGTCGAAACGTCCGGCGCATTCCTTTGGAGCATGGGTGTGGGCGTCGAAACGTTGATCCGAAATCTGTTTTTGTGCCGACAGGTCGAAACTATTTCTGATCTTTTGTTTAGTAAAAGTCGTTTGTCTGCCTTCATGATGAAAATTTTTTCGTCCAAACATAAATTGCATCTTTTTTATCCTCCCGTGTAAGAAATTGAGTGTTTTAGTATAGACCAGGTTATGTCGAAACTTTGTTGTTGTTTTTTTAGATTCCAAATGTATTTCGAAAGTTCCGTCTCATTTGAATACTTTTTATTCTGGAAAGATTTAGTATGGTTACGATATCGCTCTTTAAATGTACTTGCTGTCATGCCAATGTATTGCTTAGTGATGTTCGTGTTGCTTATGGAAATAGATGCCTTGTATACTATGTTGTTTGTCATGCATTGCCCACGTAGGGGGCAATTGTCCTTAATCATGCAATTGCAACTGCTTGTAACTATGCTTAGTGGCTTGCTTTTCCTGATTGTGCATGAATTATGTTTCGTGATAATAGACTTGACGTTGTTCATGCAACTATAGCTAATCTTGACTGTGTTTCTGTTAAAGAGTTTGTGAAGCTTGTGTCCTGGTGGAAAGTGCTTGTCAATAAGGCTAAGAAAGTTGCGTCCTATGTTTGTTTTGACATTTTTGTTAAATGGAGGGTTAAACCAGATGATATTGCGGTGTCTATTTCTGCGTGTTTGCTGTGGTGCTTCTTGTGTGTAGTTTAGCTCATGGTTGAAATTGCTGCGCCTTAATGCATTTTGGTAAATTGGTGCGGTTTCATGGAATGTCCGCTCGTCAGACGAGAGGAGGGAAATGCGCTTGTTGATTGATGTAGGTAGCTGTCTTAAAATGCTTGGCGGGTGGTTTGATTGCTTGTTTATGTATAATGGATCGAAAAGGTTTGTATTTTCCATTGCTTAGGTCGAAAGTAACGTCTAAAAAGTTTACTGAAATTAAATTTGCTTCTGCCGTGATTTTTAAGCCAAACTGTTCGACACTTTTGTGAAGATCTTTTCTTGTTTTGTCTGCCAATCGTGCGGTCTTATTTTTTAGTACTGCCAATCCGTCGTCTCTATATAAGCCAATATTTTGGTTGCCAAACTTTTTCCCTAGGTCGTTTAGAATGAAAAGGCCTACTAGTTCGCATATACTTCAGCGCCGTCATAGCTACCCATGGTAACATCAAATAAACTGTTGCTGTCTTTTTTTATCCACGGTTTTTCGTTGTTGAAAAGGAGCGATTTTTCAAACAACGAAAAGGATCAAAAAATCAAACTACCCGCCAAGCATTTTAAGACAGCTACCTACATCAATCAACAAGCGCATTCCCCTCCTCTCGTCTGACGAGCGGACATTCCATGAAACCGCACCAATTTACCAAAAAGCATTAAGGCGCAGCAATTTCAACCATGAGCTAAACTACACACAAGAAGCACCACAGCAAACACGCAGAAATAGACAGCGCAATATCATCTGGTTTAACCCTCCATTTAACAAACATGTCAAAACAAACATAGGACGCAACTTTCTTAGCCTTATTGACAAGCACTTTCCACCAGGACACAAGCTTCACAAATTTTTAACAGAAACACAGTCAAGATTAGCTATAGTTGCATGAACAACGTCAAGTCTATTATCACGAAACATGATTCACGCACAATCAGGAAAAGCAAGCCACTAAGCATAGTTACAAGCAGTTGCAATTGCAGGATTAAGGACAATTGCCCCCTACGTGGGCAATGCATGACAAAGAACATAGTATACAAGGCATCTATTTCCATAAGCAACACGAACATCACTAAGCAATACATTGGCATGACAGCAAGTACATTTAAAGAGCGATATCGTAACCATACTAAATCTTTCCAGAATAAAAAGTATTCAAATGAGACGGAACTTTCGAAATACATTTGGAATCTAAAAGAAAAAAAACAAAGTTTCGACATAACCTGGTCTATACTAAAACACTCAATTTCTTACACGGGAGGATCAAAAAGATGCAATTTATGTTTGGACGAAAAACTTTTCATCATGAAGGCAGACAAACAACTTTTACTAAACAAAAGATCAGAAATAGTTTCGACCTGTCGGCACAAAAACAGATTTCGGATCAACAACCTAAACAATCAAAGGAATGCGCGCAACGTTTCGACGCCCACACCCACGCTCCAAAGGAATGCGCCGGACGTTTCGACACCCACGCCCCAACCAACGCATTTAAGCAGCCCACTAACCGGTATTTTTCAGTCGCCTGATGATCCCGTTTAGGGTGAAACCTCTGGTAGCGAAGACTTTAAGGTAAAACTATACTTCATACTTTGTATTTTGCTCTATCTATATATGGTATTGAGCACTCTCTAACATTTCGTGAACCAAAACTCACTTATATATATATATATATATATATATATATATATATATATATATATATATATATATATATATATATATGTGAAAGTTGGTTTGATGATTCACAGTCATTTTCTACATCAATTCATGTTTATATATCGCCTTTCCGAAAATATGTTCATTGTTCCAAGATACTAAACATTCAGTTGTCCTTCAGCAGCGTATATATGTGAAGATACTGATTTCCCAAAGATACTGATACTGATTTCATATTGTAGAAAGCTCCCGGAGCACGTATGACCGTTCATACACGCGTTTCATAAAGGTAAAAAGATAAGTAATCTGAAGCAAAAATTATGTGGATTTTGCCAGTGAATTCTCTAAGCTTAAAGGTCAACTATACCTTTTGAGGTTATATATATTTTCAAAGCAGTTATCATCTAATTTCGCAAAATTGAAGAAAAAATGAATTTGGAGTAAAAGCGCATGACTTACTGGGGGGAGATTCTAAGTACCTTTTGATGCACGACCGAGTTGTTTAGAAGAATGGGTACTACATATTCGGTGACGTCATACCGGTAAGTTGCCTAATTACTGCAGAAATATTCCAATGTTCGAGCTTTGGTTTGCCACCTATTTACTCATTCAAATACGTGTATTAGCATTATTTTGGGGGCATTTTAAGGTATATCTTCTTCACACTCTGTCAACGAGTCTTCTTAATTGTATTTGGGTGAGTTTTGCGATATTTAAAGTAGAAGGTGATGTAGATGAAGCTACGGCAGCAGATCCAATTTCGCAAAAGTAAAACTACAGTTCTGACGAACAATGTATATCCAGGCTTCTGTCAAATCAATAACTCAATAGTTAGAACTAACAATATACAGTAGTTTAAAACTCAATAGTTTTGTCTTATCAAGACAAAAATGAATCGTACCCTTCTTCCCCTCCATACTAGGCGTAGTGTTTTTTTTTCTTGCGAAAACCCGTTGTACTGCTGTACCGTTTGGTAAGCTAAAATATCATAGCCATTCTTGATAAGTCGTGGAGTCGAACTTGTGGCCGGGTACTGATCTTTTAGAAAAACTCTCCTGGTTAGCATTGACAATGTTGTGGCTTTTTGCCGAAGCGAGCTGTATGACGTCACAAGTTTGATACCGGTATGACGTCACAAGTTTGCTAGTGCCAGACTACCTTTTAACGCGGTCGTTGTTTAAATATGGTTCAGAAAAATGGCCAAAACTCAATATTTGACAGAACATAAAAACAGAACCGAGTGACCGATTTTAATTTTTTGTTCGGTTTTGGAATAAACGTTTTCGAATTTAACAGAAAATATAATAACCTCAAAAGGTATAGTTGACCTTTAAGTCCACGGTAACTGGAAAACAAAAACTATTTTGAAAATCAAAAGCTGAACAGATATCGTCAAACCAAACTCGAGAGATCAACAAAACGATTCACTGATTGCTTTCAATTAATATCAATAGAAACTCCTGCGATAGCCAATGAAATTCAAGGATTTGTAATAGAAACTTGTAAATTTATACTAATATATTTTAGCTTCATGGAACTTATCTTGTATCGATCTATATAAAGGAAGCTAGCCGAACATCTTCGTCATTTTAAACATTCTGGTGAGATTACGTGGAAGTGAACTTCTGGAAAGTACTATCAAAACAAAATAGTATAATACTAGGAAACGTATGCTGTGAGACAAACTCACAAAATACCAAGAAAAGTATGCTGTAAGACAAACTCACAAAGTACATTCATTGCTTGTAGATAAAAAGCCTATAGCAACCCCAAAAAATATATACAACCGCAAAGCAGAGAAAAAATGGCAAGTGAATGATATTCAAACGGCTAAAAAGTATAGTTGTCGGTCGACTTATCGATTTTGCTAAATGCATGTTCTTAAAGTGGACAATTTTCACGGTGTACATGCTAAATGTTTTTAAACAGTGGACGGTTTTCATCGTGTACATGCATGCTGAATACTGAGATACCTGTCCTATAACAAAGCATATATGAAAGTTAATTTGATGATTCACAATCGTGTTCTATATCGCCTTTCTGAAAATATATTCATTGTTCCAAGATAATGCAGATTTCATATTGTAGGGAGCTGACCGTTCATATATATACGCGTTCATAAAGGTAAAAAGATAAGTAGTCTAACGCAAGAATTAGTAGATTTTGGAAGTGAATTCACCTTAAGTCCACGGTAACTGGAAAACAAAAACTATTTTGAAGCTCAAAAGCTGAAGCAGATATCGTCAAACCAAACTCGAGAGATCAACAAAACGATTCACTTGCTTTCAATTAATTTCAAAGAGACAATTTTATGAACTATACTCAGCGTTAGTCTCTTAAAGTGTCACTAAGACGAAAAATCGACCACAAAAATTTGACAAACTTTAACTTTCATGAGCTTTACTTTGTTATGAATAGCTAGTATACAAAATTTGAGCCGATTTGAATGAGTAGTTTAAAAGTTATAGGCTTTTAAAGTGGTGAAAATCACGTCCGCCATTAAAATTTTCGCCAGCATAGAATTTGAAACCTGAGAAGGGCCGTGACGTCATTTTCTTAACCCTTCTCACGAAAACAACAGCCAGACACAGAGACATATACAGGTTAACAACGAAAATGTCGAATTCAGCAACATCTAGTTGTTCTTCTGGTTCATGGTCCGAAAGGGAATCATCAAATGCATCGTCGGAATACATGACAGCAAATTCAGACGAATCTAATTCCGATTTTCTCCCGTACGACGACCATATTGAACCTCTTGCTTCACCTGAGGAGATAGTGCAATCACTGATCTATATAAGAGACTGGATAGAGCATCCGTTGTCTGAAATTGAAGTCGGAAGTTGGCAACAGCCGCCATGTTGGATGGTCCCACTTTCGCTATATTTTACTGTTGCACAATTATAGTTTTCGCATATTAAGGCATTTTTCTCCTTCGGGTTCGGACAAACTTTTTTATCACGAGGAAGAAAGGACACGTGAAGCATTTAGAGAGAAAAATTGTAGTTATTTAGCCCCAAAATGTGGGGGGAAACGGAATTTGCGAGTTCGATGGAGCGAACTCCCAAGTGTCATTGATGACAACTTTGAACAGACGAAGGCCGTTCTCATTCAGAATTTTCTCACAATATGGAAATACTGCTAAAGGACCCAATGAATTCGGGAAATTTGATCAACTGAACAAGCTACACTACGAACAACTGCTGTGGTATTATTATATCATATTAAGCCAAAAGACCGGAATCAAACAATTAATTTAAGAATGCGATGTGCCCAACTGTATAGATCAGTGGATGTGCCTATAGTTGAACAATATATTTTCACTCACAGAAAACTCGGGGTAATGATTCAAATAAGTTATCCTGGCATTCACAGGATTAATCAGAATGAGTTTATTATTTTCTATGAGATAGGGTTATTTAATTTGGGCAATTGGGCCTACATTTGCCTACAACTAAAAATCTTGTATTAATTTTACAATATAATTATATAGTTTTGTGACTATACCTTTGCCAAGATGCTTTTTTTTAGCCAGTTTACAAATGTTATCCGCCACATCGTTGTGAAGTTTAACATATATATTAGCTTGATTTGTTTTGACTTTATATAAACATCAAACACTGGCCTTGTTGATCTACTTGTATAGTACACACTGATAGTACAGTATTTGTTCTGCCACAATTTTCATAACATACAGAAGTCAGAGAACAGATTAAAAATTTATCATTATATACTACATTTATAACAGAATCAAACTACACAAGACAAAATACACTCATGAATTGTAAACATTTTCTTTAATCAAATCATTGACAAAGTTTGAAAACTATAAATGACACAGTTCAATTATATTCTGTATTAAGTTGTCATGTTGCTTCACCTTTATTGTTCTTCATTCATTGTTGTTTTAAACTACCTACAACATAACATACAAATATCACATTCAATTTTACAGATACTCACAAACAATTTTTTCATCAAAATGACAGGGAGTAAAATAGCTCAGCTGTTAATAAGAAACAATGTTGACAACTTAATTTCTTAAATACATGACTTGGACACTGGGCATGGAGTTTAATAAAACAAACTGGCTCGTTCTTGTTATGATGCATGCTACAGTTTACTTCTATGGAAGCACCAAACATTGTAAGTATTACAAACTTATAGAGTATTAACATGCTCCTATGTTGCCAAAGAAATATGCTGCTTGTCGAAATCTACTCACAACTCTACAAGCCAATCTATCTTCTGTGCCATAATTTTACACGTCCTTCGGCTTTTTTTAAAATGATCTACTCGATTGTGAACATTCCACAATTACAGTATTATCTCACATTTGTATCCTACAAATCAGTTTATTAACCACCGGCCGTTTACAATGTTGGGTTTCCCGTTTCCTTGGTAAATAACCCTTCGGGAGCTCTCCGTCCCCTTCGAAATTTCGTCAAAATATCAAGTTATTTACTTACGATTCAGTTTCCCTTCACGTTCTTAGGTCCTCCATAGTTCCATGATGTGTCACGTTGCTTGAAATACCAAAATGGATTTGTGTTGTTCGTCTATTTCGTGATTATATGCGAAAACAACGAATTCACAACAGTAAAATATAGCAACTCACTCCTCATGGTGGGACCATCCAATATGGCGTCGCTTACAAATTAGGGCGTAACTTCCGGCTTCAATTTCTGAAGGCGCTCAGATAATAGATGCTCTATCCAGTCTCTTATATAGATCAGTGAGTGCAATACGAAGAAATGGTCGCTGAAGAAGAGCACAATGAAAGCATTCTGCAACATCGTTTTAATGCCGACGTCGAGGTTACTTCTTGGTAAGTTCATTTTAGCGTGTACTTGTGTTTATAGAGAACAGCATGGGGACAGCAAGAGCGTTTTCACGATAACGCTCGTTTGAATCTTTTTATTAGGTGTGATTGTGGCAACTGTGGTTTGGATTTGGTAGTAAAGCCTGAAGAGTGTCGCTGCTGTATGGAAATTCAACAGTGTCGTGACAAAATGTTCCCATTCGAAACAAGTGAAAACAGCAAATGTATCATCGATCATCCAGGGTTTAATGAGATATGTTTGAATGAATGGGTTCTAGAGACTGCTGCTTTGGGCTTGAAAACAAAAGGGCGCAGAAATTATGCTTCTGTGTTTCGAGAGGGACAAAAGACCAGAGCAGAGTAAGATTTGCTTTAAGTTTCCAGTATTGCAATTAAACAATATATAAACACATGCATGCTGATATTTGTATGTAGTATGATCTATTTAAATTTGTATGATATATTTAGCTGTTTTTGTTTAAGCTTTACCGAATCGCTAGTATCACTTGAATAATTTTTAGCCTTGGTTGTCCTTTTTTCCACTTCTAGCATATCTTTTATAACCTTAACGATAAAGGAAAGTAGAAAGATATTGAAATAATTGTCATAGAGTCGGATTATATATGCCGGGTAAGAAGAGGAGATAAGAAGTGTTTACTTACCTTGCGACGTTGCCTTGAAGAAAATTCTTCCTCGGAAAGTTTCGATTCGGTTTTCCAAATGGTAGGTACAGCTTCCTGCTCAAGACGACGAGAACGTCCTTGCGTGTGGTAAGCTCGTTCAAAACGTTCTGCTGGAAAGTGTTCTGAACAAACCATAAAGCGCGTTTCTTCCGGCGGGTTAAAATTCGCGCGCTTTGTTCGAACAAATCTAACCCAGCTTGCTCTTTTAATTTTATTCGTTGGACTTGTATGCAGTGATATCCCTGCAGCAGCATGCGATCCATTGCTACAGTCCTGTACGACACAGCGTGTTGATGGCATAGTGAAATAATTTAATTTTGATTCACAAATTCACGTGCGCCGACCTTACAACCCTACTATTCTACAACACGCGACGTAGCCTGCGTGCAGACGCTCTAGGGGGATTCCAAACAAGGGGGGATTTAGAGCGTCTGCGAATCAGCGCCAAATTCCGTGTTCTGTAATTTATTCCGATTAATTTGCAATTCAGCAATAATTACAGCGAGTGTCAACGACTAACGAGTATTCGCTAGGAAATTGAAATCTACATCAATTTATACTAACCACTTAAGAATCTATATGAAGAAAGAAACTCTAATCGATAAATAGGATACTCTGAGCTTCGTAGGAAGGTAATAAAACAAAAACAAACATCGAGGAGCAAAGGTCGTATTATATAAAGTGTCGTATTTCACTGTGATGTTTGAAGCGATTCACAAGTTCAGTCCCGCATCTTTTTCGGCTGTTTGATAGTTCTCAAACAACATTACGCCGACTATAAAAGCTTCTAAAAGAATTAACGAACTCATTTTAGTCCGTGCTTTGGTACAGTTTCGATTAATGCGTTGAAGCGGACGAGTCAAAACGTCCGTTGCCTTTGTCTGCCTGGTAAACAACAAAACATTCAAAACGGAAGCAGTTGTAATTAACCAATTGAATATCGTGTATAAATATTTGGCCAATCAGAGAGCGTCCCCGGAATCCATGCGGATAGACGATGTCACAGAACAAGAATTACGGAGCTGATTCATGGACGTTCTACTCCGGGGATTTTCCGAACGTCTATGGCGTAGGCTACACGCGACGTTGTTGTGTTAAGAAAATGACGTCACGGGCTTCTCAAGTTACGCGCAGAGCGTCTTTTAGAAATTTTAATGGCGGACGTCAAATTTGAGATTTCAACTCGCCGTAACAGCGCCGCTTTTTTTAATTTTGACATGAAACTTAGTACAGTAGTTTGTGGGTAGGTATACTTCACAATTATGAAATAAAAATGAGGGGTGAAATTTTCGTCTTAGTGACACTTTAAAGTTAAAATTTGCTTGTTTCTACATGGAATACGACTGCAAGAAACTCGGCATGTCGAGAAGCAAACGTGAAACTGCGGAATGCCGTGATATGAAGCTGAAACTAAGTAGCCGAGTTACCCGCCTGTCTCATATAAACACTCTGCCGGGATAGCATTGAATTTCTATACATGGCGGGTAATTGGTTTGCCGAGTAACTCGCCTAGCCGGGTAATTCGGCTTCGTATAAACAGGCCCTAAGCAGAAAAGCAGAAAAACATGCAGATTTGTCATTTTGGACGTAATAATTATTTTCTTCCTTTTGTTTCATGCACAGGGCGTTTTCAGGCATTGTTACACCCATGCTTTACTTATGCATTATGCTTTACCTGTACGAGTTGTATACTGTTTGTTATGCATATCAATAAGTAGTCATATATATATATATAGTTCAATCTACAGACACGGTGTTTCGCTGTACTACAGCTCATCAGTGTAGCTTGGAACAATCTGAATGAATTTCATCAATTACTTATACACATGCGATCGTCGGTGACAACCGCATGTGGGACAGCATCGGTGAAGCACATTCAGATAGCGTGAAGTGCGCATGGGCCCAGAGTGCTCAAACTTCCACAAGGGTAGTGAGCGTATATATTATAGTGCTCAAACTTCCACAAGGGTAGTGAGCGTGTATATATTAGCAACTGGAGACTTCCGTCTAATAGCCTTATGGGAGTTTGCATCAATTTATATAAAGGAAGCTAGCCGAACATTTCCATCATTTTAAATATTCTGGTGAGATTACATGGAAGTGAACTTCTGGGAAATAGTATCAAAATAGTATAATATCAAGAAAAGTATGCTGTGAGACAAACTCACAAATTTGTAAGTACATTCATTGTTTGTAGATAAAAACCTTATAACAACCCCATAAAATATATACAACCGCAAACCAGAGAAAAAATGGCCATGCAGTGAATGATATTCAAAAGGCTGAGGAGTAATGCGGATCTGATAATAATCGATTTCGAAAGCAAGTGCAAAGTTGTTGATCAACTTATTGATTTTGCTAAATGAGTTTTTAAGCAGTGGACGGTTTTCATGGTGTACATGCTGAATACTGAGGTACCTGTTTAACAAAGCATATATGAAAGTTAATTTGAGGATTCACAGTCATGTTCTATATCGATTCATGTTTATGCATCGCCTTTCCGAAAATATGTTCATTGTTCCAAGATACTGATTTCATATATTATGAGGTAGCTGACCGTTCACATACGCGTTTCATAAACGTAAAAATATAAGGAATCTGAGGCAAGAATTATATAGATTTTGCAAGTGAATTCTCTATAAGTTCACGGTGACTGGAAAACAAAACTTTATTTTGAAAATCAAAAGCGAAAGCAAATATCCTCAAAGCAAACTCGAAATATCAGCAAAACGATTCACTTGCTTTCGATTAATTTCAAAGAGACAAATTTATGAACTATACTCAACGTTAGTCTGTTAAAGTCAAAATTTGCTTGTTTCTTGGAATACGACGACTACAAGAAATTCGGCATGTCGAGAAGCAAAAGTAAAACTGCGGATATGATAGTTGAAGCTGAAACAAAGCGGAAAAGCAGAAAAATATGCAGATTTGTCATTTTGGATGTAATATTTTTTCTTTCTTTCTTTTTGTCTGCACTGGGTGTTTTCATGCAGTCATTGTTATTAATAACACTCAAGCTATATATGCATTATGCTTTACCTGTAAGAGTTGTGTACTGTTTGCTATGCATGTAAATTAGCAGTAATATACATTTTGGCAACTGGAGACTTCTGTCTAATATTGCATCAATTTCTAAAAGGGAAGCTAGCCGAACATTTCCATCATTTTAAATATTCTGGTGAGATTACTACAGAAGTGAACTTCTGGGAAATAGTATCAAAATAGTATAATATCAAGAAAAGTATGCTGTGAGACAAACTCACAAATTTGTAAGTACATTCATTGTTTGTAGATAAAAACCTTATGACAACCCCATAAAATATATACAACCGCAAACCAGAGAAAAAAATGGCCATGCAGTGAATGATATTCAAAAGGCTGAGGAGTAATGCGGATCTGATAATAATCGATTTCGAAAGCAAGTGCAAAGTTGTTGATCAACTTATTGATTTTGCTAAATGAGTTTTTAAGCAGTGGACGGTTTTCATGGTGTACATGCTGAATACTGAGGTACCTGTCTAACAAAGCATATATGAAAGTTAATTTGAGGATTCACAGTCATGTTCTATATCGATTCATGTTTATGCATCGCCTTTCCGAAAATATGTTCATTGTTCCAAGATACTGATTTCATATATTATGAGGTAGCTGACCGTTCACATACGTGTTTCATAAACGTAAAAATATAAGGAATCTGAGGCAAGAATTATATAGATTTTGCAAGTGAATTCTCTATAAGTTCACGGTGACTGGAAAACAAAACTTTATTTTGAAAATCAAAAGCGAAAGCAAATATCCTCAAAGCAAACTCGAAATATCAGCAAAACGATTCACTTGCTTTCGATTAATTTCAAAGAGACAAATTTATGAACTATACTCAACGTTAGTCTGTTAAAGTCAAAATTTGCTTGTTTCTTGGAATACGACGACTACAAGAAATTCGGCATGTCGAGAAGCAAAAGTAAAACTGCGGATATGATAGTTGAAGCTGAAACAAAGCGGAAAAGCAGAAAAATATGCAGATTTGTCATTTTGGATGTAATTTTTTTTTTTCTTTCTTTTTGTCTGCACTGGGTGTTTTCATGCAGTCATTGTTATTAATAACACTCAAGCTATATATGCATTATGCTTTACCTGTAAGAGTTGTGTACTGTTTGCTATGCATGTAAATTAGCAGTAATATACATTTTGGCAACTGGAGACTTCTGTCTAATATTGCATCAATTTCTAAAAGGGAAGCTAGCCGAACATTTCCATCATTTTAAATATTCTGGTGAGATTACTACAGAAGTGAACTTCTGGGAAATAGTATCAAAATAGTATAATATCAAGAAAAGTATGCTGTGAGACAAACTCACAAATTTGTAAGTACATTCATTGTTTGTAGATAAAAACCTTATGACAACCCCATAAAATATATACAACCGCAAACCAGAGAAAAAATGGCCATGCAGTGAATGATATTTAAAAGGCTGAGGAGTAATGCGGATCTGATAATAATCGATTTCGAAAGCAAGTGCAAAGTTGTTGATCAACTTATTGATTTTGCTAAATGAGTTTTTAAGCAGTGGACGGTTTTCATGGTGTACATGCTGAATACTGAGGTACCTGTCTAACAAAGCATATATGAAAGTTAATTTGAGGATTCACAGTCATGTTCTATATCGATTCATGTTTATGCATCGCCTTTCCGAAAATATGTTCATTGTTCCAAGATACTGATTTCATATATTATGAGGTAGCTGACCGTTCACATACGCGTTTCATAAACGTAAAAATATAAGGAATCTGAGGCAAGAATTATATAGATTTTGCAAGTGAATTCTCTATAAGTTCACGGTGACTGGAAAACAAAACTTTATTTTGAAAATCAAAAGCGAAAGCAAATATCCTCAAAGCAAACTCGAAATATCAGCAAAACGATTCACTTGCTTTCGATTAATTTCAAAGAGACAAATTTATGAACTATACTCAACGTTAGTCTGTTAAAGTCAAAATTTGCTTGTTTCTTGGAATACGACGACTACAAGAAATTCGGCATGTCGAGAAGCAAAAGTAAAACTGCGGATATGATAGTTGAAGCTGAAACAAAGCGGAAAAGCAGAAAAATATGCAGATTTGTCATTTTGGATGTAATATATTTTTTTTTCTTTCTTTTTGTCTGCACTGGGTGTTTTCATGCAGTCATTGTTATTAATAACACTCAAGCTATATATGCATTATGCTTTACCTGTAAGAGTTGTGTACTGTTTGCTATGCATGTAAATTAGCAGTAATATACATTTTGGCAACTGGAGACTTCTGTCTAATATTGCATCAATTTCTAAAAGGGAAGCTAGCCGAACATTTCCATCATTTTAAATATTCTGGTGAGATTACATGGAAGTGAACTTCTGGGAAATAGTATCAAAATAGTATAATATCAAGAAAAGTATGCTGTGAGACAAACTCACAAATTTGTAAGTACATTCATTGTTTGTAGATAAAAACCTTATGACAACCCCATAAAATATATACAACCGCAAACCAGAGAAAAAATGGCCATGCAGTGAATGATATTTAAAAGGCTGAGGAGTAATGCGGATCTGATAATAATCGATTTCGAAAGCAAGTGCAAAGTTGTTGATCAACTTATTGATTTTGCTAAATGAGTTTTTAAGCAGTGGACGGTTTTCATGGTGTACATGCTGAATACTGAGGTACCTGTCTAACAAAGCATATATGAAAGTTAATTTGAGGATTCACAGTCATGTTCTATATCGATTCATGTTTATGCATCGCCTTTCCGAAAATATGTTCATTGTTCCAAGATACTGATTTCATATATTATGAGGTAGCTGACCGTTCACATACGCGTTTCATAAACGTAAAAATATAAGGAATCTGAGGCAAGAATTATATAGATTTTGCAAGTGAATTCTCTATAAGTTCACGGTGACTGGAAAACAAAACTTTATTTTGAAAATCAAAAGCGAAAGCAAATATCCTCAAAGCAAACTCGAAATATCAGCAAAACGATTCACTTGCTTTCGATTAATTTCAAAGAGACAAATTTATGAACTATACTCAACGTTAGTCTGTTAAAGTCAAAATTTGCTTGTTTCTTGGAATACGACGACTACAAGAAATTCGGCATGTCGAGAAGCAAAAGTAAAACTGCGGATATGATAGTTGAAGCTGAAACAAAGCGGAAAAGCAGAAAAATATGCAGATTTGTCATTTTGGATGTAATATTTTTTTTTCTTTCTTTTTGTCTGCACTGGGTGTTTTCATGCAGTCATTGTTATTAATAACACTCAAGCTATATATGCATTATGCTTTACCTGTAAGAGTTGTGTACTGTTTGCTATGCATGTAAATTAGCAGTAATATACATTTTGGCAACTGGAGACTTCTGTCTAATATTGCATCAATTTCTAAAAGGGAAGCTAGCCGAACATTTCCATCATTTTAAATATTCTGGTGAGATTACATGGAAGTGAACTTCTGGGAAATAGTATCAAAATAGTATAATATCAAGAAAAGTATGCTGTGAGACAAACTCACAAATTTGTAAGTACATTCATTGTTTGTAGATAAAAACCTTATGACAACCCCATAAAATATATACAACCGCAAACCAGAGAAAAAATGGCCATGCAGTGAATGATATTCAAAAGGCTGAGGAGTAATGCGGATCTGATAATAATCGATTTCGAAAGCAAGTGCAAAGTTGTTGATCAACTTATTGATTTTGCTAAATGAGTTTTTAAGCAGTGGACGGTTTTCATGGTGTACATGCTGAATACTGAGGTACCTGTCTAACAAAGCATATATGAAAGTTAATTTGAGGATTCACAGTCATGTTCTATATCGATTCATGTTTATGCATCGCCTTTCCGAAAATATGTTCATTGTTCCAAGATACTGATTTCATATATTATGAGGTAGCTGACCGTTCACATACGCGTTTCATAAACGTAAAAAATATAAGGAATCTGAGGCAAGAATTATATAGATTTTGCAAGTGAATTCTCTATAAGTTCACGGTGACTGGAAAACAAAACTTTATTTTGAAAATCAAAAGCGAAAGCAAATATCCTCAAAGCAAACTCGAAATATCAGCAAAACGATTCACTTGCTTTCGATTAATTTCAAAGAGACAAATTTATGAACTATACTCAACGTTAGTCTGTTAAAGTCAAAATTTGCTTGTTTCTTGGAATACGACGACTACAAGAAATTCGGCATGTCGAGAAGCAAAAGTAAAACTGCGGATATGATAGTTGAAGCTGAAACAAAGCGGAAAAGCAGAAAAATATGCAGATTTGTCATTTTGGATGTAAATATTTTTTTTTCTTTCTTTTTGTCTGCACTGGGTGTTTTCATGCAGTCATTGTTATTAATAACACTCAAGCTATATATGCATTATGCTTTACCTGTAAGAGTTGTGTACTGTTTGCTATGCATGTAAATTAGCAGTAATATACATTTTGGCAACTGGAGACTTCTGTCTAATATTGCATCAATTTCTAAAAGGGAAGCTAGCCGAACATTTCCATCATTTTAAATATTCTGGTGAGATTACATGGAAGTGAACTTCTGGGAAATAGTATCAAAATAGTATAATATCAAGAAAAGTATGCTGTGAGACAAACTCACAAATTTGTAAGTACATTCATTGTTTGTAGATAAAAAACCTTATGACAACCCCATAAAATATATACAACCGCAAACCAGAGAAAAAATGGCCATGCAGTGAATGATATTCAAAAGGCTGAGGAGTAATGCGGATCTGATAATAATCGATTTCGAAAGCAAGTGCAAAGTTGTTGATCAACTTATTGATTTTGCTAAATGAGTTTTTAAGCAGTGGACGGTTTTCATGGTGTACATGCTGAATACTGAGGTACCTGTCTAACAAAGCATATATGAAAGTTAATTTGAGGATTCACAGTCATGTTCTATATCGATTCATGTTTATGCATCGCCTTTCCGAAAATATGTTCATTGTTCCAAGATACTGATTTCATATATTATGAGGTAGCTGACCGTTCACATACGCGTTTCATAAACGTAAAAATATAAGGAATCTGAGGCAAGAATTATATAGATTTTGCAAGTGAATTCTCTATAAGTTCACGGTGACTGGAAAACAAAACTTTATTTTGAAAATCAAAAGCGAAAGCAAATATCCTCAAAGCAAACTCGAAATATCAGCAAAACGATTCACTTGCTTTCGATTAATTTCAAAGAGACAAATTTATGAACTATACTCAACGTTAGTCTGTTAAAGTCAAAATTTGCTTGTTTCTTGGAATACGACGACTACAAGAAATTCGGCATGTCGAGAAGCAAAAGTAAAACTGCGGATATGATAGTTGAAGCTGAAACAAAGCGGAAAAGCAGAAAAATATGCAGATTTGTCATTTTGGATGTAATATTTTTTTTTCTTTCTTTTTGTCTGCACTGGGTGTTTTCATGCAGTCATTGTTATTAATAACACTCAAGCTATATATGCATTATGCTTTACCTGTAAGAGTTGTGTACTGTTTGCTATGCATGTAAATTAGCAGTAATATACATTTTGGCAACTGGAGACTTCTGTCTAATATTGCATCAATTTCTAAAAGGGAAGCTAGCCGAACATTTCCATCATTTTAAATATTCTGGTGAGATTACATGGAAGTGAACTTCTGGGAAATAGTATCAAAATAGTATAATATCAAGAAAAGTATGCTGTGAGACAAACTCACAAATTTGTAAGTACATTCATTGTTTGTAGATAAAAACCTTATGACAACCCCATAAAATATATACAACCGCAAACCAGAGAAAAAATGGCCATGCAGTGAATGATATTCAAAAGGCTGAGGAGTAATGCGGATCTGATAATAATCGATTTCGAAAGCAAGTGCAAAGTTGTTGATCAACTTATTGATTTTGCTAAATGAGTTTTTAAGCAGTGGACGGTTTTCATGGTGTACATGCTGAATACTGAGGTACCTGTCTAACAAAGCATATATGAAAGTTAATTTGAGGATTCACAGTCATGTTCTATATCGATTCATGTTTATGCATCGCCTTTCCGAAAATATGTTCATTGTTCCAAGATACTGATTTCATATATTATGAGGTAGCTGACCGTTCACATACGCGTTTCATAAACGTAAAAATATAAGGAATCTGAGGCAAGAATTATATAGATTTTGCAAGTGAATTCTCTATAAGTTCACGGTGACTGGAAAACAAAACTTTATTTTGAAAATCAAAAGCGAAAGCAAATATCCTCAAAGCAAACTCGAAATATCAGCAAAACGATTCACTTGCTTTCGATTAATTTCAAAGAGACAAATTTATGAACTATACTCAACGTTAGTCTGTTAAAGTCAAAATTTGCTTGTTTCTTGGAATACGACGACTACAAGAAATTCGGCATGTCGAGAAGCAAAAGTAAAACTGCGGATATGATAGTTGAAGCTGAAACAAAGTGGAAAAGCAGAAAAATATGCAGATTTGTCATTTTGGATGTAATATTTTTTTTTCTTTCTTTTTGTCTGCACTGGGTGTTTTCATGCAGTAGTCCTGGAGCGAGTACGTCGGAAGCTTTCGTCAGCGTTGTCGGCAAATGACGTTAAGCAAGCAAACCGCGGACAAAACATGGACTGTGGAGCAACAAAATGTAAACACAAGTACACAACTAAGTGTTTTCAGTAATTTCAATAATTTACTTATCATGTGCAGTTTAAAGGACGCTCGAGAGATGCTTCTTTTGTCCATGCTCCATAGTTTTATCACGGAGGAAGAGTTTGTGCTTTTATACGATGCCAGTTTCTCTAAGAACCTGAATTTTCCCCACAAAGACTACGGTCGATTCAACCTCGACGACATGGACGAAACTGAGTGTTATCAGGAATTTAGAGTGTGCAAACTCGACATACCTCGTCTGGCCGATGCACTCAGGTTACCAGAGAGTTTGAGCTGCTATCAGCGAACTAGAGCAGACAGAATCGAGGGACTTTGCATGGTGTTGAAGAGACTGTCCTATCCCTGTCGTTAATACAGCGACATGATTCACCGATTTGGTCGTGCAGTCCCAGAAATCAGCATGATTACTAATTGTTTTGAGGACTGGATTTATGAAAACCATCACAGGAAGATAACTGAATGGAATGCTGAACTGTTGAGTCAAGATAAACTCCAGTTATATGCTAATGCTGTAGCGGCTAAAGGAGCAGCACTAACCAACTGCTTTGGTTTTGTGGATGGGACTGTACGACCAATTTGCAGACCAGGCAAAAACCAAAAAATTGTGTACAACGGGCACAAAAGAGTCCACGCTTTGAAATTCCAGTCGGTTACAGTGCCAAATGGACTGGTTGCCCACCTGTATGGTCCTGTAGGTAAGCTTTATTGCTCTATTAAATGCTTATATTGATATTGCTTTATTAAATGCTTATAGTAAGTAAAAGATTACACCACAACCACCTGTTGACTCATGACCTAGAGTTAACTTATAGTTGTGTAATTTGTATACATTTTACATTACATCTCTAATAGTCTACAGTTACACTTGTGGGTGTTGGGTAGCCAGCTACGGTTTACCGACCCAGTACTGTTTGGGTTGCAGTTTACGACCCAGTACTCATTTGGGAATTTTAGTATTTTCCCCTAGCACTCGGATCTTGGCTACCAGAGTGTTTTAAAGTACAGTGACCAATTTTAAAATACAACAACTTGAGAGCTTGAGATCCTACTGTGCATAGAAGATGACACCCATATACATAATCATTTATTACTTCAATATTTATTTTACTAATATTTACTGTAATTGTGCAACTATTTTAGCATTTTACCACTTCACTGCTAAAGCACATTACCAGCTGAATATGTAAAAGCCTACAGTTAAAACTGTTAAAAACCCCTGAATTAATAGCCTGCTTTTGGTTTTCCAAATTAAACTTTGGTATTTTTTCCAAAACACCTGGGGTTTTTAAAAGCAGAGGTGCTGGTGGGCTGGCTTTTTGTAAAAAGAAACAGGGTTTTCAACAACCTGGTGTTCAGTATGTAGATTTATTATACCTAAGTTTTTCTAAATAAAATAACTTATTAAGTTTATTTTCTGAAATTACACAGAGGGTAGAAAGCATGATGCAGCAATGCTGAAGGATTCCAGGCTGTTAGAGAATTTGGAAATGAATGCCATTAGCCCAACTGGTATGCCCTATTGTCTGTACGGAGACCCTGCATATCCACTGAGACTTCATCTACAGGCACCATTCAGAGATAATCCACTCACAGCTCCGATGCAACAGTTCAACAAGTCAATGAGTGTGGTGCGTTCATCAGTTGAGTGGATCTTTGGTGATATTGTTTGTTCATTTAAATTTATTGATTTTAAAAAAAATCTAAAAATTGGTTTAAGTGCTGTTGGTAAACATTATGTAGTCAGTGCATTGCTAAGAAATGCTTTAACATGCATGTATAGTAATGGTGCAGCCAAGTTCTTTGGAGTGGATCCACCTTCTCTTGAGGAATACTTTGCATAAATTATTATTTGAATATACCCAGAACACATTGTCATATGCAACACAAAAAGAAATATATATATATACTTTGTAACAATGAATTTTCCTGTTTATTAATTAATATCAAGCCCTTTCAGTAATATATTACTTAATTTAAATGTAATTTGAATGACATTTAATTCGGGATATTAATTAACTCAATATTATTATAACGATGTATTACACAACATGTCACACAAAATATAATGTAAATCAAGATATACTTAAATTGTAAATTATATATTTTTCAAATGAATGTACAGTAAAAACTCTGTTGAATAAATAATTAATAAATACACATTGTGACTTGTGTAGACTTAAACTGTCTAATTAAGGGTTTTTTCCCAATATGGACTGTCATCAGCATTTGATATTGCTGTTGTTGCTGCTGAGCCATGATGGCTTGCATTTGCAAAAACTGCTGCTGCTGTTGTTGCTGCTGCTGTTGCTGTTGTTCCTGCTGCTGTTGCTGTTGTTGTTGTTGTTTGATTAGCATTTGCATGAGGCCATGATGCTGTTGGTCAAGCAGTTGTTGCCTGTTGGATTCCTTTTCTACCTGCTTTGATCTTATTCCACATCCCTCTCTTTTAATGTCATCTCCTCTTTTGCCCTCTCACGTAAGTATGCTACCACTTCGGATCCATTTGATCTACTTTTCTTGGATTTGGGCTGACTGGACTCTTGTTCCCCTTCTGACCTCTTTTTTGTTTGGCTGAGGACCTCCATTGCTTTCAATCTAATATCCTGAGCTTGCTTTTGCTCTAGTTGTAATTTTTCTCTAGCTTTTTCATCTTCCTCATCTCTCATCTGTTCATTAGCCTCCATTCTCTCTGTTATTTCCTCTAGCAGTCTGTCCAATTCAGTTGGTTCAGGGCTTATTCCACTTGAAGTGAGCTCTTTTGAAGTTTTCTTTTTAAATTTGTCCACAAGCCCTACAAAATGCTCCCGTACAGATCTCTTGCTCACTTTGAAGTCTGGTAGCTTGGTTAAGTTGTCTGCTATGGTCTGCCATGCTTGAGCTCTGTTCACTGTTTTTTCTCTTGTTTTGTATGGCAAGACTTCATGACAATCTGCAAGACTTCATGACACAAAAGCAGGTCCTTCCTTTCATTCCATTCCATTCTATAACTTTAAAAAAATAAAAGAAAATAATATATACATCATATTCTGTATATATTATACAGCCACTAGTGCATGTATCATTTGATATACAACCACTAGTGGCTGTATCAAGCTTTTTCCAAGCTACATCTACTTGATACTCAGGTAATTAATGATGATAAAGGATAAAGGTTGTTCTCCAAGTAACGAAACCATACTGGGCTAGTATTCAGCTGTGGTCAATTAATGATGATAAAGGATAAAGGTTGTTCTCCAAGTAACGAAGCCATACTGGGCTAGTATTCAGCTGTGGTCAAGTAACTTTTCTACTTTCCCGGTATGGTTTTGTTCACTCAGAGAACAACCTTTATTATCAATATATATATATATATATATAAAGTAGATATATGTAGTAGTCTGATACAAATAAATATCTAGAAAAACAAAATATGAAAAAAAAAGTGGAAAAAAAAACTTAGCAGAACTTTGGGAGAATTGTTAAAAACAATTTTTGTAAAAGTTGCGAATTTAATACACTGAAATAGGGATTATATTCTGGAGATAGCTATAAATACTACACCTCTCATGCGGCCCCAAATATAACTAACCTTAATGCCTGTTTTTCCGGTACAGAAACCAAACTTGACATCACTGCCAGGCAAGTAAAAACAACTGTGTTTGAAAAGACAAATAATTATGACATGTTTTACATTTAAGTTTAGAAATACAGAAATTAAAAAGGTTTGCTTGAACTCAAACCTACCTGTCAATTGAGTTCGTTTTCAGCGAATTTAGTTGAAATTAGAAAGGTTTTCCTCCAGTGTTTTCTCCACGACGGCAAATACAGCAATCCTAGGTCGGGGACGTAACACAGCCCAAGAGGCGGCCGCTGTATCCCATGACAACGGCTGAAGAATTTATGAAATTTACTTCCGCCCTACGTCCGCGACGTCAACGTTCTCGATGCTTAAGGTCCCTATTGTTATTAATAACACTCAAGCTATATATGCATTATGCTTTACCTGTAAGAGTTGTGTACTGTTTGCTATGCATGTAAATTAGCAGTAATATACATTTTGGCAACTGGAGACTTCTGTCTAATATTGCATCAATTTCTAAAAGGGAAGCTAGCCGAACATTTCCATCATTTTAAATATTCTGGTGAGATTACATGGAATGTTCATTGTTCCAAGATACTGATTTCATATATTATGAGGGAGCTGACCGTTCACATACGCGTTTCATAAACGTAAAAAGATAAGGAATCTGAGGTAAGAATTATATAGATTTTGCAAGTGAATTCTCTATAAGTTCACGGTGACTGGAAAACAAAACTTTATTTTGAAAATCAAAAGCGAAAGCAAATATCGTCAAAGCAATCTCGAAAGATCAGCAAAACGATTCACTTGCTTTCGATTAATTTCAAAGAGACAAATTTATGAACTATACTCAACGTTAGTCTATTAAAGTCAAAATTTGCTTGTTTCTTGGAATACGACGACTACAAGAAATTCGGCATGTCGAGAAGCAAAAGTAAAACTGCAGATATGGTAGTTGAAGCTGCAAAACAAAGCGGAAAAGCAGAAAAATATGCAAATTTGTCATTTTGGACGTAATATTTTTTTGTCTGCACTGGGTGTTTTCATGCAGGAATTGTTATTAATAACACTCAAGCTATATATGCATTATGCTTTACCTGTAAGAGTTGTGTACTGTTTGCTATGCATGTCAATTAGCAGTAATATATACTTTGGCAACTGGAGCCTTCTGTCTAATATTGCATCAATTTCTAAAAGGGAAGATAGCCGAACATTTTCATCATTATAAATATTCTGGTGAGATTACATGGAAATGAACTTCTGGGAAATAGTATCAAAATAGTATAATATCAAGAAAAGTATGCTGTGAGAAAAACTCACAAATTGGTAAGTACATGCATTGTTGTCTGCACAGGGCGTTTTCATGCAGGCATTGTTATTAATAACACTCATGCTAAATATGCATTATGCTTTACCTGTACGAGTTGTGTACTGTTTGCTATCCATGTCAATTAGCAGTAATATATATATTTTAGCAACTGGAGACTATTCTGTCTAATATTGCATTAATTTCTAATAGGCACGCCCAGACGTGCATGTATCTACTGCGTTAATGCCTGTTTGCGACAAAATTGATGGAATAGTATACTTGTAACAACCTTGTATCCAATTGATCTACAGCTGGACAAGCTTTTTAACAAAATTTTCGATGCTCACAGGCCAATGCTGTGCTTTAACTTTAAAAACAGAAGAACTCAGAGTTAAGCCATCAAGGCACAGGAAGCTAAGCACTAATAAATCTACTCATATCTGGCATGAGTTCCAAGCCCAGACAAGTGGTCACCCATTCAAATACTAACTCAATCCAATTGGGCTCTACTCCGGTCCTCAGTGGTGAGAGGCAGTGCTCTAATTATAGTCATACAGTATGGTAGTAAAGCTTTAAGTAGGCCAATCAAATTAACATAACCAACAACTCACAAAATTTGACCTAAGTGACTAATACAGCGTTTAAAAATCTTCGTTACAACAATTTGTCAAATAATAATGCAATCTAGTTAGAAGGTAAAGGAAATAGCATTACTGTTGTTTAAATAATATACAGGGCAAAATTACTTGATTATAAAAAATATGATTGGCTAATGAAGAGGGCTTGAACAAATCTGCAAGGTTTTTTGGTCTGAAAATACTTTTTTGTTTACTTTGAACTAATTTAAACTATTGAACAAACTATTGTAAACTATTGTAAACTATTAGTGAAAGTAAACACACTTATACGGTACTATCGTTGTCATATTGTTATATTTCCTTATTTGATTTGTCTTTTCGTTAATTAAACTTACATATATTAATTAAACTAGTCTAGAAAATTTACGAACTTTTGCATGTGTTTACAATAAGAAAGCTACAGGCGCAGCGATAGAGTGTGGAAAATTGGAATGTTGCCAAGCACTGACCATGATAAGGTACATGTACTTCAACATTTTCCGGACATAACATAGCTCTTGAATAATTTTGCCCGCTATATTATTAACACATAATCACATGAGTTCTCGTAAAATTGAGGTTTAATTTCACTCGTGTTCTCAAAATCTTACAAATTACCCTCGTCGCTTAGCGACTTGGGCAATTGTGTAAAATTTTGAAAACACTCGTGAAATTAAACCTTAATTTTCCTCAGCCCCGGCATGCGATTATACCTATACTAATATTTAATAGCGAGTGAAAAAGATGTTCAGCAATGTCATCAAAATTATAAGAGCAACCCTTCAAGATATATGCATATATACATCCAGTAAAAGGTAGAATGTTTGCCCATTCATGACACAGATTTTACATGACATTGACAACTGCAGTCTACAAGTTTTACCATTAATAATGTATATAGACTTAATAATGCCAGTTCACGCTCTCAACATAGCCTGTCACTACCATTTGACTGCTATTTAATACCATATTTCGCTCGTGGACTACCATAGGTTTTGCACATTGTTGCTTGGCCATAAAGCTAACTTTGTTTTCTTAGAAGAAGGTCATCCATTTCTGTTCGGCAACGCTGTCTTGTCAGTTTACGAAGCTCGATCAGACATGTTGGCCATATAAATGGCCTCGTCTGAATATGAAATCGTCCATGCAACGACCATTAATTTGCTTTCAAAAACTTTTATCATCATTCCAACAACGTCTAGTACATCACAATTAAGAATTGACTTCGATTCATTTCACACTTAATATATTTACTAAACTTGTAAAAACTTTCTCTTGTGCAATATCCCGCTCCTTGAATATCTATCAACAATAACTTGTGAAATACTTGGTGTACTGTAGTTATTTTTGCTTCGGTGGTTTGTCGTGAGTCAATCGTTTTATTCTATGTTTTGATTGGCTCCGAAGGTATTCTTTTGTTAACTAAACTGCACTGAACTGAACTTACACGGATGACAGCATAGTATCTACTCGCGCATGCGCAGTAGATACAAAAACTATTTTGAAAATCAAAAACACAAGCGAATATCGTCAAACCAAATCAGCAGAACGATTCACTAAATTAAAATCAGCAGAACGAAATCAAAATCAGCAGAACGATTCACTAATTGCTTTCAATTCGATCATTTCAAAGAGACAATTTTATGAACTATACTCAGCGTAGCCGTTAAGGCCCTGTTACACGGTGCAATTTTTCATGCAACTTACTTGTCTCGCAACGCCGTTGGAGACAAGTTGCATGAACAATTGCACCGTGTAACATGCTGTGCAATGGTCAAAATCGTTGCTAGATAAGTTGCAACAATAATCGTTGCACGAAGTAGAATCAGGTTCCATTTCCTACAACGATTGCAGCAGTTTGTTTCAGTGTTGCACCGTGTAACACCCCTTCAGCAACTTGTTTCGCAATATTTTGTTATAACTTGACACTCAATCGAGCCTCTCCCCAGTCTACCCGCTTTTATCAAAATCAAAATCATTGGAAAATTGCATAAACGCGTTGCAGGGTGTAACGCCCCTTGTCTTGCAACTGTAATGCTGCATGAGTCATCATTGCGAGACAAGATACACGAAAAATTGCACCGTGTAACAGGGCATTTAGTCTGTTAAAGTCAAAATTTGCTTGTTTGTTAAAAGAACCATTTATTACCACATTTCTACATTATAAATTCAACGTGAAACCATTGTCTAATATAATAAAAACCAATATCACGAACTCCCTCTACTATAATAGACGATTGAGAAGCGATTTCATAAACTCGTGTATCGTATTTTACCAGGGGTTTCAAACACTCGAGAACAACAAAAATCACTTGGCCAATAATTTTCAATGCCTCGTACTTTTCAATGTTCTCTTGCGTTTGTAAAACATTCGAAAACAATTAAAATCGCTCGGCTTCTATAGCCTCGTGATTTTCATTATTCTCTCATGTTTTATAAACACTCGAGAATAATGAAAATTACTCCGTTAGAACGGCCTCGTGATTTTCATTGTCCTCTCGTGTTTGTAACTCCTGGTAAAACACTTCCACTAGTTTATGAAATATTACTTCTAAGAATATTTAAAGTTGTGGCTTTTATGAGAGTGAAATTAACATCTTGAATAATCCAAGCCATATGGACAAAGTCAACTTGGTCTGAGAATGACTTTGGAATGTCGAAATATTATAACCACTTCATCTTTCTGCCTTTCATACATACACATACATAAAACTTTATTTCAACTCGGATTTTTGATTAGCGTATTTGCTAGTATCTCCGAAAAAAATAAACAAAATGATCATTACATAAATTATATAAATTTCAAAAAGTGGAAAAAAGATAAACCTAACAAAATGGAAAAACGAAAAGTTAATTTGGTACGTATTTTCCAAAAGGGAAAAAAACACAAAAAAAAAACACAACAAAATATTAATACCAAACATGATAAATTTACTGTCAATGACATCCTCCAATATCAACTGGGACTAGGTGCTAAAAGGTCTCATCGACAATGAAATTTCGAATCGAATTTTTAAAAGAGATGGTGCTGCCATAATGTCATCGTCCAAAAGATTCCAACACTTAGAGGAATAATAGGCAAATGAATGTAAGCTAAATTTAGTAGTTTGAACCTTGGAAATAACAAGCTTATGCAATCCTCTTAAATTATAAGTGTTTGACCTCCATTCAAGAAGAGAGTTCAGATATACTGGTGACCTGCCACTTTTGAATTTATACACAATAACAAGCATATCCTGAATTCTGCGATTTTGAAGTGAAGTCATACCCATTTTCTCAAGGAGGGTCCCATAAGAGCTGGATTTTCCATTAAACCATTATCCCTGAACCATACAATGGCTGTTGATAATTCACTATCTAATTTAGAAAATAATTTAGATTGATCAATATCTGAATCATAAAGCTGCTGATCGTCTGCATACACATTTAGCTTAACATGAGTAATAAAGGTAAAATAAATCATTAAGAAAATATTAAAAAATAATGGGCCTAACACACTTCCCTGTGGAACGCCTCTCTCAATATTTTGCCAAGTTGAATAAGTATCCCCAAGCTTTACCCTTTCTTGTCTACCATGTAGGTAATCATTAATCAAAGAGCAAATCTGACTATCGATACCATAAGCTCGTAGTTTGGTAATCAACAAAGAGTGTGGAAGACTATTAAATGCTTTGGATAAATCTATAGCAATCATGGCAACAACTTCACCTTTATCAAGACATTTCTTCCAATCTTCAATAAGCCTTAACAATGTTGTCTGGCAACTATAGTTTTTTCTGTATGCCGATAGATGGTCAGATATAGGAAACCCTGAGCATATGTCAAAAGTTGTGATGCCAAAATCCTTTCATAAATATTATTCATTGCCTTGTTTTTTATTTAGATTTTTCAAAATGTTCATTTTTGAATTATGTTTTATATTGTTTTTCGCTAAATTATCGGCTGGCTCTGGCTTTTGTCCGATCGCGCGAATTGTTGCGAGACATGTTGCAACGGGGTGTTACGCTAGTGTGCAATGCTTCAAAAATCCGTTGCAGGGTTGCCACAATTGTTGCAAAAATTAAGTATAGAACTTCAGTAATTCTATTTTGTGTACTGGTTGCTAAACCATATTCGTTCTCATGAATGAGCGCGGTTGTATGCATGTGTATGTAAGTATGTGTGCGTGTATTTAAAAATGTTTCGTCAATCAAGTGATCAAAGCGAAAAGTTATCCATAATATATGCTATTTTAGCCTGTGTCACGCCGTCACTAATCGTGTTCTAGGTTATAATTGAGGATTTTAATTTTTTTTTCTACGTGGATTTTCCACAGATCTGTGGAAAGATGTCTGATTGGCCCTTTACAGTTTAATTATATTATAATTTACTAAAAATCCACGTGACCTACCGACACGATTAGCGACGGCGTTACACAGACGCTCTCTCGTGAGTATAAAGCGGCTGTGCACAGCTGGCTAATGATATTTCAGCATCTCGTAATAAAACCATACAAAGTGTTATTATAATTATTCCGTAATGCGCCTCGAGTTTCTCATTGAAACGATAAGCTAGCTCTCCAAGAGCGAAGAGACAGAGTGAATGCTAATTGAGATCCTTCTAAATTTTGAATAGCCTTTCAACTAGTGTTTCAATTAAGTGTTGACATGTTAAGCGCTCGGCCAAGATGTTACACGCAGAAATCCACTGTGCTCGGTACTTGCTTGAATTACATGTAGCTAGACGTATCCCGAATACGTATTCGAAACGCGTGTTGAACACTGTTGAGACGAATCGATGCATGTGTAACCGGAGGTTAAAAGAGTAACATTATTTACAGCGAGAGTGATATATCACATTCCTTAATAATGCGAGTAGCGACCACTTTTGCTGTTTTTGCGGATTTACCTAAAGTTCAAACAGGCAAAAATGTCATTTTACAAGTATAGCGTTAGGATTAGGGGTTGGGTTAGGGATTGGGTTGGAGTTACGCAAAGGATACGCTGATATTTCACAAGATCATCTAGTATTTTCAGCATGTTTTAATGAAAAATTTACATTGTTCAATCATTATCTGTTAACTAAATAAGTACAAGTATCCGCATGTACGCAATGCGTACCTATTTTCAGTTCTGGTTTCCTGTACGAATTGTACACTAGCTGTTTGCTATGCATATTCCGACATAAGGAGGGCTATAGCCAAATATTTTTTTTATCATTTTAGAACATCAGTGTGATTAGAAATGGACATCTGTGGCTGGTCTGTCAGTCTTGTATATATCATCATTTATAATATCTAAACAAATTTGCAGTAAGAAAAAATTGTAAGTACATAATTGTGTAGATATATGCATGCATGCATGCATGCATGAACTTATATACTTGTTATCCTATACTTTCAGGTTACTTAGTAAGTTCAAAAGAGGTTTTAATTTTGCAGGCTATTTTGTCCTTATTTGTTTTAAAATAAAATAAAAGAAGCCTTTAAAATAACAAACAACAGATACACAGAAAAAATAGCAATTAATTAATTATATATAATAAATCTTAAAATAAGTAAAAAGGATATATAATAAATAATATTATATTATCATTATATGTACGGGAAAACACAAAGGAAATCAGTACCATATCCGGATAATTCTATATCTGGTAAAAATCCTGATTTACATAAATTTTAGCTTTAATTTTCTCGGCTTTAACAACGTTGTTTTTCAAGCTAATAATAAACTTACTAAATGCACGGTCTATTCAAAACATTTGCAGTACGTGTTTTATTAGATTTATAACATCTAATAAGACTTTAAATCATTTATAAGGCTTATAAAATACTGCTGCTCGTGTTCAAATGCATAGTCATATGTGCTCCTAGGAGCAATATGACTATGAATTTGCAACCTTACAATTATCCATCTGAGCCTCAGTGGCTCAACGATTAGAGCGTCTAACCGGTCATTAGAATGTTGCAGGTTCGAACCCTGTCTGGGGCTCAGAAATCTTTTCTGAGTAATTGAGCTTGACGAACGTCTACCGAACATTTGTTACGTATTACACCAAGCTCGCAAACGTACCACATGCACTACATGTATACGTACAACTTGTCAAGTACCCACGTATGTCCGTATAGTTTTATAGTCTTTATATCGCCTTAGCTTGTGTCAGTTTAGATCGGATAAAAGTAAAACACTGCTGCTCTTGTGTTAAATATTACTATTAGTTTAAAACCTGTAATGTGTCATCTACTCTACAGTATGGTTTTATACCCGATTGATGTCAGAAAGTATATTCATTAGCATTTTAGAATACCCATAATAACAGGAAACAACCAATAACGGAACGAGGTTCATACGTTTAATTAAGGCCAAGGTTTATTAATTTACGGTAAAGACCAAAATATTAAGCGTTTTTTTCTTGTCTGAATACTAAAATTTACTTTCATAATGTTCATCGTCATATATTTCATTTCTTTTGTGTTGTTTTGCGGCAATAGAGGTTTTTTAACTCATTCCTGTCCAAGGGCTTCCCCAAAGGTGAATAAAATCGTCTGGCGTTAGCCAGAATAAAATACTAAAGACCAATTCGGACAAGAAAGAGTTAGAGAGTTTTTAAAGCTGCTTTTTAGAATTTGTTTGTTTGTTTCCGATCGTATATAAGGGCATTAATTACGGGCATTACGGAGAAATAAATCTCGCCACGTCAGTAACTAATCACAGCTCGTGATTGAATCGGATATATAATGCCATATAATAAAAAAATTGGTACGCAATGCGTACATGTGTCGAATGACAAGCGAGTATAAGCAAAAAGTTGTTAAGGAAAGATTGACAAAACAATGTTGGTGTAGAATATAATATTGAAACTATTGCCGAAATACAATGACTTCGTTCAATACAATACGAATCTCATGAAGCGTACGTACAGCGTACTCGGAATCGCGCGACAAAACCGGAAGCCTTCGGAGAAATATCGTTACTTTTTGTGGTACCCTTTCTCACTACCAGTCTCCCTTACACTCAAATCCGTCAGCACGTGATGCAGCAAACAACCCCACAATTTTTCCGGATTACAAAATGCCGACCGACTTTAGTCAGTCGGCACAAAAAGAACTAAGACTAGAAGTTACTATCGCAAGGAAGCGCTGCCCAACACTTACACTAAATGGACTAAATGCAACACACAAAGGATCGAATATGGAAAGAGCAATATTTATGTTTTGTGTTCCAATAGGCTCTACTGTCAAGTGTCCGCAATTATGGGCAGATCAATAACATTTTGTGCTTCTTCCGCCACAATGAATAGACCAATATTCGTCATTAAATTGGTTACCTAAATGGTGATTTTGTGTAACCATATATTCAATAAGCGATATAGCTTCAATTACTGACCAACTTGTTTCAATGGATAAATTGTTTGACTTGAACTAGTAATTCGCCCGAAGACAAAAACCCTTCACGCGGAATAGACTTTTCCAAAAAAGCATTTAAATACAAGTTAGTATTCTCTTAGCAATAAGATGCTGTCAATAAACGCCGATAAACTATTAAATAAAGGAATATCGCATTTCTAGCTCCTGAAACGTTCATAGCCTTCATTAATACTTCCACAACCAAGTAAATACATGATTTAATTCGGCCTTTATTTAATAAAAGGCATCGCAGTGACTGCATTCTGAAATCGAAGATAAACTGCGGTCATGCATGGGAAGAATTCCATGGCGTGATGGTATTGGAGTGTTCGAAACAGGTCTATTCGGGTCCCTTCCGTGTCCCTCTGGAGTATATATATAAATAATGAAACTCTAACAACCCGCTAACGCTCAGCAACAATTAGTATTAATTTATTACCAACTTAGTTATTATTATACACGCGTATGCACGTGAAAAGCCAGCCGTGTGGTTCGAGGGAGTAAAGACCGCGGCCGTATGATACGGTTATCAAATTTAAATTTGAACAAAAGATTTGGAGGTTGATGCTCTCTGGACTTTTTTGCTCTCCGGGTTGGTATTGTTGAAGTTGTGTCAATGTCTATATTCGTACACTTTGTAGTAGACTATTTTAGAAGTGTAACGTTCTGGGCTCCTTAATTCTCGTGTACTGGACACAGAATACGCCACAGTTACAATTTGTACCAGACACAGAGTTTTGGAGTCAGTTGAAGTGCTCCGTTCTTTTAAGAAACCTCGCTAAATTTTGCATTAAACACGAATTGAATTATTTCTTGAACTGAATTAATGGGAATTTATCATTTAATAAATTGAGATTAATAAGAGGGAGTTAGTTATAGAAAATGCATTTCCTTTCTCGAGCGACTTTTACCTTTCACAGGTAAAACAGGAAATCCCACTTTGGGAGCAAAGCCAGAGAACCGAAAACATTCCAAAATTGTAATCTAAGATAAAATCAAGCCCAAACTATGTATCAAAATAGTTTCCTCCGGCTCTGTGGCAATGGTATAAATCAATGTCCAAATTAAAAGGGACTGTGTCATTTGGTTATAGCCAGAGAAGTGCCCGCTAGTAAATAATTGATTCTGTAAATAGCAGTTTGTGTTTTACCCACACATGCACCACATCCCTTCTGAAGAAAAACTTAAATATTCAAAAGTAATTGCTGCCTAGCGTTAGCGAGGCAGCACACGAATCTTGACGTGGGTTGCCGGGGTCAACATCATTAGTCTGAAGTTGGTTAACACCTCAACGGGGATGGATTTCTGAACGGGCAATGCCATGATCATGAGCAGTTTACCTTCTTCCTCGAAGAAAAATGTTACGGTAAGAACGATACATCATGTCTTTATTTTCTTTCGGAAGTATTCATAATTTTGGACCATCATTGATTCAGTTGTCAGTCTTGAGTGCATCGGCGCTATTAACCCCACAAGCCATTCCAGTATATTCAAGTGGAACTCGACAAGCTAGAGTTGACAGTGTCTTATTGCAAGTAGACAATAGTTACGTACATAAATGTTTTTGAGAATGATATTACGCGTGAGAAATTTCTCTTGCTGAACCATTTATACCAACTGCTGTTCAAGGCATTGGCACTTTGTCGGCTAAGAACATATTTTACTTCTATAAATTCTAAAAATATTCTTTATAAGAACTCAAATAATTATGCATGGTGAGACACTTTGAATTGCATTGACAGTTTTGCCACAGCATTAGAGCAAGAGGCATGATTATTTACTATTTGTACATTAATTGTGTGTATATCCTGTCAAAACCATTGTAAAAATCATATCAATGGATAAGTTATAGTAATTTGTAGTTTTCAATCTTATAATTAAAAAATACATGTGTAGATACTCTGTGTATATTGTAATTAATATTAAATTTTCGGACTTTGCAGCTTCCTTCACAAGAAATTCTGTGGGCTCTTATTGGGTGGTGTACGTGGGCAAACTTGGTTGGTGTGGGCAAACTTGTGTGGAGTGGGCAAACTTGTGTGGAGTGTGCAAACTTGCGTGGAGTGGGCAAACTTGGGTGAAGTGGATAAACTCAGATGGAGTGGGCAAACTTGAGTGGAGTGGGCAAACTTGGGTGGAATGTGCAAACTTGTGTGGAGTGGGTAAACTTGGTTGCAGTGGGCAACTCGGGTGGAGTGCGCAAACTTGGGTGGAATGGGCAAACTTAGTCCTTGGGGGGAAAATTTCGATAGCTTCCGTTATTTTTAACCAGCTTTCCTATATATCAAAATGAAGCTCATTCTATCGTCTTGCTAGCCTAAGAAAAATTAGAAGTGGCCCAGATCTGGCTTAGGAGTTATTGGCTTACGCCGAAACTGTGAAGGTATCACCACATTCACTTGGGGGGAAAATCTCGATGGCTTCTTTTAATTTTAACCGCCTTTCCTATATATCAAAATGAAGCTCATTCTATCTTCTTTGCTGGCCCAAGAAAAATTAGAAGTGGCCCAGATCTGGTTGGGGGGGAAATTTCGATGGCTTCTGTTATTTTTAACCGGCTTTCCTATATATACATGAAATTGAAGCTCATTCTATCTTCTCGCTGTCCCAAAAAAATTAGCAGTGGCCTAGATCTGGGTATCGTCGGTGTAATGGATAATGCATACTCGTCTTTACATTTTGGGGGGAGGGGGGAGGGGGATTTTCCTTCCGTTGCTTCAAACTAACTTTGTTATGTATCTGTCAATGATCGCGCGCGCGTCAAATATGTTCCGTGGTAGCTATACGCTAGTCTAGTGCAGATACGTGAAAAACAAGAAACGTGCCAATATAATTGGAAAGCATTGGTTTATAAAATTAGTATTTATACTTAATTAGAAAATCGCTTTTTGTGATTCAACAAAAACATTGATATTATTATATACTATATATATATATATATATATATATATATATATAAGAGGATAGGTTCTGCTTGTGTGTCGAGAGTGCTCAATGCCATTCAGTAGAGCAAATAATAATAAAAATAAAGTGACACGGTTTCTCTTTTTGGCTTGGTTTATTGCATACTCATCAGTGCAACACGAAAAGTGATTTACATCTAGATATTATTTCGTTACTAATAAATTTTTATAAACTGAATATATCACGTCGGCATAATTAAGAGATTGTTTGAACATGTCTAAACATTTTTTCAGTTCTTCATTATTCAGAAATCGGGTGAGGGTTATGATTTTCATTATTTTTTCTTTATGCATGCATTTGACGTTTTGTTTACCAGTACAGTAAACCCATTTGGAAATATCGGCTTTGAATATGGCGTGTTTTGTTAATATGTTGCTGTAGATTGAATCTGTTCCATGCAATCAGTTTGTATATGACAGATTAGATGAGATGATCTGTTTACTCGCAATCTGCTAAAAACTCTCCAACATTGCCTCACTCACTGTGCGTTGTAAACAGTTTTTTCAAAGCAATGGTATATGTGAAATGTTATGTATTCTTAATGTAGTCAAATCATTTACTTTACTAGGAAAGCCGGTTAAAAATGACAGAAGCCATCGAAATTTTTCCCCCAAAGGCTATATGTCGGCAACTATATAGTTAATAAAGTGTTCTATTTTTGGCGCGCTGTGTAATTGACAGTTTGGGCTTCTCGCTTTAAATGCGAATAACTCCTGAACCAGATCTGGGC
Source organism: Paragorgia papillata (assembly GCA_035771165.1). NCBI lineage: Eukaryota > Metazoa > Cnidaria > Anthozoa > Scleralcyonacea > Coralliidae > Paragorgia > Paragorgia papillata. The sequence continues at coordinate 2,353,287 of JAWNZC010000234.1, forward strand.
CACTTCTAATTTTTCTTTGGCCAGCAAGAAGATAGAATGAGCTTCATTTTGATATATAGGAAAGCCGGTTAAAATTAAAAGAAGCCATCGAAATTTTCCCCCCAAGTGAATGTGGTGATACCTTCACAGTTTTGGCGTCTAACTTTAAAAGCGAATAACTCTTGAACCAGATCTGGGCCACTTCTAATTTTTCTTGGGCCAGCAAGAAGATAGAATGAGCATCAATTTGAGATATAGGAAAGCCGGTTAAGAATAACAGAAGCCATCGACATTTTCACCCCAAGACCGTCCCGGCGAATTCGATCGTTCTACTTGTTTATCTAAAGAGCGAGTACTTTCTAGTAAATCGTTATTTTTCAGGAATTTCTCCTCTATAAATTGTTCAAACAAACGCCGTTAATCTTGGGCCAGAAAGATAGAATAATAAGCTTTAATTTGGTGTATCGTGTGTGCCGATCGGTTGATTATTGAAGGAATTATTGAAGGTGAAATATTTGCTTTGCGAATGTGGTGATGAATCTGGTGATGAATCCGAGGATGAATGTGGTGATACTTTCACACTGGTGTAATCTGATACTAATGATCATTGTAAAATTCATTAATTATTCATTAGGCCACAAACCAATCAGATCTCAGTATTTAGATCATGTGCATACCATTGTAAATGGAATAAAGACCACCTATAGCACGCTTAATTAGTATGCATTAACTTTGATAAAGATCTCTTACTCAACCTATTTTATTGTTAACTTACTGTTGATAAAATTGATAACAGCTAGGACCGAGAATATATTTGAAATAGTATGTAATAATGACCCAGCTGAACTAGATCCCAAGAGTTTCTTCTCCCAGAGTTCATTCTCGTCTGCTTCTGTGATCTCTTCTCTGAGTTCCGTCGTGCAAATTTGGGCAATGCCATGCTTAGTCGCGTCCTTCATTTCGCCATCTAAACTCTTCCGAAAGAGCCAGAACCTAGCAACAAATGTGAGAACATATTCACCCAATGATATATACCTATTTCCTGGCAAGTTACTCAGGGAAGTATCCCTTACTCACCTTCGGTCACCTTTTGCAAGAATGTTAAATGAATCTTCCTTCCCCTTTCACGTCTAACAAATGTCGGTTTATCCCACATATCAACAAATGCAAAGTCTTCGGCGGATACCGTTCGCCTGTCTGTTTTGCAGCTTCACTAACAAATTTAGACAGCCAAAAGTTCAAGCTGTAAGGTGACATTTCTTCGAGCCTGCTGTTTAAGTCTTGCACCTGACTTAAATTCACGCCCTCATAACCGACTGACTCTACCTGTGGCTTCTTGTTACTTCTGTTTTGCCGCCAATCCTCGAAAATCTTCCTTGCCCACTTTGTGTTATACTGAGTAGCTTTTGGCGTAACTTGTGCGAGTAAAGAGCGTTCTTCCACTTCATTCTTTGGTTTTCGAAACCGTCCCGACGACATACTTGACCATAGCCTGGTCAACTTCCAAATGCAAATAATTCGTTAAAACTATTCCATCACTGATGAATATATTTAATTTCGATCAATTTCTATGGGGAAAATATGTTTGCACTACAAAGTACTTTATTTACTTGCTTATAAGCTTCTCCCTTGAGAGCCTCTTATTCATTTGACTACAACGTATAATTTAAATATTCATTTCACAAGTGAGTTATGCGGCTCGCCATTGTAAATGCCCATAAAGATCGGCCGCTCATATTTTAACTATCACTTAAATGTCAATCAAAGTTAAATCAATGTAATAAACTAAATTAAAGAATAATAGTAATCTCGTTCGTCTATCAAAACAGTACATGTTCGTAAATATTCTCTGAATTTGGCGTATCTTGAAGTAGGTTTCCAATAGCCGTTGCGGGTTTACAACCATCTGCGGGCTCATCGAAAACACGCTGACAAATGCTCAATTCACGCCGCGATGACACGACCGGTTTGGAGATTGAAGGCGATTCCGAAACGAGTTACGAAACATCATATACAAATACTCCAAACAGTGAAATAAAACTAGTGTGCTGCGTAGCATTGTTGAAATACAGATCGAAATACCAGTAAGATTTGAATAGAAATCCAAGTTCAATAATTTCGGCAGTAACGTTTCGAGCGAAACGGCCTTAATTCCCTGACGAAGGTCCTTAATTCGCTCGAAACGTTAGAAATCCACGTTCAATAATTCGGCAGTACTCAAAAACCTTACTTTATTTCGATCTATATAGAAATAATGTCGTTCAACTAATGTCTCAGTGACACCGATTCAGAATCGAAGCTAGTGACCGGCTGGCGGCTGCAAACTACAACGAACGTTCATGAATACGAAACTCACTTATTACAAGCTTATCTGTAAATGCGCTTTCTCGTTGTTAAACCGAGCAGAAAGCTCTTTAAACAGATGAACGGCTCCCATGAAGCGTTTGATTCAGTGTTTCTTTCTAGTTTAGTTTAGTTCTGGCTCCCCGACTAGATGTCGCAAAATTTTGCAATTTTGTGATACCCTCGAAAAAAATAAAACAGAAACAGAGCCGAAACCTCAGTAGACTCGGCCTACCACAGTAGCCCGAGTAATAAAATTAAAGCCTGCGCTAAACATAGCACAACAGACGAATTTATTTCAGACGAATTTAATTGTTTGAATTTTATTCGACGAAACTGCGACGTATAACTCGATTAAATTCGGCACACGAATTAAATTCGTCTCGGCAAAAATTCGTCTGAGTCAGACGGATTATCGTCGCGTCGAATTGCGGTGCCTTGAAAGTTAGCTCGCGGGCGCAACTGACTTTCAAACCGCTTTATATTCTGTGTGTGACTTCGTTCGTTCGTTCGTTCGTTCGTTCGTTCGTTCGTTCGTTCGTTCGTTCGTTCGTTCGTTCGTTCGTTCGTTCGTTCGTTCGTTCGTTCGTTAGGAATCAATAGCAAGCGCCATTTTTGACGGGACATTTTTAACGCGATGTTTTGAACGTCACAGGGCACCGCTTTGTAGCACTGTGTCTGGTAAAATGTTTCTCTTCTGTCCAGTGTGACAACTCAGCGCCATGTTTTCAACAAGTCGTTTTCAGGCTCAACGCGTCCAAGTAAAAACAATTAAATTCAACTGAAATTTGACGTTTAATTTAACTCGACGTCGAATTTACGTTGCATTACCGAGGAAGTTATAATTCGAATTAAATTCGTCTGAATTAAATTCGTCTATTCGACGTGCCACGTTTAGCGTATATAGCCCTACGTAAATGAGTGGCGGGAAGTGCTGTCATCTTTACCACTTCACAGAAGTGCTGTGCCTCACACACTTCACCCACGTGAAGGATTTGGAAGGGCTCAGACTCAGTTAATGTCTCTTTCTGAAATAGGTGATCCCCATTTCAGGCCGCCGGATAGGACACCCTCCTCCCGATACGGATGCCTCTGTCTCAGTTTCTAAACTCTATAGTATAGTTTAATACGGCCGCAATTATTAAGCGAAGGTTTGTTTGAAAAACGATGCCAAAATTCTGTATTCGGTACACAAAGTCAGAAGCCATGCTTGCACGTTCTGGCTGTTTTCGAGCGCTGATCAATCTCCAACTGTCAAAAGTGCGACAATGGAGTTATTTTGGACCATTACAAGTAATATGTGGCATTTTACTCGATTAAACTGGATGTTCTAAGAATATATGCATTATAAGACCAAACCGGGACCAGTTGATGTTGCATTTTTCGCAACTGGTCCCGGTTTGGTCAAATAATTTATATAATTCTACACTCGAAAATTGCTTTCCTTCACCAAAATTACCTACAATCATGGACAAAAGTTTTCGGGACACAGTCGATAAATGGCGCTGTGTTTATATTTGTTTTGTTAACTCGTTATTTCATTATTGCAACTTTAGTTTTACTATCTTAGAGCTCCTCCCCCCCGTGCAATGTTGAGTGTTTAAGACAGGAAAACATAATAGAATACAATGTGGTGAAAAATGTTATTGCTACATGCACTTTCACATAATATTTGCTACAACTATAAATATGACTTGATAGTAAGTTGCGCAGCCGAGAGGCAAATATTTTGGCGTTGCACTATTATTTCATCATGTTTCATGTTCTTCACATTACCATGTTAAATGTGTGACATGTTGCCATATGAAACATGAGCGAAATTACCCAAATCACAACATTGCAGGGGGGAAAGGGGGGGGTGGGTGTTCAAATTCATACCAAAAAGTATCGTCAGTGGCCCACCACTTTTGGCCATGATTGTCTGTGTAAGGGTCCAGACAAAAAGTACTGATTTTTGGAGCAATTTAAGTGTTCTGACACAGAATGTCATTCCGGTTAAGTGGTAATTGATTTTTCACAGTCTTGAGAGACTTCAGTTCAGAAGACAAACCTGATGACGTCACCCAGGAACCGGAAATATATTGTTATTTACAGTATAGATATTCGTACGAAAACATATCTCGTATTTCAGGAGGTAAACGCCAAGTTATTCTGGGATGGAGGTTTTTTTATTTTTGGAAACAAATCCCCGAGACCACGCAGATCAGACTAAGTCCATGTGCACATTGTTTCGCAACATTCGTCTTGGAGAACAGAATGACGTCATCGGAGTGTGACGGCTATTAGTTAATATTTTGACATTACTCACGCGCATTTCTCACCTAACATTTACAAAATATCTGCGAGTAGTTGCATCAAACTGTTATGTAAATTGTAAATGTTGATAAAAGGCCATATGCGTAAACTGTTTCTCTTAATTCCCCTTTCTCAATCGCTGATTTTCGTGCATTTCCAACAGTACTCAGATATAAATATATAACTTATTTATAATTTTTAAAGACAGGACTTGGGTGAGAACTGTTGGAAATGGCATTTGTAGCAAGCTGTCCGTATTTCTAGTGATACGTATATGTAGACAAACAATACATGAATAATATTTCGTATTTATAATGTCTTCAACGTCTTTCGTATAAGAGTAAAAGACGTGTTTGACAATGAGAACTGTTAGTGAGAACTGTCGTATGTTACCCGACTCCTTTGTTTTGTCTACAGTGTGATGCCTAATTAGGACAATGACATAATATAACTGCTTGTGTTAGTACTTTGTGCGGTACCCTTTCGTTGAAATAATCTGGTTAATTCTCGCCTTCATCGCAAATTCCTCATTTAAAGATGGGCAAAAGTGCTGTTATTAGGCAAATCAGACAATCATGGACAAAAGTTTTCGGGACACAGTCGATAAATGGCGCTGTGTTTATATTTGTTTTGTTAACTCGTTATTTCATTATTGCAACTTTAGTTTTACTATCTTAGAGCCCCTCCCCCCCCCGTGCAATGTTGAGTGTTTAAGACAGGAAAACATAATAGAATACAATGTGGTGAAAAATGTTATTGCTACATGCACTTTCACATAATATTTGCTACAGCTATAAATATGACTTGATAGTAAGTTGCGCAGCCGAGAGGCAAATATTTTGGCGTTGCACTATTATTTCATCATGTTTCATGTTCTTCACATTACCATGTTAAATGTGTGACATGTTGCCATATGAAACATGAGCGAAATTACACAAATCACAACATTGCAGGGGGGAAAGGGGGGGGGGGGTGTTCAAATTCATACCAAAAAGTATCGTCAGTGGCCCACCACTTTTGGCCATGATTGTAGAACATCCAGTTTAATCAACTCAAATGCTAAATATTACTTGTAATATTACTTGTAATAATAATAATAATAATAATAATAATAATAATAATAATAATAATAATAATAATAATAATAATAATAATAATAATAATAATAATAATAATAATAATAATAATAATAATAATAATAATAACAATATTTTATTAAAACAATATTCTTTACAGCATACTCTTTACAATTTTACCCAATTTTAAAGTTCTGTAGACTAACTGTTATATATATATATATATATATATATATATATATATATAAAATTATAGTTACACTATTATTATTTTTTATTTGTTATTTTCACTATTTATTATAATAATAATAATAATTATAATAATAATAATAATAATAATAATAATAATATTAATAATAAAATTGTTTAGTTGACAGTCTTAAAATTCATTTAATAGCAAAAGTTAACAGTATCAGGAATCATCATGGCTTCAAAAGATTCAGAACAATCATCAGTAAGCTTGCAGGAAGAATTGGCATTAATTAAGCAGAAAATAGAAGAACTAGAAATATCCAGGTCTTCTGCAATAGAAATGGAATCAAATATTTTACTATCGTCTAAAGTAGATAGTACAACAGAAAGCCGTAAATTAAAGCAGTCAGAAGTTTCACTAAAAGAGAGAGAGGAACAGGAAGACAATACCGAAAGTACAGTAATGCACAGTAAAGCCTCATTAACGACAGATGTGAGCACACAAGTGCAGTTGGAATTTCTCAAGCAGAAAATAGCAAAAATAGAAAGATCGAGATTCTTACCAACCAAAATAGAACCAAAAGCTTTTCCACCGTCTGAAATAGAAGATAGAACAACAGAAAGTCTTAAGCTAATGCAGTCAGAAGTCTCACCAAAAAAGACAAAGAAGAAAAACAGCATTCCAGTTTCAGAAAGCTCTGCTCTGAATCTTGTAATGAATCAGTTGCGTGAAAAGGAAAGAAAACTTTCAGAAATGCATAGTCAAAAATCGTCAAAAGTAACTGTGAGTACACAAGAACAGATAGAATGTCTTAAGAAAAAATTTGAAGAACTCGAAAGATGCAGATTCACTTCAACATCTAAAAAAATAAAGCTTAAGGTAGAAGAGCAAGAAAACCCAGAAAATGTCACTTCCGATAGTGAAAGAAATGAACTGCGTGAATTGAAAAAAAAGCTTGCTGAAATGCGTTGTAAAGCACCGCCAAAGACAGGAATTACGACGCGAGAAAAGTTAAAGAAAGTTAAAATAGAAATTGCGGAGCTTGAAGGATCCATGAGTAAAATTCGCTCCAAAGACGCACTATCTGAACTTAAAACAAAATTGAAGGCAGAAAAAGAAAGAAAAGCAGAAATTAATCGCGTGTTTGAGCTTATAACGGCTGCGCAAGCTGTTGATTTGTGCTTCCTTGTTGATTGCACCGGAAGCATGGCATCCTACATTAAAGAAGTTAAAGAAAAGATTCAGATGATTGTTGATAAATCCAAGAAAGCGTTTCCAGATTTAAATCTCACAGTTGCTTTTGTCGGTTATCGTGATCATTGTGACGGCCCTGAGAGAACAGTTGTTTTAAATTTTACAGCATCTATTCCAACATTCCAGAATTTCGTAGGTGATGTTGAAGCAAAAGGCGGAGGAGATACTCCAGAAGATGTTTTTGGCGGTCTGGAAGAGGTAATAAGTCTGACCTGGAGTAAACCTACCCGAATTTTGTTCCATGTAGCAGACGCACCATGCCACGGTAGCCGATTCCATGTTGGGCACCTCGATGATAGTCATCCGGATGGCGACCCAAGAGGGTTAACCATCGAATATCTGTTGCCCAAGATACAGCGGTTGAATATCATTTACTGGTTTGCCAAGCTAGCCGATATAACAGATAAGATGATCCAAGAGTTTCAAGGCCTTATGCATGGTCCCACAAAGATAAACCTGATCGACTTATCGTCAGTGAATGATCTAGTGGGAGCCGTGGCAGGATCAATCTCTGCTTCAATCAACATCAACGAAGAGACCGTCATGGCCAAAGAACGCGAAGAAGTGGTTAGGGAGCGCGCCAAGGGACGATTGAAGTCATACAAATTGGATCCTCGACAGCCAGACTGGGAATCTGTAGATGCTAAAACAGGCTCTATTCTGAGAAACAAGTTTCCTTCAGATCCAAGACGGCTTCGAAAACCTTTGGAAGTATGTCGTGCAGAGTGTTCTATTAAGATTGCACCAAATCCCTTTGCCGAAGGAGGGCTGCGAATTGCCTACTATGGTATTGACTGTACACTAGGAACTACTAGTACCATAGTGTTAAAGCAGTTTAAATACATAGGCGAAGATTATTTCGATCGATATTTAGAGCAAATGGAAATCCAGTCAGTCGCAGTAGCTTTAGCCAAGAAGTTTAATAGCGTCAAACCAAGAGGAGTCAGAGATATTCTCTTCGTTGAAGTCTCCATTGTCACATCCATAAAAGAGGGAAAGGAAGTCCATTTTTCACAGGAACGACACATCAAAGGAAAATACGTCAAATTCAATAACAATGCTGGTTTTGTAAGCGAAGCTGCATACACAGCCACACTAAACGCATTCAGCCATTGGACGTATCAAGTCACCGGCAAGTATCTCATGGTCGTAGATCTTCAGGGAGTTAAAGAAGAAACTTCAGATGGAATCAAATACATCTTAACAGATCCTGCAATACACTGCGGTGAATATTGTAGATTCGGTGACACAAATCTTGGACGCCAAGGAATGCACAAGTTCTTTCAAACACACTATTGTAACAGCATCTGCAATGCGATGTCGCTCGAGATCCATCGACTCCAGCCCGGAGAAGGCTATAAGTATTTTGCAGGAGCTACAGTAATCGGATGAAAGAATATATACGAAGAATATTCTACTTTGCCGATTTGTTGATCAAGCTTCCATTGGCATGCAGAAAAGTTTACCTTAAATTTAAATTTAAAAACAAAAAAACAAACAAGAGGGCACTCATGCATGCATGCATACACCTCCGCCAGCGATTTATTTGAGACGTTTAAAAAGAAAACGAGCCACCGCTAAACAGGCTAGCTCACACGCTACACATAATTATATGTATAAATTAAGATGCTTGATTTCACTTGTACCAAAATTATGCAAACTTGAAACCTTTTCCAGCTGACAACTTTAAAAAATATAAAACAAAATAAACTCCGAAAAGTAGCATCTTGTAAAAACTCAAGATTTGAGAAAATAAACAAGACGAGACAGTAATCGACGTAATATTTCGAATCTATTACAGAATCATTGTCAAACCATTGTAATAGATTCAAAATATTACCTCGATTACTGTCTCGTCTATTTTCTCAAATCTCGAGTTTTTACAAGATGCTACTTTTCGGAGTTTTTTTTTTTTTATATTATGCAAACTTTTGTTGCATAAAAAAGGGATAATGAGCGCAATTATAAGTATTTCTCCTAAACGGAGAATCTTGTGGTCAGATTTTTATTAATTTCTCATCCATATTAATCCAACTAAATTTAAACAAAATTGAAAGGGAATTGGTGCTTGCTCTATGATGAATCTTCCATAAACTTCCATAAAAAGCTGAGCATTATAGTTTGTGACTGATATCGTGGCGACAAACAGACGGACAAACAGAGGTGAAACATAACTTCCTGGCGGAGGTAATAAAAAGAGATACTATAAAGTTATATCGTTCATTCACTTGAAATACTATCCGGGTGTTTACATATGAGGCCGGCCTAAACTCGGACAGGCCTGAATTTTGCATTTTGTTTTCTTTACATGAGACCGGCCTTGAAATTATATAGGCTTGGTTTCGCTGTTACTCCAAGATTTGTGTCAATTGTCTTACATCTCGTGACCACCGGAGAATAATTTTATGTGGATTTGACACCAATCTCATTTAAAACAACGTGTTGAGTTTGAGAGGTGAAAGTGCTTCAGTTCGGTCTAGCAGGCGACCTGAGTATATATAGGCCGGCGTGAACTGAATCTCAGGCCGGACTGATGAAAACGATCTACAACCGACCCGAAATCAGTCCGGCCTAAGTTATCGCCAGCGTCATGTAAACATAGTGGATGTCGAGTGGATGTTGTTTTCCTGTGCCTTGCTTGACGAGAATAAGCCGGCAACAGCTGGGAAAGATCTCAAGTATATGTACATCGCATGATGACAAAGTATTAACTGTAGACTGCTATAGAAATTAATAATGAAGAGCACTATATAAATCATGTGAATAGTGAAACTAAGGTAAGACTAAAATATTTTAAACCTGCAGCAACACGTCAGCAATCTCTGGATCATAGCACTTCTCCTGCTCTTTGACCCAGACTTGATTTTGACATGATAACTTAGATACATGCAATACATCTCCTAAGCACATAGCTCGACGCAAACACCTCGACGTATTGAAATCATTATTAATATTAAGCAAGCCAGTTGACGTTCTAGAAGTATATAAATGAAACTAGACTCAATTAATAACACAATAAGTGAGAAGGAGATAAGTATTTCTGCATGGCTATGTAATATTTAGAAAAGACAGATCGAGAAATGAGTTGGCCAAATCAAAACCAATATTTGTAAATAATTCATTATTAATAAAGAATTAGAATATCCGGTGTGCTTCACTTACAGAAAATCGAAACCAATTTTGCTTTGTTATATAACCTCTCTTTCTTCCCCTTTATAATATTTGATAGCATGGGCGTTCTGTGCCCAAGAGAGAGTGGGCTATTTGAGAAATGCAAAATGACATAACAAAGAAGAATTGGTTTGTGTTATCAGTGTTTCTCGATTTAAAAAAGCCTTTGATGCCGTTAATCATAATATATTAACAAAAAATTAGAATTATATATATATATATAGAATAAAAGGAATAGCGTTGCAATGGTTCATTTCATAATTAAACAATGCATGGCTACGCCACTGTTTTTTATTATATGACATCTATAGTACATTATATTTTAATTTTTAACACGCGGTCTCATGAAAAAGAAACCTTATTACGGATTGATGGGCTACCATGCATAAATATAATTACATATTATAAATAAATAAATAAATACATACATACATACATAGATAAATAAATGAATAAATAAATACACTACACACACACACACACACATACACACACATACACATACACACACACACACAGAGAAATAAATAAATAAATAAATAAATAAATAAATAAATAAATAAATAAATTCATAAATAAATAAATAAATAAATAAATAAATAAATAAATAAATAAATAAATAAATAAATAAATAAATAAATAAAATAAATAAATAAATAAATAAATAAATAAATAAATAAATAAATAAATAAATAAATAAATAAATAAATAAATAAATAAATAAATAAATAAATACATAAACACATGAATACATAAATAAATTTTCGCGAGGCACGACAGCCGCAATTTCTGATCGTGCCTCATTATGAAATTTAGAATTTGAAATAAGTTATTAAATAGCAACGGCAAGTTGAATACATAAAATAATGAAGAAATCTAGTTTTTATACAAGAAATAGGACACTTTTCTTAAAATTTCTATGTTCTTATTTCTGTTCCCCCAATGCCTGTTGGTAATTGTAGTATTTTTTTCACATTTCTTAAGGACAAAATATTGTAGCACCCAAAAATGCTATTACAGGTGTTATTATGTTAATTTAATTTTTTTTCCAACAATGTGTCATTTCTGTGGAATAGCTGTTATAATTTTCGAGCTACTAATTTTAATACGTTCGGTTTTCTGTCATTGTGAAACAGACAAGGAAGCCATTTAAACGCTTGCAAAATCTGAAATAAGATCACTTTGGCAACGTCCATGTAAACAAAATATTATTTTACACTCAGAGCGCGTAAACAAAGTTTTCCTTTTTCTTCAACTTTGAAATTTATATATGGAAACAATTAGTCACTGTAGTCTTTGTGTGTTTATCGTTTGTTTTTGTTGTATCTAGGTCACTGAGAATGCCAGGCAATCGAACGACTAGAACGTGACACAAGTTGTTTTTATCGTTTGTATATTTTCGAATAAAGATTTGTTTTATTTTTTGCTTCATCCTGACAGTGCGATTTTACTGTAATATATTTTCGGTTCGATGACAGGAGCTATTGTAAGAACTGCATGAGACAGGGAGGTTATAATATTTTAAGAAGAAACTAATCAATCGGATGCTTATTTGAAAAACGGGGGGGAGGGTACAAAAATTATGTAAAAGCGGGCGAGGGGTTGTTGCGTTCACTGTATTTCTAGTTACTCCTGAAATGAGGAGTCCCGGTTATTAAGCGATTGCTCGTCGAAAGTGGGAGTAGAGTGCAGTAGGGTAGGATAGGGTAGGTAGGGTAGAGTAGGGTAGGGTAGGGTAGGGTAGGGTAGGGTAGGGTAGGGTAGGGTAGGGTAGGGTAGGGTAGGGTAGGGTAGGGTAGGGTAGGGTAGGGTAGGGTAGGGTAGGGTAGGGTAGGGTAGGGTAGGGTAGGGTAGGGTAGGGTAGGGTAGAGTAGAGTAGAGTAGAGTAGAGTAGAGTAGAGTAGAGTAGAGTAGAGTAGAGTAGAGTAGAGTAGAGTAGAACCTGCAGTGCAGGCGTTTCGGTAGTGGGAGGGGCGAGGCGAGCTGAGGTAACGCCTGCCGCCATGCTATTCAGAAAAAAAAATCCACCCCCTTTTCTCAATTATGACATGAGCCAATCACGTACGAGAAATATATGAAAATTGTTTACTTCCTGTCAACTGATTCATCGCGAATGTCATAAAATCACTCAATGAAAATCACTATAGAATATAGATAGAGAAACTCTTCACAGAATTAACATGTGGTAATAATGTTTGTTGACATCTGTGTGATCTAGAGTTTAGTCTGTAAAGTTTAGACCTAATTAGAACGGGTTTGCGACAACAAAACTCGTAGAACAGAATGAGCGCTGCCGAGAGAAATAATAATCACACGGAGTCTATGACGGAATTTAATATCACGGAAAGCAACTAAGCGAGGAACAGAGTCGGACTGGCCCTATGTGCCATTGTGCCAATGGCACATGCGCCCCCTTTGGTACAGCTAATAGTATATTACGATTAAGTACGCTTCACGCAGCTGACAGCCTGACATGAAGTAGTCACCTAATTAATGGTTGACATCTCCTCATGATGTATGCCTTGCATGTTATGGTGTATTCCTAGATAAAATGAGTATATTTGAATATTTTGTTTGGTATTTTATATCTTTCAAAACTCTTTCAACCCCCCTCCCCCCCCTCAAAATGCAGGAAATGCTATTTCAGACTCTAAAATTCAACATTTTCCGGGGGAGCATGCCCCCGGACACCCCTAGAAGTTGGTCGCGCCTTCTTGCCCCACATGTAGTAAGTATTGCGTGTTTTGCCCCGTTGTTAAATATTCTGAAAGAAGCCCTGAAGGCGCCCCTCTCCCTAATGGCACCGCCCGTAACACGGAGCCCGTCCGACTCTGGCGAGGAACCACATTTAAGAGCACTCCTAACACTACGTAATTTTGCTTGAGTCACAACACATTACCAATCGAAACTATTATATAGAAATGTATAAAATCGTTCTTGATTCCAAATTCATGTCTGTAAACCGCGTTCGCTGCTGGCTAACGGCTAGACTTTGGTGACGGCAAACCACAACACGGCGTTTATATACATAAAACAAGCGAGGATTTTCCCACACTGACAAAACAACACCAGACTACTAAAGTTAGTTAATGTAAAAGCACTAAGATATGTATTCAATTGATGTAGTGTGTGTTTGACACATAAATATAGGCCATGCACGGTTTGATCCTGGCTAAACAACGTCTTAAAGTAAACGATCGAAGTTTGTCTGAATTATTAAATGCAACAATACTGCTATGCGATGAAGCATATTTACCTTGCGAATGGAGTGTTTCTGTTTCTGTTTTAAAACAAACTACCAAGCGCGACTAAAATATAATTAAGAATAAGACTTTATGCCAACTCCGAAGACAATGAATGCTCGTCTATACAGCGGCTTCAACAACAGCTTGCCGGAAGAGAATTTGTTAACATTAGCCAATGAGATCGCTGCGTGGAGTGGAGTGGAGTGGAGTGGAGTGGAGTGGAGTGGAGTGGAGTGGAGTGGAGTGGAGTGGAGTGGAGTGGAGTGGAGTGGAGTGGAGTGGAGTGGAGTGGAGTGGAGTGGAGTGGAGTGGAGTGGAGTGGAGTAGAGTGGAGTGCAATGCATTAGAGCGCAGGGAAATGTAGTGCAGGGAAGTTAACCATTTTTCAATTTTGTTCTTTAATTGTAATATTTAGTCAATTTGGTTATTTACATAAAACAATTTTCTGAATTAGTTATTTACATATAATAAATGCCTGGTTTTTCTTATAAATAAGTCCCTGCATCTAATAATGGTTGTTTGTAAATAACCAACAAAATGTGGTTATATATTTGTGAATATTTTTGCCAATAATAGAAACAGACACTTGGCACCTCGTATTCCGGTGCATAGCCATGGCCCAGTGTGTTTCACAGCTATTGCAGTGATATGGCAAGTTGTTGTAAGCATAACTGCATGTACACTATACACTCTGTCGCTTCAGACCAAACCAGTTTACGTAATTAAACATCAGGCAGAGTTGTGCATAGTTTGCAGTAATATCGTTTTTTGATTTAATGATTTAATAATTTAAAAAGCTTTAGCCACTACATTACAAACAATAACAAAAGGTACGCATAGCGTACATGTATCTGCGCTGAACACATTAGAACAGAATTTATAGCCTATAAATAGTGCCTATTATGAAACAATGGCACAAACTCGAGGTTGACATGAAATCGTAATGCATTCACTATCATCCCTGATATTCAACCTCGATTTCAAACCATTGTTTATGCCCAATGAAGCAAATTTGGGAAATGTCTAAAGCACTCATATTACTCTAGTTATCATACATTTCTTGCATCTTTTGTTTGTTGTATTTACAAGGATGCTACTAGGGTAAACCAGCCACCAGGGTTACCCTAGTAGCCAGGTTATGTTTTGTCCTTGTAAATGCATTTGGTAGGGATAATGTGCCTACCTGCCACCTGCCTACTTGTTATTAGTGCTTGGTAACCAGGTCTAATAAAGTTGACCTACCCTAACTTTGACTCGGGTGCTAGGGTAACCCTACCTTCTTGTAAAATTTAAACTTGTTCAGTGAACTTAATAACTAATAAATGAATGAGATAACAAGCCAATCCCGTGATATTAAAGAAAATAAATCGTGGGTCAGATCGTGGTTTATTAGATACAACTTTGTCAACTTACAACAACCTAATATTCATTAAATAGGCACTGCTAATAAACTTGATTGCTTTAAAAATGTAAAAGAATGCTACCAGTACATGTTGTGAAATAAGGCAGTTATTAATAAGGCAGTGAGGTTGTTTACCTGACATGTATGGCACGTATCTATAAGCTAAATAGAAAAATCTAGTTCGAAATCTTGGATTGTTTATTAGATACAACTTTATACTGCAAGCAATCAATGAGTACATGTGTGTACTGTTAAATACACTTGATGGCATTAAAAATGTAAAATGATGCTACCGGTTGTGAAATAAATACTTGTAAGTTTCCTCCAAAGACAATTGTTTGCCTTCCGAAGAGTAATGTTTGTCACTTGAAGACCACGGTCCTAATTCATAAATAGTTTTATATAGTACACGTGTTGGCCTGAGTCGCCTGACTCGATATAAAATCGCCCAACGAGTTGAAAACCTTTTGTCAACTCTTCAATCGTTCTGTATAACGCACAAAAACTGTGATAGATCACACTTGCAAGTTTACTATAAGTCATGTTAAAAATACTTGCCATTTGTATCAGCAATATTGTCTTTCTTCGAAAATAGTGTTGCTTTTTTGATGTGGCGACGAAATAATATTATAAACACGATCGGGATTAAAGAATACTTGTTCCCATCGTTCAACCTGACAGCTCGTACGTTGACGCCAAAAAATTCTAAGCTTCGATTGTCCCCGATGTAATTGTCGCGCATTGATTAGAGAGTTAGACCACAGCACACACTACAGGTCAGTGGTTACACAAAAAAGTTAACAAACACACACACCCACCCACACACACACAACACGATAGCAATATATCTGCTGCGCAGATACAAAAATACTAAAAGTAGA
The DNA here is from genome assembly GCA_035771165.1 of Paragorgia papillata. Classification (NCBI taxonomy): domain Eukaryota; kingdom Metazoa; phylum Cnidaria; class Anthozoa; order Scleralcyonacea; family Coralliidae; genus Paragorgia; species Paragorgia papillata. The sequence continues at coordinate 2,369,126 of JAWNZC010000234.1, forward strand.
GCTAACACATTCGCCACATGCAGGTAAGACTAATTACTGCATCCCGTAAGGAAAACTAAAATTACATGTGCTATAACAATTACAAACTTAATCTAATCATCAAGCTGTTAACTCTTTCCTGTCCGAATCGGACTTTAGTATTTTATTCTGGATAACGCCAAACGATTTTATTCACCTCTGGGGAAGCCCTCGTCGGACAGGAATGAGTTAAGCTATAATAACTCGAATAAAACTGACTTATCTATACGTAACTGAGCAGCATGAGTTCAAGGAAATTTCAAGACGCCTAGCCTTTCTGCCTTTGCATCTTGCATTTTACATTGTGACAATAATTTTTTAGCACCTAAGTTTTGGGGGTCACGTGACCGGTGTATTACCGTGGACTAAGCATCCTTTTACACTCGAGCAATTCGTTATCCTTGCTGTTAACCAAACCATTCTATGTTACTAACACAGTCCACTGTGCCTCGCATGCCTATTGTCCGTCCTTGTTCTCAGGACATGTGGTAAACTTGAGGCCCTGGGAACGAGGATCCCCTATTTTCTTGTTTTTTAAAGTGTTTGTTTGCAAACTTTATCTGACAGAAAACGTTAACAACAGTTAAAGCAAGTTTTAAGAAACGATGGAGATAGAAAAGGCACAAGCTCAAGATTTGTGGACAGTTGAAACTTCTTCAAATTATTGATGTGATGTGGAATTGTTCAAAAAACAAAATGAATTTAGAGAGTTTAGAATCGTCCGGAATTGAAAGCAAAACGTCGGAATACCGTAAATTAATGAAAATAGTAGTCTCACTGAAAGATGCAGTAAAACAGCAAGAAAATCTACATAGTGAGACCTCAGAAAGTGTGAAAAATAAACTACTTAAAATAGAGGATAAGCTTTCCAAAATGCTTTACGACGCACCGGTAGAATCAGCTGTAGGCACCCAAGAACATTTAAAAGGAACAAGAGTGGTACGCGAAAGAGCAATATCCACTACAACAAAAATGGATTCAATAAGCTTAAGCCTGTCCGAAATGGAAGATAGAGCAACAGAAGGCGATAAGCTAATGCACATAATAAAGTCACTGATGCATGTGGTGGAACAGCAGAAAATTGATCAGGAAAGTGCAACTTCCGAGAGTGTGAGAAAGGAACTACATGAAATGGAAGAAAGACTTTCTAAACTGCGTCGGGACGCATCACCAAAAACAGGAGCAAAGACCCAAGAAAGATTGGAAAATATTAAAAAACAGATAGCTGAATTTGAAGGATCTATGTTTTCTGAGATTTCCGCCAAGGAACGTGCATCCGAATTTCAAATGAAATTAAAAATAGTAAAGGAAAGGAGAAAAGAAATCGAACGTGTCCTTCAACTCTTGATGGCTTCACAATTTGTTGATTTTTGCTTCCTTGTCGATTGCACTGGAAGCATGGGGTCCTACATTGCAGAAATTAAAAGAAGGATTCAGATAATTGTTGATAAATCCAAGAAAACGTTTCCAGATCTAAATCTCGCAGTTGCTTTTGTTGGTTATCGGGATCACGGTGACGGTCCTGATAGAACAGTTGTTTTAGATTTTACAGCATCTATTCCACAATTCCAGAATTTTTTAGGCGATGTTGAAGCAAAAGGCGGAGGAGATACTCCAGAAGATGTTTTTGGCGGGCTGGAAGAGGTGATTAAACTGGATTGGAGAAGCTCTACCCGAATTCTGTTCCACGTTGCTGATGCCCCATGTCACGGAACACGATTTCATAATCCCGAACTCGATGATCAATACCCTTGTGGTGACCCAAGAGGATTGAAAGTAGAAGATCTGTTATCTAAGTTACAGCAGCTTAAGATTGTCTATTGGTTTTCTAAGCTTACCGATATAACAGATAAGATGATCCAAGAATTTCAAAGCGTTATGGATGGTCCCGCAAAGATAAACCAGATTGACTTGTCTTCATTGGAAGATTTGGTGGACGCCGTAACAGGCTCAATCTCTGCCTCAATCAATATGACTGAACGAACCATCATTGGCAAAGAATGCAATAAATTGGCTAGGGAAGGCGCTGAAAGCCGGCTGAAGTCATATGCGTTAGATCTGCGACCACCAGATTGGAGATCTGTAAAGGTTGAAAAAGTCACCATTTGGAGAAACAAGTTTCCTTTAGATTTAAAACAAATTCGAAATCCTCTAGAAGTGAAAAATGGCGAGTGTTCCATAAAAATAGCACCAAATCCGTTCGCCGAAGGAACTCTACGCATTGCCTACCATGGTATTGATTGTACATCTGGAAGCACCAACAACATAGTGTTAAAGCAGTTTAAGTACCTGAGCAAAGGCGTGAATAAGTTTGATCAATATAAAGAACAAATGGAAATCCAGTCAGTCGCAGTGGCTTTAGCCAAGAGTTTTAATAGTGTCAAACCAAGAAGAGCCAGAGAAATCCTATTTGCTGAAGTCTCCATTGTCACATCCATAAAAGAGGGAAAGGAAGTCCATTTTTCACAGGAGCAACATATCAAGGGAAAATACATCAAATTCAATAACAATGCTGGTTTTGTGAGCGAAGCTGCATACACAGCCACACTAAACGCATTCAGCCATTGGACGTATCAAGTCACCGGCAAGTATCTCATGGTCGTAGATCTTCAGGGGGTTAAAGAAGAAACCTCAGATGGAACCAAATACGTCTTAACAGATCCTGCAATACATTGTCGCGAAATTTGCAGATTCGGCAACACAAATTTTGGAAAAGATGGAATGACCCTGTTCTTTCGTACACACTATTGTAACAGCATTTGCAATGCTATGTCGCTCAAAATCCACCGTTACCAACCTAGAAGTGGCTATGCAGGTACCGAAGGATCCACAGTAGTCGGGTAATAAGAAGTCGTATCCAAAAACACACTGTACTTATCTTAAGTTTGAAATCAAACTCTCACCAACATCAATAATTAAAATATAATGTTGTCTCGTTCAATTCAGATGCATTTTTTTTTGTCTTTTGGGAGGTCACTTTCTGGGACTGACTTGCAGCCAAAACACAACAGCAATATCAGCTTCATACCGGAAGTGATAACATTCATATATTTCACAAAACTGTTTCTTAACAATGATGTATGAAACGTTAACAAAGCTCAGTTTGAACAACGACATCCCACTATCATTCTAATACCGTCAGTGAACAGGATGAAATAGTTGCGTATATTCCTTTGAGGATGGCAAGACATGTCAGCAATTATTTGAAACGAAGTCACGAACAAAGGCAAGGTCGTCATCATGGTCTAGAAATCCCATGTAAATATATTTATTATGGGCACAGTAAGACATCTATACCCTGGCTACAATAAAAAATTGCAAAATTTGAATATGATGTATTTACAGAATCATAGTTTATACACTAGTTCAAAAAGGAGGATTGCTTAGTAAACAAGGGCTAGCTAGAGCGTGCGACTATGTGAATAGCGGAAATTGCAAAATTATATCAAATAAGTAAAATACAAAATGATAAAGCCAATATTGTTGTCGTCTGGTCTGTCATTGATCTCCAGCGTGGTTGCTTACGAGAGTAGAAAAACACTTATATAGAAAAGCCAAAATGAAATCCCAAAAAGTGGTCGCGGCCGCTTACCGGGAGCGGTCGCTTACGAGAGATGCTAAATACAGTGTTTGACTGAGAAATAAAACGGAAATTTGTAAAGGCGGTCGCTTAAGAGAAATGGTTGCTTACCAGTGTGGTCGTTCTGCTTCAAAGAGAGTCAACTGTATTTTAAAAATTGTTAGAAATCGTAAAAAAACGTCGCCTGCTGTTCAAAGACAACAACGTCAACTCATTACGCATTTCCTGCGTACATTTTGCCTTCCTTGATGGAAGATAATTCTCATGGCACGATTCTGCAGTAACATATAACAAACAGATATCTAACATGCAGTATCGTAATACATAATAATACTAAAACTTAGTAGGTTATAAATTATCGGGCGTTCAAGAAAAACAAAATCTGCGGCTATCGGTTCTAGTACCAGCGCGGCTTGAAACGTAGCGAGACCGCTGAGTGGCACGTAGCGAATTTCTGGTCTATCATCACATGACCATATCACTAAGTTAGTCTAAGTATATCAGGCGCTGAAAACGTCAGCATTTCTTTACTATAATCTTGGCAGGTCATAAAGGTTTTTGCTTTGCTATTGTCATATGGAAAACACCGCCCATGCATGCAGCAGTCTATATTATATAGTCGATATTTATTGTCTCTCAGTTTAGAATCCGGGATCCCAGGATAGAAACCTCTGTTGAACACTTTCTTTATATGGACGGAATTCGAATAAGACAAATCAAGGCAAACCATCACGCTTCCCATGTAAACAGTTTCTTCATAGGGGCTGTTTGCATGAGCCAGACTTATTTGGTTACAATCATACTGTTGTTTCGACCGTCAAATGACAAAGTAACATCTTTTGCAGTTTTTCGTTGCTATTTAATTGGGACTTTACGATCATACGACGTCAACCTCAACGACGACGTCCTCTAAACAAAATAATTATTTTTGCAAAACAAAGAGAATGAATATATTTCAGTCCCAAGAGTAATCTCAACACCGTCTTCGTTCTTTACACACGGCCACTTAGAGCATTTTCACGTCTTCAGGACGGACGTCAACGGCCAAAGAGAAGAACTGTTGCTTGAGATTGATTTCAATACAGACACTACAATCATTTTAGCAGTGCTGGGGCGTTTTGGAAGTCATTAAACTATAGCTTCAAAATATCAAACATAAATAAATAAATAGTCAGTTAACTGTGACTTCTTTAAATTGTAAAACTTATCTCGCGTTTTAACTGTCGTCGTCGTCCTATAGCATCTTAAAGTCCCTACTATCAAACATATTCACTTAAAAATTCGACATGTTTGGTCACGCGGGAGAAATACACACACGCTTCCTCCAAATTAATTTGGTTTGATCAAATAGCAAAGATATAAACCTTTAATAAGTATAGAATACGGAAATTTCACCCTATGACGCGAATTTCTTTTCAATTTTTCTTTTGAATTCTTTTGAATTATTTTTGTTTATTGTCTTAGCTTTTGTATATTTTCAATATAATTCAAAAGGCTGAAAATGTCGTCAATGGCGGAAAATGACGTACTCTGCACTTATTAAAAGGGTCTTCTCCCATTGCTTCATATGCATTTTTAATTCTGGTTTATCGACTGGCCTGGTTAAATATTAAATGTTGTACAGAACTTTAATATTTATTAACACATATTTTACATTTTGTGTAATCAGTTGATCCTGCTGTTCAACATAATCTAATGTATGTTATCCAATAAATCCAACGTCTTGCGAACCAAAACTCTAGCTGGCCGTTTTAAAACAAAATTTTTCCCTGTCTCTGCAAGCGCTTGACGACCAGTCTGTTGTGATTGCCCTCATTACAATGAATATCTAATGATGTGTGAGAAGCTATTTCAAATCCTCGTTAGTGTTTTAGACTTGGTTGCCAAATCCCATGTGCCGTTAACAATAGCGAGGCGCAGTTAACGGCACATAGGATTTAGAAACCACGTCTAAAACACTAACGAGGATTTGAAATATTACTTCATTCTCTTTGTTTCACAACTAGAATTATTTTATTTGGAGTCCGTTCTGCGCATGTAGGGAACTAATGTTTACATCTTTATTTACAAAAAAAATATTGATACTGTACCTTATTCAAGATTGTAAGCTTTTCTTGCTTCCTCTTCATTACTTGTACCCAAAACAAAACATTTTCAAAAGAAATAGAAGAAATCCGAAGATATATCCTCGCCGAATCGCTTGGTTTTCTGCCATGTTGTTCCCAACAGTTTAATTATCCCAACAGTATGTAATTATCTACGAATGTCATGTTTTGGAGCCCACACTTGGCACATGCGCAGAACGGACTGTAGACCACCTTTAAGTTTGGCACTGTTTAAGTGTTGCAGTCCGAACAATAGATGGCATTTGCAATCATTTGAAAGTTCATTTTGGTTTGTTTGTCCACATTTTGTTCTATAAATAACAGCTCGACAGTACGCTATTGGCCATTTCCCAAAAGCATTGGAGACTGTTTTACCTAGGGGTTGCAAACACTCGAGAAGAACAAAAATCACTCGGTCTGTTACTCGTAATAATTCATGAGATAATCAGCAAATTGCAATAGTTCATTCAATCACCTGACTGAAGTTGGATACTCCAGTAACTATATTAAATGAAAACCGGTGTCACAGAAAATTCGCCCCCCAGGAAATTCGCTCCCCTCCCCATGGGGGGCGAATTTCCTAGGAATCTTGCCCTCCTGGGGGCGAATTTCCTAGGAAATTTCCCTCTCAATTTCGATTTAAAATCAAAACATGTCAAGTACATTGTTTAGTGAATTTAATATGTTACAAAAATTTAACTAGTCGACTAGTCCAGAGGGTTAGTTTAGTCTTTTTAGCAGGTGGTGGAGTGCACGAAGGGCAAAGCCACTCACTCTGCGTAGAATGGCATTGCACACATTTTAAGTGGAACCATATTCCCCGCAAAGATCACATGAAACCATATCGTCATACTCTTCTGGAAGCTTGCATGTGCAGAGGGTCTCATCTGTGGCGCTGTTGTGGTGTCTTTGCTGAACCATTGGACGACGTGCGTATGGGAAATGAGTCAGCTCGCCATTCTCGAAGCATGACAGAAGTTTTTTTGAAAATTATTTGTTGGGCAATTATCTTTTTGACAAGACAACGCATTCCGCCTGGTATATCAATAAATAATATTACTTTGAAAAATTTTAACTTAATTATCCGAGTATAATCGCTAACAATTATGAAAGATAGATGTGCTTCCTATTCAGACGTAGCCTCCCTTCTTAAAATAATGTGGTTTTGTCGCGGTGACAAAATTAAATATTGCTTCGGAAATCGCAGTGGAAATAGTTTTATCTCGAATGGCTGCCAGAAGACATGTGTTGTTGCCACGTATTGATTATTGAAGGCAATAATGTTTGCCAATTTATGTTTTGCGACTAAAGGGGATGGCGAAATTCCTAAAGGGGGGCGATATTCCTAGGAAATTTGTCCCCCGGGAAAGCGGGTTTCCTAGTAATATCGCCCCCAGGGGGGCGATATTACGGCGGGACGAATTTCCTGGGACACCGGTGTTCACCTTATTCTTAAGATCTCAATTATCTATGCAAAATAAACAAGTTGTTGTATGAATAAATTTTACACACCTCGTGAATAAAATCTCATGAGGGTTGATTTTAATAAATTTTCCAATTGAAATCGCTCGATTGAGATTCATATCAACAATTATTTTATCGTGTTTCATCAAGGGAATCCAAACACTCGAAAAATTATGTTTTTTCGTGTTTGGATCACGCTGATAAAAAAGGCGTTGTTTACATATTACGTAAAACATTCGAAAGCAAAACTTACTCGGCCTGCAGCCGATTCCCTCATGTTTTAGGGCCTGTTTATATGGAGCCGAGTTACCCGGCTAGCCGAGTTACTCGGCAAACCAAGTTACCCGCCATGTATAGAAATTCAAAGCTATCCCGGCAGAGTGTTCATATGAGACAGGCGGGTAACTCGGCTAGCCGAGATCCCGGAAAAACAGCCGAGATCTCGGCATGCTGGGATGAAAATATTCCCATATAAACACTCTCTTGCCGGGTAACTCGGCTGGCCGAGTTGAATTCGTGACAACAGCGCACGCGCCACTTATGAAGACAATGGGAAACTACTCCAAACTAAACTACTCATGGAATGTGAAACCATTATAATGCGTGGGCGGCTTTGCCGAGTAACTCGTCTCATATAAAAACTCATCTTTTTTCAACTCGGCTTGCCGGGTAACTCGGCTCCATATATAAACAGGCCCTAATAAACACTCGAGAACAATGAAAATTACTTGGTTAACGGCCTCGTGATCATTGTCTTCTCGTGTGTGTAACCCTGGTAAAATACTCCCACTCGTTTATGAAATATCAAGCCAAACATGAACTTTCGAATCTTAGGCCCTGTTTACATGAAGCAGATTAACAGTCCAATCGAATCGACAAACGCGAGTGAAGTCAATCCGGGCACATGTTTACATGGAGAATCCGATCTGTTTTTGCTTTTTGTAAGTGGTTTTTCCACACTATTTTCTGGGCTTTCCCCAATGTCCGCCATGTTTACAACACGCACCAACTTCACTCATTAAACCGTGTTTAGATGAATCAGATTGGAGACATCAGTTCAAGTCAATTCAAGCTTGATTCCCAAGTCAATCCACTCCACTGCGTGGATTGACTTCAGCCATCCGTTTCGATCAGAGTCAAAAACTTTCAATCTTCTTCATGTAAACACAACAAGGAGAAACAACATGCGAGATTTGACTTGAACACTCAATCCGCTTTATATAAACAGGGCCTTAGATCTTCCAAATCGAAGTTATAGGTCTTGTTCTACTCAGCAACAATTGCAGAATCAGTTGTCTCGCAACAATCACGTATAACAATTTTGCTCCAATTTAACGCTAATCTTAAAAGTTTTTGAACGTAGTTCAAAACGTTAATGTTTATGACTCAATGTTTCTGCCTGGTAAAAGAAAGTTATCCGAATACATCCAAAGGCAGAACAATAAAAACATTTGAAAAACGCAAACAAGTCTGTACATTGTTAAACACTACAGTGTATAAATCTTTCATCCAGTTTTGGTCGATGGTAATAGGTATTTGCTTTCTTATTTCGAAGCACCTGCAACGTAATTCGCGCAATAAACAGGAGCACTGTGAGACCACTAGAGCCAGAACAAAACGCGAACTGGTACTGTTGGGGCCCCAATTCTTGGCCAGACTTGCAGAGAGAGCCTAGAGCACCACTGGCCAGTCAAGATAGGTGTAGTTAAGGTAGCTTTGTAAAGGGAAGTTCTCCAGGAAAAACCAGACCAGGAGAATTATGAGGAGGACGGCAAGAACCAGCGAAGAAGATAGGGACATGGAGGCATTTACTCTGTAGACCAAGACCATTGCAATGTTGAGCAGCGAGGCTATGGTCACCCAAGCCGCATTAATCATGATACCTTAGAGGAAAGATTGAAAAAGATTGAAAATTCCTGAACTCTGCAGTAGCTTGGGTCAAACATCCTTCCAGTTTGCCGCTGCCAAAGATTGGAACTCCCTCCATAAATATATTAGGGAGCTTTCTTGTTATAACAGTTTTAAAAAAGAACTTTTTGAATTTTTGATCATAGATGATATTGAAAGACATATATGTAGCTTGTCGTTTGTATTTTTGTATCATATATTGTTTATTGTATCAGGGCTGCAAATTACTGTCGGACATCGGACAATGTCCAACCAAATTTGGCAAATGTCAGAACAAAACCAAATTGTCATCAGACATAGTGTCCGTGCAAAAAAAATATATTGTCTGATCAAGAAATTCAGCTTTATGCTGTTGAAAGAGAAACTTCTCTTTTTGAGAGAAAAATTTCGATTTCCTTTCGTAATTCTATCGACTAGATTTAGCATGTTTGAATTTTAAATCTTCCGTAACTGAATCGGTCTTCTTAATTACTCTGGTACCAACCCTTACGAAAATTTCGTATAAGACTTCATATACGATTTCATATATGAAATGTCAATTTCATATATTAAATTTGTAATTTCATATATGAAATTAAACATTTCATATATGAATTACAAATTTCATATATGAAAATGTTCCAATTCCGTATATGAAATTTTGTATTCCATATATGAAATTTTTGTATGAAGATAAAAATTTCATATATGGAATAAGAAATTTCATATATCGATATATAGATAAACGAAAGCAAAATACTATTTGTTTGAGAGTTCATACTTTATAGTTTTCTTCGTCGCTAGTCGCCAGTGCCCAACAATTCTTACCGCGTGACGTCGTTCCGAACATATATATATATTTAGTATAAATTTACAAGTTTATAATGCAAATCCTCGAATTTCATTGGCTATTGCAGGAGTTTACAATATACACTTGTTGACTGGCGCATAGGGAAACATCGAGTTTTACGGACCCGAAGGCTTCAAGCCTGAGGGACCGTAAAACTCGATGTTTCTCAAGGCAAAAGTCAACAAGCGTTTTGTTATATACCAAAGACTTTTAAAATACAAAATACAAAACTGCCTTGAAACTTGCAAACGGCGAAAAGGCTTACCAAAACACTTTGACTTTGTCTTCGTAATAATTTCAATTCAAGTCATTCAACTAAACAAATACACCAGACTCAACACTAAGAACAGCTTTAAATTTCTCCAAGTGTTTTTCAGACCTTCTTTGAAGATATGTATAGAAATTCTTTCTTTCGGAAAATGGACTATTTCGAACCAGACAAGCTCGAAACAAGCTCTTTTTTTCAAAATGCCCGAAGAGTCCAAAGTTCTTGATCTGATGCAATAATCGTGTATTCACAACACCAATTGTTATATACCAAAGACTTTCGTTTGCCAATAATGAAATCCTATTGGTCAAATCATGGTCACGTGTTGTTCAACAAACTCAATGTTTCCCTCTGACGTCGCTTTAATCATGCGTTGTTCACGTGAATACACGATTATTGCATCAGATCAAGAACTTTGGACTCTTCGGGCATTTTGAAAAGAAGAGCTTGTTTCGAGCTTGTCTGGTTCGAAATAGTCCATTTTCCGAAAGAAAGAATTTCTATACATATCTTCAAAGAAGGTCTGAAAAACACTTGGAGAAATTTAAAGCTGTTCTTTATAGTGTTGAGTCTGGTGTATTTGTTTAGTTGAATGACTTGAATTGAAATTATTACGAAGACAAAGTCAAAGTGTTTTGGTAAGCCTTTTCGCCGTTTGCAAGTTTCAAGGCAGTTTTGTATTTTGTATTTTAAAAGTCTTTGGTATATAACAAAACGCTTGTTGACTTTTGCCTCGAGAAACATCGAGTTTTATGGTCCCTCAGGCTTCAATGTCACCCTCGGGCTAAAGCCCTCGGGTGACATTGAAGCCTTCGGGTCCGTAAAACTCGATGTTTCCCTCGGCGCCAGTCAACAAGTGTATGTTGTTATATACCAAAGACTTTCGTTTGCCAATAATGAAATCCTATTGGTCAAATCATGGTCACGTGTTGCTCAACAAACTCAATGTTTCCCTCTGACGTCGCTTTAATCATGCGTTGTTCACGTGAATACACGATTATTGCATCAGATCAAGAACTTTGGACTCTTCGGGCATTTTGAAAACATGTACAAGAGCATTTTTCGAGCTTGTCTGGTTCGAAATAGTCCATTTTCCGAAAGAATGAATTTCTATACATATCTTCAAAGAAGGTCTGAAAAACACGTGGAGAAATTTAAAGCTGTTCTTAGTGTCGAGTCTGGTGTATTTGTTTAGTTGAATGACTTGAATTGAAATTATTACGAAGACAAAGTCAAGTGTTTTGGTAAGTCTTTTCGCCGTTTGCAAGTTTCAAGGCAGTTTTGTATTTTGTATTTTAAAAGTCTTTGGTATATAACAATATACACTTGTTGACTTTTGCCTCGAGAAACATCGAGTTTTACGGTCGCTCAGGCTTCAATGTCACCCTCGGGCTAAAGCCCTCGGGTGACATTGAAGCCTTCGGGTCCGTAAAACTCGATGTTTCCCTCGGCGCCAATCAACAAGTGTATATTGTTATATACCAAAGACTTTCGTTTGCCAAAGATGAAATCCTATTGGTCAAATCATGGTCACGTGTTGTTTAACAAACTCAATGTTTCCCTCTGACGTCGCTTTAATCAGTGCGTTGTTCACGTGAATACCAGATTATTGTATCAGATCAAGAACTTTGGACTTTTCGGGACATTTGAAAACAAGAGCTTGTTTCGAGCTTGTCTGGTTCGAAATAGTCCATTTTCCAAAGGAAAGAATATCTATACATATCTTCAAAGGTCTGGAAAAAACCCTGTAGTACATCATGCAAATATCCACTTCATCTATGGTCACCCATTGTACCAACGGTACTAAAACCTTTTTCAACTACAGTATTAATATGTAAACCATGTATACACTAGAAAAAGGATACTTTTTTACTATTATATTGTTTTATAAAACAATATGACAAAGTTATCATGCTAAAACGTAATTAACTCAGTTCATTTCGAGAAATAAAAAACCCAAAAGTTCGGCGTGATTTTCCCACATCTGCCATTCTAATTGAATGTGGAATCTACCCGTAAAATTTTTGGCTGCGTTGTTTTTAGCACTATTCTTCGGTTCTGTCATATTTTTCATTGTATACTATATAACGAATATGATTTCAGAACGAGACAAAGAAGGGCTTTGGAAAATGCCATTCCACGCATTTCGAGGCTATTTTAGATGCACTGGAAAAGTTCATTATTTAAACAATTTAATTTTGTTGTTTGGAACAAAAAATTGAAGGTTGATCTTATCCAAAAAGTGTGATGTATGCCTCCACATAGCATATTGACATGCACCCATGACTCTGTCAACTTCAAAGAAAGCCTCCGTTTCTATCCTTCGCTTTGCAAAGGCAGCATTTCACTTCTGATAAGAACTCCTAGTATTATTATATAGATGCGAGTGTTTTACTAGGAAATATACAGTGTCGTATTTCCATATCCTCACTAGTGAAGATATGGATGACGTCATTTATAATTTTACTGCTTTTTGCATTGAATCTATATAATAAAAAGAACATTACACGGTGGCTTGAAGATATGAATTTTATCTTCTTGTGTTTCCCCACTCGAAGATAAAATTCATATCTTTGCGCCGCCGTGTAATATCCTCTTGTATATTCTTATCAGCAGTGGTGTTTAGAATATTTAATTAGTTTATATTAATACTGGTCTATATATGTATAAAAACTGTAAAGGTAACCTGAATGTCAGGCCTTTATTTGTTCCCGCCTTCCGCTAAACCCGGCAGCGCGCGCAGAGGCGCGGGCGAGCGAGAAGGCGAGAAAAATAAAGGCCTGAGGAAACTCTTAACAAAACTGTCTTCCGCCCACTTTGCTATTTTTAAACATGAACGAGTTGATTGATATGAGTTGTCAAAAGAACAAAGCGTATGTTTTGATTTCATCCCACAGAAATATATAGTCTTTCTCCGCGTCTAGTTTTAGTCCAGACTAGTCTAGGTAGAATTGCAATAAATACACGAGCTCGAATTGAAGGCGTTTGTCCATGGTATCTAGACCCGATCTAGAGAAGAAGTCGAAGAATTGGAAAATACGATAAGAAACCGAGAAATTTGACAATTTGAGAGTATACATATATATTGATTCAAAATTCCACCATAATAAAAGATAAACACGATTTGATAGCCGCCTTGATATAGTTTCGACTAAATTAATAAAATATATAATTTTGTAGCACAGGCTAGAACGTTGGAGAAAAGGATCGACTGGATATTGATGTTTTATATTAAAAACAAACGCAATAGTTATTAGTTAATAGGGAATTATTTTATACAGTTTTAGAATTTAAATTTTAGAATGCAGGTAGGCCATTTAATATATTGATACATAATCATAAACACGTCTCAACCGTATAAACTCAGTCATCCACATAGTGACTAACTGTTCCGAGATTCCCATTTTGTAACTTACGGGTCCACTTTAATTTCTGACAACCATTGTTCAGCACTGCCATAAACAACTTGGACTTTCGCATCGGCTTCGCCTTCAGTAGCCATCGTCCCTGATCATCGAACGAAGGACCCAAGTAGACTGCTTTTCGCAAGGTCTCCACCTGCTACAACAAAATTCCTCACCGTGCCATGTTGAAGTCGATGAAGTTCAGAGAACACAAATGGCAATATCTGATATATCAGACTTTTACCAAAACCAGTGGGCAAAACAGCAAAGACATCTTGGCTGTCAACAGCGAGCTTTCGAATGCACGTCGTTTGTTCTGGTTTCAAAGACTCATAGCCGAAATGTGTCAATGAATTTAACAAAGCGGTTTCGAAAAATCCTCCTATGGTTTGATTTTCCGACATAATAAATGATTAAATGAATGAATTGGTCACAGAAACGTACACGATAAACACATTCGAGAAATGGCGATGACCTTGTCACGGTGTGCACCTTGACGGTGCACCTTCGGGCAGTTGTTTATCTGAATGAACCAATCAAAATCCTTACTTCAATTAGTCAGCCAATCAGAGCTCCCGTCCATGAGATGGACGGAATCCCCACAGTTTTGTTAAGAGTTTCCTCAGGCCTTTATTTTTCTCGCCTTCTCGCTCGCCCGCATCTCTGCCCGCGCTGCCGGGTTTAGCGGAAGGCGGGAACAAATAAAGGCCTGACATTCAGGTTACTGTAAAGGTAAAGTACATGAAGCGAGGGGGTTGTTGCATTAATGTATATATTAGTATATATGAAAAAGAGAATCCTCAGACATTCCTAGGCAGCAATTGGTTAATTGTTACATTGGCAGTCCGAATGAGTGCTAAAAATACTAAAGACCAATTCGGTCAGGAAAGAGTTAAATTATGTTATTGTTTTCGGCATTTTCTATACATGTACTGTACTTTAGTACTTACCATTTTGTATCAAGATTTTCAAACATATCGCATCGGCTGGGTAGTGATGTTCTAGTTGGCTCTTGTAAGCACTGTAGTTTTTATACACTACACAAAGCAGCAAGTTGAGCGAAACTTGATTGCCAACCAAGTTCGTGCAACTCGAGCTGATCGAATCAGATGTGAACGCGAAGAGCCAACACACATTGACGATATCACATAGAATGTAAAGCACATAAAACAAGGCGTTCAACACCGGTGGAACATCCCTTAAACCCATCGTCAAAGCGTATATGATGTAGGCAGCATTCCATGTGTAGATCAAGCCCCATATTGAAAATGCCCATCCTGCTGGAGTGATATCGAGAGCGAATGTATCGGAGACATTTTTTATCGATTCTCAGAAAAGGCTCGTAGCCCAAGAGCGCTAAAGTGTTCAAACCTATTTTGATTAAGAACAACGAAAGAGACAGTATGGCTAACATGACTGTGGACTCCGTCGGACGTCGCATTTCGTCGATCTACAGACTGTGGCACGTAAACAAACAAGACTGGAGTATATCACATGATGTTTTGTGAGATAGGCATCCACCGTATTGTCGACATATCAAGATATAGCAGTCTGGCTAAAGTAATCCATATCACAGCCTATATTCTCAGATTTGTGGGGAACCTAACCAAACCAAACTAACCAAGCAGACGGGACCACTTACCGTTTCAGAGAATGTCGCAGCAGAAAACCGTTGGATATCGAACTGTCAGCAAACAGCCTACCACGCTGAACTGATTAACCTTACCTCAAAGGGCTGCTCTCGTCTACCCCTGGTGAAACAACTTCGACTGTTTCTTGACGAGCAAAACTTCCTCCGCTGCGGAGGAAGGATTCACAACGCTCCTATTCACGATTCCGCAAAATTTCCCCTCCTCTTACCGGCGGACCACTCCTTCACCAAGCTAGTTGTTCACTCTGCCCACGCCAACCAACTTCACTCGGAGGTGAACTCGACACTAACAACCATTCGCCAGAAATTCTGGATTCCAACCGCCCGGCAAGTTGTCAGGAAGGTACTACGCAAATGTGTTACGTGTCGAAAACATGGTGGAAGACCATATACAAATCCAGACCCTGCACACTTACCAAAATTACGGCTACAAGAGACTACACCATTTACAGTCACCGGAGTGGACTTTACCTGTGCACTCTACGTGCAAACAACTACGAGGGAGAAGAAAGTTTATATCTGCTTATTCACATGCGCAGCTACTCGAGCAGTCCATTTGGAAATAGTTGATGATCTAAGCGAAGATACCTTCCTTAAAGCTTTTCGGAGATTTGCCAGTAGAAAGTCACTACCAAGGAAAATAGTTTCAGACAACGCCTCGACATATTTGTCGGCCGCGGAGGAACTTAAACGTTTGTTCCAGTCTCCATCATTGAAGAAAGCGTTCAGTCAACGAGGTGTAGAATGGCATTTCATTCCTAAAAGAGCCCCGTGGTACGGTGGATTTTGGGAGAGATTAATCGGTCTTACAAAGAACGCCCTGAGTCGTGCACACACTACCCTTTCGAGTCTCCAGACAATCGTTGTTGAAATCGAAGCCATGTTAAAGTGCCTCTGTGGTCTGTGGGATCTTTACATATTTAAATAACTTAGGTTAAAAGAAAATGTTTCCCAAAATTTTTTCTCAAAAATATTAAATGCTCGCCCATTAACAGTGCTCCGAAGTTGGCCAAATCAGCCCAAATCGCGCCATTTTGAAAGTTAGACCGTTTTCTTGGGCCTGGGCTCTAATTGATAGATTTACGTCACATTTGCGTCACAGTCGGAACACCAACATTTCTTCCACCGAGTCTGAGTCAGACGAACCATCTTGGAACATATTGATGAATATATTTAAAGTTTTCATTGCTTAAATAAAGGTTTAAGAGACGCAATACCAAAAACACACTAAATAGTCAGAAGTTCGGTTCCGACCGTGACGTCACAGAGTAAACTCGCACCATATCCCTAATGCACGGTCACAGTTAAAGAGGTACCAACTTTGAAGCTCATTCTTGTCCGGGTCGAAAACCAGTCTTAATGGGCGGGGATTTAATATTTTTGAGAAAAAATTTCGGGAAACATTTTCTTTTAACCTAAGTTATTTAAATATGTAAAGATCCCACAGACCATAGAGGCACTTTAAATGATCGACCTATTACCTACATATCGTCCGACATCCGAGATGAAGAACCCCTCACACCGTCCCATCTATACTGTATGGACGAGTTAATGGACGCCTTCCCCACTTACGCGTGGAGGACGGCGAGGCTGACGACCCTGACTTTGGAAGTGCTTCACAAGTCAAAGCGGGTGCCAAAAAACAAGCGCTGCTTCTCAAACATTTTTGGTCTCGATGGAAGGGAGAATACCTGACGTCTCTTCGGGAATTTCACAAAGTGACAGGAAACAACAGCCAAACAATACGCACTGGTGAGGTGGTCTTGGTTCACCACGACAGTCCGAGAACAAGCTGGAAACTGGCAGTAATTGCAGTTAATGAACCTGAAGAAACACCCGAAGACCAACCTGAAAAAACACCCGAAGACCAACGTGGAGAAATTGAAAATGAACGTCGGCCTAAGCGAGCAGCAGCTAGAAGAGCATCGAATCGGATATCTACATGGACGCGAATACTCGGCGCGGCCCCGGAGGATGTCGAGAACTTCCTGTGTTAACATTTATCAGCGGTATTTCAGTTAAAATACGTGGGCTAAGAAGAGAGCTTCTGGACCTCGTCTGACCTCGTGTAATAGTTTTTTGTGTTTGTGTTGAATAAAGTTAAAGTATACCTGTGGAATTCCTCCTTTTTATACTATCGAACCCCGCTATTCTTTACACACCCATCCAAGTACTAACGCCATCCAATCAAGCTTAACTTTGGATCACAGCTGTGGTCAGGCAACTCTTCTGTCTCTTCACCACCCATGCTTCCCATATGGTCATATAGGTATAGTACCAGTTTAAAACTGGTGTAAAATGTATAAATCAGCAACTAATGTTTACCCCATATACCAATGTATATTACTTGTAGATACAAATTAAAAAAACAACAATGCCTTGTAGTACATTGTACAGCTATAAGAATATTATGTCACATATAACATATATAAAAAGTAATAAACACAGTGTCAACAGCCATAAGACAATATATATTTTTGTTAAAAATATGAGATACATACATGTTGATATAAACTTGGTCAGTCACTCAGCTATTAAATTATGAATATTTGAGGTGATTGAAAGATGTAGACAATTATTTATTATTCAAATAGCCATCGTTTATACGTTCCAATGATACTTCTTGAAGTCATATCCAGTGTCCATATGACGATATACAATAAATATTTAATTATTTTACATACAAGTACGGAAAACTATGAAATCTGAAAAGTGAACTCGTCATGAAGAACGGCCACGATGCATGGGCCACGATGAATCTGTTATCTGCCACACTTTAAACTCGAACCAGAGTTCCAAAAATACCACAAAGGCAAGTAAGTATTTCTTGTCTCCTTGAAATGACTTTTGCAAAGGAATAACTCTCAATTTCTCAGATTAAGTCCCAATAAACACGTTATTTCGCTTCACTCCTTCTCGAAAACAAGCCATATTACATGAAGACCCAATCTCGTCCCCAGAGCCTGCGGTCCGCGATGGGAGAATGGGTGTGAAATTCTCTGCGCAGCGCAGGAGGCGTCAACGCGTTAAGCCAATTAGAGTCGATTTTCAAATGGATTGTCCCAGAGCCATTCGCTTGCCGCGCGCGTATGGGTCTGGGTACGAGATTGGAATACCCTGTGCTATACTCAGGCACCAGGGGCGTTAGAAGCGGGGGGGGCCTGGGCACCCCCATTTTTTTGGTGGAGCGGCCAGAATATGTTTGCCCCCCCCCCCCTTCCCCACACTTTTTAACAAGGCCAGTAATAAAGTTATGATTAACAAAATCACTAACCCTAGCTAACCCACGACTTTGAATAAAGATTTAATAAAGAAATTTGAATGCAGATATTCAATGTCCGGAAAAGTGTTGTCTTTTGAGTATTTTATGACGTTTTTGGTCCTTTAGAATTCTGTAAATCCTTGTCCTAAAATGCAGGAAATGGCAATTCAGAGACTCTAGATTTCAAAATTTCCCAGGGGAGCATGCTCCCGATTCCCCTAAAAATTTTGGGCCTCCCCCCCACTTTTAGTGTCGCTCCGACGCGGTATATAACTGGGCTAGCCCACCTCATATGAACAGCCCCTTAAGCCTGGTTTCCATTCAGTGCTTTTTATCGCGCGATCGGCAATCCGCATTTTGGGATCGCTTTCTTTTGTCTTCTGGGCTCTCGACTGGATCCGTTCCACCCGAGGGCTCATGACTAGAAAGCGATCGCAAAAAATCGTTCGCTCGACAAAAAAAGCTGAATGGAAATCAGCCTTTAAGCTGGATTTGACTTGGCGAAAAATGTCGCGTCAGGTGGAACTAATTAGCTAAGACAAAAGCAAAAGGTCGCTTCGCTCGAAAAATATCGCCTAGTGGAAAACAGCCTTAACTCGTGAATACTGCGGGATGAGGGACGTTTAGAACTATGAGGATGAGGGAAAAACGTCTCGCTTGTCAATCTTGAACTCTTGAAACAAAGGATTTAGAGGTGACCATGTAATTACCACAAATTTCTCGCTTACAATAACAATATAAAATGTCACCAATAACACCATGCAATAAACATTCTTATTATATGGCTGGGCTTGTTTTTCGGGTCATTACGCCAAACGGCGCGCGCTGATTGGTTGCTGAGAGGTCCGGAAAAAGCCGTAATGCCCTCTCGGCACTGTGAGAAGGCATTACGTCCTTTTTAATGACCTGCAAGTTTTGGCGGGAAAATTACTGAGTTGATTTGAATGAAAATAAAAGCGAATTACATATATTCGTTGGAAAATTTTGAACAATAATACGTCCTGAAACATCAGTGTTTCTTTTTATATTAAACTTCTTATTTAAAAGCGCGAAAAATAAAAGCCTGTAAGTAAACATGAAGTGAAACGAACAAGCTCAAAAGTAAGAACTAAGGTGAACAGCGACACCTGATCAAAACAAACGTAGAACTAAAAACAGATAAGAAAACAAACCAAAAGCCATATAATAAAAGGCTTATTAACCTCGTTTTCTCGGTCTGTACGGGAAAGTATTTGCCCTCGGTTTCTCTCGCACAAACCTCAGGCAAATACTCTCCCGTACCGACCTCGAACTCGGTTAATAAGCCTTTAATAATTTCACAACCAGTAATTAACCAATAGTTACATACATGGCAAAAAAATTAAATTTAGAGATTTTTTCCCCTCCTGACACTATTGAGACAAAAGCATAATGATTTCACAAAAGCTTTTTTTAAAAATATATAGGATTTTAAGAGAAAAAGTAGAAAAATAAAATAATTTCTAATATAGAGTAGGTAAGGGTAAAAAAGTAAAGGACATTGGCAATAAAAATTAAGTTTGTCAAATTTGAAAGAACTCGTGTCGAAGAGTGTGTGAAGAGTTTAGTGTGTGAAGAGTTTAGTGTCACAAGGCATTTTTTTGTTTCAAGTTATTTCGTTAAACAAACTTAGAGATATAACTGATTTTGCTAGGTGTCAATCTCATTCCCAGAGCTCACGTTCCCCACCCGCGAAATGAGAGACTCTGGGATAATCCGTTTCACATCGATATTTCATTGGGGACTTTAAAATTTACGACGCGTCTAGTTCGACGACGCGGCCTTAAAAAAGTTAAAAAGCAATGCATTTAAAAGAAAACATGGTAAATTAACTGCCGTATTTCATGTTTGAGCTTGTTTAAGGACTTTCAAGTCGCTCCAGTTCTTGCTAAAACGGCTGTAGTGTCTGAGCTGAAGTCAACGTTAAGAAACAGCTCTCACGTCTCTGCGCGTTCGCGTCGTTCTGAAAACGTGAAAATGCTGAGAGTGGCGGTTGTTCCCAAAACGAGGATGGTATTGATATATACTCTTGGGATTACAAATTATTCATTCAACTTTGTTTTCATTAAGAATTATTTTGATTGTAAGGCGCGTCGTCGAGCTTGCCACGTCGTGGATCTTAAAATCCTTATTGGCTGATGAACACAGTGAACCCTATATAACTCTTCTTCCGGATAACAAGAATCCTGTGATGGCGTGAACGGATTATCCCAGAGCCTTTCGTTTCCCGCCCGCTGGGTAAGGGGAACGTGGGCTCTGGAAACGAGCTTGGCTAGAAATACAACCAGAAGTCCAACTCGAGTGACAACTTGTCCGCATTTCCGACGCCATCCTACGCGATCCTATGCAATGTCCTACGCCATCCTACGCAATCCTGGCAAGTTCCCCCGGCAGTTTTAACCTTCTTTTGAAGCTCCAAACTGCCGGGGGAACTTGCCAGGATTGCGTAGGATGGCGTAGGACATTGCGTAGGATCGCGTCGGATGGCGAGGAATCAAGATGCGCGAGGCGACATGCGCGAGGATATAAACTTCAAAGGTTCCGACACGAGTTGAACTTCTGGTTGTATTTCTATTCTGTGACCATGCTGCTGACGTCAGAGATCATCTAATTAGTAATTTACATATCAAACAAACTGGAATATCTTGAAAACGAAGGAAGTAACAAAAAAGTTCTAAAACATCTTCTATTACAATTTTACGAGTTCTTTCAAATTAGACAAACTTAATTTTTATTGCTAATTATGTCCTTGATGCTTATAAATCCAAATATGATATTACTGCATATGGATTCTATTGAATATTTAAGAAATAGCTCATGGTTTAGCGTGCTCCATCGAGTTATGGATGCACGCGGAAAATTCGTAGCCAAGTCTTTTTTGTTCACTAAAATCCAACCAAAAGGACAGTTTAAACTCGGTAACTCAGACCCAGTTTATGTCTTCTGGGTCGTTGTTCTTTATTACTCAATACAATTGAATGACTCGGTATTTTGATAATTTAAAAGGCCGTAAAAAGTCAATTTAAAACTCAGTTTTGTTTTGAAATTTTTTCCCGCGCGTTTTTGCCGTGCTCCATCGAGTTATGGAGCACGCACGACAGCCAATCAAAAACGTTGCTATATCAAAGCTATGTTATAAGTATAGTTGAATGCCAAAATAGTTTTTGATTTAAACTTTCATTTGTTGTTATATTGAGGTTTGTATTTCCAAAATGGTAATGAGGATGACGTCTATGTAGGCATAATTTGCATATACAATGTTCTGTTAAAGGCGAAATATTACCCACTTCACATGTTAATGGAATACTTGAATAGTATATTCTATATTTTATCATTTTTTTCACTAGAATCTTTAAGCGGTTTATCATAAGAAAAGAAAAAAATACACACAAATGCCCATATTGACGTCATCCTCATTAACATTTTGGAGATACAAACCTCAATATAACAACAAATAAAAGTTCAAGTCAGAAAATATTTTGGCATTCAACTATTCACTTTATATAGAATCTATATCAGTAATATCTTATTTGAGTTTATAGGCACTTTAAATGCAAAAATCATTAGAAAAAGATCTGTCCCAATGAAAAAAAAAATTTTGCCCTTGAGCTTCCTGCTTCGTAACAATTCTAGACCCATCCACATTATATTGTTGTTTGCACAAAATCTAAAACATTTCTCCGTGGTTCACAATGCTAGGACATCACAGTACATCAAATTACTGAAGACAGTTCCAATCAATAATTTGCCTTTGTAATACGCTGCAGAGCTCGCAGCTTTTAGCTCACCATCTCCCTTGGTCGAATAAGCTTCCATGATGTCTTCTACTTTGAAAGGAAGTACATTGTCGTTATCCTCTCTGCTCAACTTCACTTGCAACACCCTTGAACTGCAAGGTTTGGTGAAATTTTGAATGTATTCAAGGAAGCTCATACCCGAGCCACCAGTCCAAATGTTGTCATTCTCATCAACAAAAGCATTGACAAGGAGGCTACCAACAAATATTTCCTGGCACATAAAATGAATTATCATTAAGTCAGAAAATAAACCTGCTTCTATCAGCATCAAGTACATCGTCTAATTCTTTCACCATCAAAGTTCACTTTTCTGGCTAATCCCACATGATTTTACTCATCAAAATGGAAAATATCTCGCAGTAAAACAGTTAACCTTTTGCAATTTGAGATTTTCCCCCCTTCACATGTTATATATTGCTTGTTTAGAAATAAAACTGCGAGACCCCTGTATTTTAATATTGTAAAAAACATCAAAGCATCAATTTTCCAAGTTAGTTAGTTAGTTAGTTAGTTAGTTAGTTAGTTAGTTAGTTAGTTAGTTAGTTAGTTAGTTAGTTAGTTAGCTGGTTAGTTAGTTAGTTAGTTAGTTAGTTAGTTAGTTAGTTAGTTAGTTAGTTAGTTAGTTAGTTAGTTAGTTAGTTAGTTAGTTAGTTAGTTAGTTAGTTAGTTATAGTTAGTTAGTTAGTTAGTTAGTTAGTTAGTTAGTTAGTTAGTTAGTTAGTTAGTTAGTTAGTTAGTTAGTTAGTTAGTTAGTTAGTTAGTTAGTTAGTTAGTTAGTTAGTTAGTTCTAGCTGGATGCATAATAACAAAAATTTTCATCTAGACCGCCTAAAAAACTAAGATCATCATTGTAGAGCCAGTGTTCTGATATTGCCAA
The DNA here is from genome assembly GCA_035771165.1 of Paragorgia papillata. NCBI lineage: Eukaryota > Metazoa > Cnidaria > Anthozoa > Scleralcyonacea > Coralliidae > Paragorgia > Paragorgia papillata. Next base: position 2,392,307 of record JAWNZC010000234.1, read on the forward strand.
GATGTCGGTATTCTTTAGTAAATTTCTCGCATAAACGTAATTTCCATATATACCAGAACAGTTCCAGCAAGTAATCTTTAAGCAGTCATTTCTTCTCTTTGTCAAATGCCTTCTGTTTTTCAGACCACTTCGATACGGATAACCACTCTCTAACATAAACATTCATTGGCCACAAATCTTTATTCATGACTCTTGAAAAATCCTTTATAAGCACATTTATTTTTCACCGCAATTGTCGTTTCTCTCTGACGAAGGGCCTCCGCTCGAAACGTTGGACTCCTATACGTTCTCTGTTTCGGCAGTATATCTAACCTTACTATATTTCGATAGTCAGTCAGTCAGTCAGCTGTCGGTCCGCCGATCAGGTCCGTTGGTTGGTCAATAGTTGGTTTGTCAAACAGACAGACCAAAGTGAAAACAATTTCTTCTGTTCCAGAGGAAATTTATGAAATTGATCCTTTGTCACTTTTTACAATATTGTTTTTTACAATATTATATATACAGCTGTATTGTGTGTATGCAAATGAATGAGTTTCTAAAATAATATATAAACGCCACACCTTGTAATAATACAACTAATACCAGATACCCAGAGAAGCATCTGGTTCTCACTGTAGTTGCCTGGAGGCAGTTGGACATTATATCCACTGGTCTTGTGAGACACATGTTTGCATTTTAATTTATCAGGCCACTACTCTTACTGATCAACTACATATCGTACCTGTTGTATTTCCAGAGAATTGTCATCATTACGCTTATAGACCAGAATTTCTCCTCCCAAACAAGAAACTACAAAAACATATCTAGCAAGAAATTAAGACTCTGTGTGAATTACACTTCCGAATTTTCATTAATGCAGGTCAATTGCTCACATTCTTTTATGAAATAAATTTTATAATATGTAGTAATTGTATGTTTAGTTGTGAGTGCTGTGGGTTGGTTGGTATCTGGTAGAACAATTTTTTTTTGATTTGCCAAATTTTTGTCCACCAATTGTAATTTTTTGTCCACAGATTACATTCGGGAGTAATTCGCTCCTCGAAACGCACTGTACCGTGGCCATCTATCAAAGTTTCAACTAAAAGTTTAAAGCCAATCAGCAAAACTCATGGTTCACTAAAAACAGTCAATAACAGTGAAAACATCACAGATTCTTAGATTTTGAACTGTAGATGTTAAATAAAACTGACTGTCTGCTGATTGGCTAACTAATAGTGAAAACTTTGTTGAGAGGCCACGGTACAAGATGTCTTGTTGTAATTCATACAATATACATTGCATCCTAAGTAAAGTCTTACTTTTGAGTCTTACTAAAAAAGCTTCCAAAAAATTAAATATGCTAAAACCTTTGAAATATAAATTAAGTCGTTATACACTTGATGTGTTATATAAATCTCTGGTGCGTTCAACTTTGGAATATGCTGACGTGGTGTGGGACGGTTGTTCCACCACTGATAGTGATTTATTGGAAAGTTTGCAAATTGCAAGTGCTAAGCTGGTCACAGGAGCTATAAAGGGGACAAATAGAGAATGTCTTTTGCGAGACGTTTCTTGGATGGGGCTTAGTCTCAGAAGAAAGGTCCATAAACTGTGTTTGATGTACAAAATGTTTTTTAAATTTGCGCCTCCTTATTTATCTGAGCTTTGTCCTGAGAGATCAAGTTATGCATGGTCTTCGTACTTCCAATGATATTAGTTTACCTTTTGTTCGGACTGAAAGACGTAAGAAGTCTTTTCTATTTTCGGCAATTCAATTGTGGAATCGTCCTCCTCTGGAAGTACGATTATCGTCTTCGCTAGGCATGTTTAAACACTTGCTTTTCAAACACTTTGATTTTTCTCATTGCAATCCCTTGTTATATCATGGGAATCGCGTACAGTCTATCTTTCATACTCGTTTAAGACTCAATAATAGCACTCTTAACTACGATCTTTTTTTATGAAAAACTGCATTGCTTCACCAGCTTGTGCTCGATGTGGTGCATATATTGAAGATGTGAAGCATTATCTTTTGTTTTGCCCAATTTTTGCTGCTCTACGCACTATCCTGCTTACCATGGCGTCTGGCGTCAGATAAGAAAAAAATTAAATGGCTTTTAAATGGTGTCCCTGATGTAGACTTCCTAATTTATTTGAGATTGTACAGTCTTTTATCTCTCAATCAAACCGCTTTCTGTGATTTGTAAATTTAATGCTTGCTATTTCGTATTGCTTTAACTGTTTTGGGGTTTTTTTTTTATGTTGTTATCTTATATCTGTATGCTTCGATTGTGATATTTTAAAAAAAAACATGTAACGACATGAGTTCTCCAGATGAGCATGTGCTCTTAGAACAAATGTCGAGTTTAAATATTGTTTAAATAAATAAAAAAAAGGCTTACTTTCCTGTCTTGTCTACATTTATCCCATTTGGCACAAATAATTCACTGGCAGCAATGTTGGAGTGTATCCCATTATAAAAGACAACATTTCCTTTAATTAATGGGTAAAACATTTCAACTTGCTTCAGTAGATTATTATCAAAGTAATGATCATTGGTTACATAAAAACTGTCAGGACCTGTAACCACAAAGATAATCAGTTTGAGAACAGAAAATGTATAGCAAGGATAACATTAAATCCTTAACAAATAATATTATGAACAAGTATTGAAAAAAAAACCCAACAAAAAAGACAATTAGGAATTATATAAAAATTCTATGTTAATAGTGTTTTCAGCCAGAAGTAGGTAACGTTTTTTCGTTTGTTTTTGCTGTACAAGCTATCGTAAGTTAAACTCAGAGAAAAACTCTGAGATCCAGGCAGAGCTCAAATCCACAACGTTACGAATGCCAGATGGAGCCACTGGAACTCAGATGGTAGACCGAGGTTGTTTTTCGATATTTAAACCTGGAAACTATATAGTCAAACCGTACGTGTGTCACAAGTACTTATTGGGCTACAAGTCGTATTGTGTCAGTTTATTTTCAGTAAATGTTTTTCTACGTTAATAGTGTTTTTAGCCTGAAGTATGTAAAGTTTTTTCGTTTCGGCAGCTTTGTACAGCAAAAACAAACGAAACTCAACTTTTTATCTAAAAATTGCTGGATGACATTACGTTTTACTAGCTTGTTTTTAAAGGTTACAATTGAGTCGCATAGCTTAAGGGCCGGTGTATATCACAACAGGGAACTCCATCTAACTGGGCTTAACTTTGGTGAGAGGCAGCGCGCTAACAGCACACGCCACCTGTTTACTGTACAATGGTACAATTACTGTAAACTAAACTAACCTTATTTATACTGGATAACTATATCAGTTATATCTAAACTGTTATCCTCAGACGTTCAGTAAGGGCCCACCCTCATTGGTCCAGTGTTACTACAGGAGGAAACCGGAGTACCCGGAGGAAACCTGTGGTGTTTGGTAGAGTCAAACTGGAAGCACTAGCTCTTCTCACATGCGGCCAAGGTGAATTTCTTTCAATCAGATCACTGCACCCTGCAGGAATCGAACCCGGCTCGCAGAGGTGATTGGTGAAAGGCACGTGTATTATAACCACTGTGCCACCAAGTAGTACTATATTACTATAAGATGATTTATGAGTTCTTCACAAATGAACTTACCCACTCCAACAACATCATTTGGGAAATAAATATTGTCATCTATTACTGTTCTTCTGTGCTTTAGGGCTAACGTCTCTTGATCAAACTGGAATATCTCAATACTTTCTTTGCCGCCACCATGATTTACGACAAACACAGTTGTTTCTCCAGTTACTGGGTCAGTATAAAGATCAAGGCCATGTGGAACAAAATCAGACTTGTCGAAATTTTCCAGCACTAGTTCTTTAAGTTCTTGGTCAGGTTTATTGAAGTCAAATGCGTAGAGGTTCCCTTCGCGAGCCAACATTGCTGGGTCACTATTAGGTCCAATGTGAAACTGTAGACCCTATTTAATTATGTGCATGTATAAATAGAACATTTTCTGTATAAGTACAGGGGGAAATATTTCAGTAATGACACACCGGTACCTAATATATGAACGAGTTTTCTGCTTGGCTATAAAATATATAACCAATCACATTGTTTTGTTTGGGTAGAACCGAATTTCGTTGTTGTGAATTATATATATATATATATATATATATATATATATATTTGAACTGTAAATCTCTTCAGAATTTTATCTTGTATAAAGTGCAAATAGTCTAATACTGGAAATTCTGTTGACTTCTTAGTTCTTTCCCTTTCTTTTTTGGTTTTATTGCTCGCAGAAATCGCTTTAGCTCCAGACAGCTTTCTTCATAGGACTACATGCCCAGTGGAGCAAAGTGGAGTTCCACTTAATTGGCCATCTCCCAAAGGGTACATGGGATCGTTTGGAAGGACAAATTTCATGCTTGGTAGCTTAAGCACAATGAAACTCTTTACCAGTCTTCAACTGTTATTGGTAATGGCCAATTGTGCTCCTAAGCCATTCCAGCGATGGTTTCCCCCCCTCCCCACCACACACACACACACACACATTTTCCCAGGTATGGCGACGCCACTGTAACAGTATTGCAAAACTTCAAAAAACAATATAACTGATACTTACAGATGAAATAATGGCCAGACCATTAGGTAGCACATCAATATCATCAGACCCATTCACTGTCAAACAAAAAATCATTATTAAATTACACAAATTAAATGTAATGCTCAATTAAAGCTTATTGTAATAATCAAATTAAAGCTAATGATATGGGTAAGCAGAAAAATACTCTACTCGACCGCAACCTTCGGTTTACGATAGTCCGACGCTCTACCGACTTTATAGCTACATGGTGAAGCTGGGAGCAGGTCGTGGAATGATGGTACTTATATTTGATATTTCGAAACTGAAATCTAGTTTCTTCAATATCGAGAAATTAACTATTATTATCTGATGTTGTTGGAATAATTATTGTGGGACAGCGAATTCCGGTGGAGAATATTATTAGGTGCTACTCCAATTGACGAACCATACCGGTACAGAATAGAAATACAACCAGAAGTCCAACTCGCGTTGGAACCTTTGAAGTTTATGTCCTCGCGCATGTCGCCTCGCGCATCTTGATTCCTCGCCATCCTACGCAATCCTGGCAAGTTCCCCCGGCAGTTTGGACCTTCAAAGAAGGTTAAAACTGCCGGCGGAACTTGCCAGGATTGCGTAGGACATTGCGTAGGATCGCGTAGGATGGCGTCGGATGGCGTAAAATATCGCGCCTGCGCATTGAAGAAATGCGGACAAGTTGTCACTCGAGTTGGACTTCTGGTTGTATTTCTATTCTGTGATACCGGTAAGCCATGCTGCATAAAATTAGATACTGCGATTTTCAGTTGAGCTTAGAGACTGGAAGTGTTACTGAAAAGTTTGATCGTTTCGCAATGTGACACGTTCCTATGGGGAAATTTGAATGTTTGAGCATTTTGACCAATATAAATTAAGGCGTTAAAAACTTTTAAGTTTTCCCCTGAAAACATCATAAATTGCGCTTAGTAACGGATATGCGTTTCAATGTTTAACTTTCCAATAAAATTTCGGAATCTAAGCTCAACTGAAAATCGCAGTAAAAATGTTTGATATCATCATTACTGCATGATTGCATTAATTATAATATTATAATTTAATGTACCATGAAATATCTTGCATGGTCCAGGAGCATGACTAAAAACTGGCACACCAAGTCCCATGATACGCCTGAAAGGAAAACCCCAAATACATGTAAAATTAATAATGTAATATCAGTAGCGGATTATCTATAGGCCAAAGGGAGCATTTGCCCCCCAGATTTTGACCGGCCCAAAAAGACGAGTGAATAAAAATGTATTCAGTTTCTCTTTTTTACAAACGAATGGTGAATACTTGAGTATAAACACGAATACTGTTATCAACTTATCATGCGATGGAGGACCTGTGCAAAGTATACTGAACGTTCTTATCTATTGTCGTAGAATCCCGAAAGTAGCAGCCTCCCGAAACTGCTGTGATCGGGCCTAAAATATTCTTTGCCCCTTAAATAGATGTTTGCCTATGATAAATTGTACTTAATAATGTAGTGCATGTGGTATCTTTATGCTTGCCTGTATATTATAAAACTGTGGAGATCAGTTGTGGACATAAGTTCAAGTCAACATATTATCGTTGTCCTTCTGGCTCTTGTCGTTCTTCTGGTCCTTCTGGTAGGACCCACGAGAACCAGAAGAACAACGAGAACCACAAGAACCACAAGAGCCAGAAGAACCACAAGAACTACAAGAACTACAAGCACCAGAAGAGAACCACGAGAACCAGAACCACAAGAACCATTGTAGTTCTTCTGGTTCCGCTTCTGGTTCTTGTAGATCTTGTGGTTCCGCTGGTTCCCTTGGTTCTTGTGGTTCTTGTAGTTATTGTGGTTCTTGTGGTTCTCGTGGTTCTCGTGGTTCTTGTAGTTCTTCTGGTTCTTCTGGTTCTTGTGGTTCTCGTGGTTCTCGTGGTTCTTGTGGTTCTTGTGGTTCTCGTGGTTCTTCTGGTTCTTGTAGTTCTCGTGGTTCTCGTGGTTCTTCTGGTTCTTCTGGTTCTTCTGGTTGTCGTGGTTCTCATGCTTCTCGTGGTTCTTGTGGTTCTCGTGGTTCTCATGCTTCTCGTGGTTCTTGTGGTTCTTGTGGTTCTCGTGGTTCTTGTGGTTCTTGTGGTTCTCGTGGTTCTTCTGGTTATTGTGGTTCTCGTGGTTCTTGTGGTTCTTCTGGTTCTTCTGGTTTTCGTGGTTCTCGTAGTTCTTCTGGTTCTCGTGGTTCTTGTGGTTCTTGTGGCTCTTGTGGTTCTCGTGGTTCTTCTGGTTCTTCTGGTTCTCGTGGCTTCTGGTTCTCCTGGTTCTTCTGGTTCTTGTGGTTGTCTTGTGGTTCTTGTGGTTCTTGTGGTTCTTGTGGTTCTTGTGGTTCTCGTGGTTCTTCTGGTTCTTCTGGTTCTCGTGGCTTCTGGTTCTCCTGGTTCTTCAGGTTCTTGTGGTTCTCGTAGTTCTTGTGGTTCTCGTGGTTCTTCTGGTTCTTGTGGTTCTCGTGGGTCTTGTGGATCTTCTGGTTCAGTTGTAGTTCTTCTGGTTCCTCTGGTTCTTCTAGTTCTTGTAGTTCTTCTGGTAATTCTTGTACTTCTTCTGGTTCTTGTAGTTCTTCTGGTTCTTGTAGTTCTTCTGGTTCTTGTTGTTCTTCTGGTTCTTGTTGTTCTTCTAGTTCAAATACCTAAAAAGACAATGTCCGGCTTCTTCGCGTGTCTCCCACGAATGGGGAGAGTTTTCCGCTTTCCAAGAACGAGATTACTTTCCAACGGACTCCAAAATTTAATATCAGATTTCAAAATGCTGTTTATACGTTGATCCGCCGTATTTGACTTCGGTATACGTATACTAATCCGTTATATTGATTTTACTACGATTTCTTTATGAACAAACAACCTATTGTACTAATAAAAATTCGATTTACTTTTTACTGACAAACATCCTTCGCTAATGAACGTTAACGTTAGGGCTCTCGGTGGTGGGAAGGAAGTTACCGCACGACACTAAGAACGTCTGTGAAGGAGGCTAACTCATTTTATAAATACATAATTTACCGTGCATAACACGCACGGTCTAGGCACGGTTTCCCTACGTTTTTCTGCCATTCCAGCACGACCGGCTTATGTTCAAACAGGCAAGGTCACCTTAAACAATGGCACGGCAGACTGTGCTGGGAAGCATGGATTTCGTAATGCACCGTACCAAGCGCGCACAGTCAGTCAACTCAACTTAATGCAAAGCGGACGTAATGGAAAACAGTCTTTAGGCCAATAGTACACGGCTACGCAATCTCGTTAAAAAAAAAATAGTACTGCTTCGCAGTAATCCGATACAACACACGATCGGAAATTGCGGCTGTCGACTGGAACCTAATCCAGGCTGACCTGGATTAGCTACGCATGCACAGAACTAATATCTTGCGTGTAAACGTCGTCAATACACGCGAAACCAAGCGAGGCTGGCGCGAGATGAATAAGGAGCGATAAAATTAGGAAGATAAAGGAAAATAATGGTTTCCGTTGAAGAGGATAATGCGGATATTGTAGGATATCAAGCATTTGTGACTTGAAATCAAATATGTACCCAATTGACCTTTAAAACGGATTTTAAAATTCGAAACAGTCGTGAAAAGTATACTTGACGACTGACGAAGTGACGAGTTGACATAAAACAAACCCAATCAACCATGGAGTCAGAGTGTGAATAAATATCTCATTATCAGATAACTTTGATTGATTTTTTCTTTGTCCTGATTTTGTTTTTGCTATATATGGAAAGTTCACTTGTTATTGCTTTGCGTGTGTGTGTGTGTGTGTGTGTGTGTGTGTGTGTTTAGAATTTAGTAAATTTCATCAAGCTTCGGCCGATAACTCATTTGAGCCAGCACGCACGTGACCTGCGAACTGCCCCATGAAAGTGGCCAGTAGTAGAGAGCGGGGCTTAATGGACCCGTTTTATGCAGGAATAGCTCATTAGCATGTTGTGTTAGCCCTTAATAATTCATGAGTTATGAATAATCAATGAACTATGAATAATCAATGAGTCGGATTTTTCCGATAAAACGCCGAAGCATTTCCGATTCCGATAAAACGCCGAAGCATTTCCGATTCCGATAAAACGCCGAAGCATTTCCGATTCCGATAAAACGCCGAGTGCTTGTTAAGATTACGTCATTTTAAACACGATGGCCGAACAAACAATTTGGGCTGAATTGCGGGAAAACAATATCGATATAGAAAAAGATACGTTATGTTTTTACATGAATAGATGCCTTAGAGAGCATGGTGAATTGTATGAGAGCATTATCGACCAAATTAACAGAGATAACTTGCCGAGTAGCTTGTATACTATTTATCAAGAGATGGATCTTGTGAATTTCGGTAGAATTATTGCTTATTTGACTCTAGTGTTGAAAGTGAGCGATTATTGCGACACCGAAACACTTCGCCAAGCCATTAAAAGAACTGCCAAAGATTTTAGGCGAATTGACTTGCAGAAATACGAAATAAAACACTCGTGGATACAAAGGTTGATTAGATTCCTAACGTAACTGTTGTGAGGGATGTTAGAGCCTTGCTAAGGCGAATTTGAATATTACTCGACAAGTTTGGCCTAAAAGTCATTAAAAATCGATTAAACGAAGTCATTAATATTAGGAAATGGTAAATACAGGAATAAAAGAACGCAGAAACGGGCGAATCCTTTACAAGCTATGAAGAATATCTTTTTCAAAAATCTGTCGATGCATTGACTGAAGACATAGAAAAACTGAACATTTGCTGATCATTCAAACTTTAAAAAAACTGTTTTTAATCTGTATATTTATACATTTGATGCATTGACTGAAGACATGTATAGTTTTGTATTCTAATTTAATATGTAATAAATATGTTTGCATTTATATCGTGTCGTTGACTTTTCTTTGTTCATTTACTTCTAACCTTTGTCGCGTGAACATGACTTGCTGTGGAGGTTTACCACAAATAGCCCTTCGTAATATTTTTCGAAAGATTCGCTGTATATCAGCGTGCTGTGGGGGGAAAATTGTGATACAGGCATCCGAATTAGATGGCGGAACAGTACCTTCACGATCTGTATTACAAGCCAAAAAGTCCGGCAAGTTTTGGCGGCGTAGATGCCTTATACCGTGTCGTAAGAAGTGACGGTAAATTCCAGATATCCCGAAACAAGATAAAAACATGGCTTAGACAGCAAGATACCTATACTTTGCATAAACCCGTACGACATAATTTTAAGCGAAATCGTGTTATTGTTGGAGCGATGGACGAGGAGTGGGAGGCTGATCTAGTAATTATGGATTCGCTTAGTAAAACAAATAATGGTTATAAATACCTTTTAACTGTTATTGATGTACTGTCCAAATTTGCGTGGGTGGAACCATTAAAAACAAAGACTGCAGAGAGTTTGGTTAAAGCCTTTGAAAAGATACTAAAGAAAGGAAGGAAGCCTGAAACAATCCATACCGATAAAGGAACTGAATTTACCAACAAACGCTTTCAAAAGTTATTGAAGGACAAACATATTCGATTTTTTACAACACACAACGATACCAAGGCATCCATCGTTGAACGATTTAACCGAACGTTAAAGGGGAAAATGTGGAAATATTTTACAGCAAAGAATACGTTAAAATATACCGATGTACTACAAAAATTAGTATATTCCTACAACCATTCGAGACACCGTAGTATTGGGATGAGACCAGTTGATGTTAATCGAGAAAACGAGAGTATTGTGTGGCAAAAACTGTATGGTGATGAGTCCAGCAAACCCATCAAATATAAATTCAGCATTGGTGACCAAGTTCGGATTAGCAAAGCAAGACGTACATTCAAGAAAGGCTACTTACCTAACTGGACCGAAGAGGTGTTCATCATCACGAAGCGAGTACCCAGACGACCGCCAGTGTACAAGATTGCCGATTATCACAGAGAAGAGTTACAAGGAACATTTTACGAACAGGAATTGCAAAGAGTTACAAAGACAGATAGTGACTTTTATAGAATAGAAAGAGTAATTAAGTCACGCATGCATGGTAAACGTAAAGAGTATCTTGTAAAATGGTTAGGTTATCCAGAAGCTTTTAATTCCTGGGTTCCACTCGATAATGTAAAAGATTTAACGAAATAAAAATGTGTGTACCTTACAATTTGTGTTCATTTGTGTATTGTTCTTCGACATGGCAACACAGTTTTATTTAACGCTTCCAAGCAATAGCTCTATGGAATATTTTCCAGATAATACTGTAGCAAATTTTAAAGTGAAGCTTGCTGAAACTGTACAACTGACAGGTGACTGGGAAGTAGCTTTATCAGAGTTATATTATCCCCATACATGGAGCGCGATTCGAAAAGGTAGTCAACAAACGTTTCTCTATAACGCTGGAACAAAATATGACGATACGGGTATTATCCCAAATGGTTACTATACCACCATTGCTGATCTGGTGGGGGCTTTAAACCGTAGCATGAACAAAGAGGCACGAGCCAAGATAAATTTTACGTATAATCGAAGTACACGGAAAGTCACCGTCGATGTAAAAAATGGGGCAAACGTTTGGTTTAGTGGTGACATTGCTACAACATTGGGGTTTCAAGAAGACACCTTTATTAAAAAGAAAACCCTAAGTCCTTACGTAGCAGATGTTAACGGTGGATTTTCAGCTATGTATGTATACACTGATATCGTAGATGCACAGTTTGTCGGTGATGTCAAAGTGCCCCTACTGAGAATTGTCAATACTCGAGGAAGTTATGGTGAAAACGTGAATGTCAGTCTTCGTAACCTACAATATATTCCTGTCAAGGTAAAGTCCTTCGAAACAATTGAAGTGAATATAAAGGACGACAAAAACGAAAACGTATCATTTGGCTTCGGGAAGTCGATCGTGACACTTCACTTTAGACAGCGAAGATCTTCGTATTTCATTTAAAAATGAGACATACAATTATTCCAGACGTAAAGCAATTTCAACAGCATTATTTAAGAAGACAACAAGGTGGAAGTCTACCTGGTTTCCGAGGTGCACGTATTCAGAAAGGTTACGGCATTGGAAGTTTTTTTAAAAGTATTGCACGCTTTGCAATACCTCTGGTGAAACGAGGAGCTCAAGCTATTGGAAGAAGAGCTCTGCAAGCTGTAACAGACGTTGGGCAAGATGTTCTGGCAGGGAAGAATGTAAAGCAAGCGATAAAAGGTCGTGGTTCTGAAGCCGTGAAAGATCTTGTTCAAAAAGGGGTCCGTCGGATTACGAACCAATCAGGAGCCGGTCGTAAACGCAAACGGGTGAATTCTCCTATAAAAGTCAACACAAGACGTAAAACCGTCAGTCCTTCGCAAACTGTGAAGAAGAAAACATCTGAGCCTACGGAAGCAAAGATTGGACCGTTTATAAAATATAAATCATGAGTCAAGCTTTTAGTGCCCTACATAAAGATTCGTGTGAGTGTGCAAAATCAGAATTAGATTTATTTGTAATGCCTGCTACACAAGTAGAAATGAATAAAGGATTTTGGGAAGATATAGATCCAGTGTCGAGTATTGGAGCTTCAGACACCATCGAGTTTCTGTGTGCTGCAAATTCTGATGTGTATACGGATTTAGCAAATAGTTATCTACACGTGAAAGCAAAAATAACCAACCATGATGGAACTAATCTCGATGAAAATGTTCAAGTCGGACCTGTAAATCTGTGGATGCATGCTTTATTTTCTCAAGTAGAAGTTTACCTAAACAACAAACTTGTCACACCGTCGAGCACTGCTTATCCCTACCGATCATATATGGAAACTGTACTGAACTTTAGCAAAGACGCGAAATCATCTCATCTGACCTCAGCGCTGTTCTATAAAGATCAAGCTGGTCGAATGGATGTCGTAAACCCTGTAGCAGTAGATGCCGATGCAAACAAGGGTTTGAAACTGCGGTATGTTCATGCAAGTCAAAGTAAGTCTGTGGCTATGGAAGGCAGAATCCATTCCGATCTGTTTGCACAAGCCCGTTATATTCTTGGTGCTGTACCGATCAAGCTCAAGCTAGTGCGTTCGAGAAACCCGTTTTCCCTAGTGTTGTCAGCAGAGCATCCTGACTTTAAAGTGGTTTTGGAAGAATGTGTATTTCGCGTTCGACGTGTCAACGTCTCTTCGACCGTTGTGTTGGCTCATACCCATGCCCTTCAACGTGTCACGGCCAAGTACCCTATCAATCGTGTCAGTTGTAAAGTGGTTTCTGTACCGAGAGGAAATATGTCGGGCAATCAACCAAATATATTTCAAGGCCCTATACCTGATCGAGTGGTCATTGGAATGGTCGATGCAGATGCTTATAATGGTACCTATACCAAAAATCCTTTCAATTTCAAAAACTACGACATTACTTCTCTTGGTCTAACGGTAAATGGGGAGCATTTGCCTGGAAAACCCCTGCAACTGAAATTTGCTGCTGCGAGAGGAAGTAACTACGTGTCCGCTTTCCAAACCTTGTATGCTGGTACTAACAAATTATTTCAAAATGATGGCAATGGTATTACACGAGATGAGTATGCCAATGGGTACACTCTATTCGTGTTTGATCTGACAGCTGATCTGTGTCTGAGCGATCATATTCAACCGATTAAAAATGGAAACGTATCGATAGAATGTCAATTTGGAACGGCCCTGACAACAGCTATAAATATCGTGGTGCTTGGAGAATTTCAAAGTCTTATCGAAATTGACGCCAACCGCAACGTTCTATGCGACTTTAGCAGTTAAGATGAACACTCTACAAATCCTGAACGTCCTGAAAAGTGATCCATTTACCAAGATCGTATTTAAAGACGTGTTACCATCGGATCGTCTACCAAGTCAGATATCGAAAAGACCTAGAGGTTTTATTCTGAATGTGGATCCTAGTAATGGATCTGGTACGCACTGGGTAGCAATTTATCTTACCACAGATGGAAAAGGGGAGTTCATGGATTCGTACGGACAAGAACCGAGCTTTTATAGTAAAACCTTTGAAACGTTTTTACGAGATCATAGCAGTACTTTTACTTGGAATGAACAGACTTTACAGTCATTAGGGTCTCGCGTGTGTGGACAATATTGTTTATTTTATGCTTTACATCGATGTAGAAATATACCCATGTCAACAATTGTTGGCATGTTTACTGATAATAAAGAATGGAATGACATGTTAGTTCGTGACTTTATGCGTAAATATTATTGTGTGTAATAAATACAAGACAAATAATGTTGTAAACAATTCTTTATTGTAATATCAAAGCTTTACAAGGAATAAATTTATTTAACCCATTTATATGGATGTAAGTTTTTGTCTCTTCGTTTCTGTTTTGTTCTTTTCAATGTTGCTGGCGCTACCTGTGACGTCAGGGGGGTGTTGTCTGAAATATCTCTAGTTTTATATTCTCGTACCATACTTAAACGATTTTCATTTCTAATAATGCCTTCGGGAACATTCATGTTTCCTAATGCTTTTGCGAAAAGCTGCCATCCAGCAGGGTTGAAATTCTTTCGTTGGCGTAGAGAATCGTTGACCAAGTCGATAACATTTGTACCTGGAATAGGTCGTCCTTTAAACACCATCTGTCCTTGGTCAGTCCACCCAATGAGGTCTTTATTTGCTTTAAGTTTCTTAACCAACTGTCGAGCTCTTGATTTCATTGTTACAGGTACACTTTCTAAAATGTCAGTTTCTATCTCTCCAGGCAACTCGGAGGGTGCTGTTTCAGCAGTCTCTTCTGTATTCACTGATTCTTCAGGTTTGTCCTCGTCAGCTATGGGTGTTGTAGGCGGTATGACGCTTACACGTACTGGGCTACTCATTCTTTTATCGTAATAACCCAAATAACGTTGCAGCGACTGATCGTGCATTTTCACTTTCTCGTCTTGTGTTATATCTTGACGTTTAAGAAGATTTTGCATTTCGGAATCTAGTTCATTCACCTGCGCTGTTAAAGGAGTGACCAAGGGTTTCTTTCGATCTGTCATATGTTCTGGAACTAGCACCAATCTCCTGACGTGTTCCATTATTTGGTTAAAAAACTTGCCAGTTGTTCAAGTACAGGAACTAAGAGAAACGGTAGAAAACCTTCACCTTCTTGTAGAATAACTTTCTTTCTTTTTGTTACTGGATTACGTTTATCAGCAACAAACTTGATATGGTCGTTATAAGGGGCTAGTTTCCTTGCTGTTTTCGGAGTAATCTTAATTGTTTCACACCACACGTTCAAAAGACACTGTCTAATGGCTTCTAATATATCGTCGTCGGCAGCTTTTATAATTGCGTTTCGCAGTTGAGGATTACACTTTGCCAATACTTTTAAAACGTCGCAGTTCCTTCTTATACAAGCAGACATTGTCAAATGATCGTATTGTCCTTGAACAGCCCCTTTTATACTCTGGGATGGTACACGTAGTGGATGTCCGTAGGAAAGATCCCGGATCTTACTCGGATTTCGTCGGGACATGTCGGAGTGAGATCGACAAATAAGTAGGAATACGGCTCTTTAGTCGCCATCTGATAGGCTTGCTGGAAAAATTTAGTGTTGCTAGGATACAACTGTTTGGCCAGATGAGTCACTTGACTCGCGTCACGAACATTTTTGGTTAACACGAGATAACTAGCGTTAAGGGAAATGGTACGATGATCCTTGCTTTGATGAAACAAGTTTTGCACGATATAAATTACACTGAGATTCCCATGGTGGGATTTCTTAGTAAATAATTTCGCGATAATACTATCTTTCTCTCCCATCATGTCATCAATAATAAACAAATTTCTTATTTGGGGGTTAATGCTATCCAACATCGATTGGGGCAAACCTTGGACAAACTGAATCCCTGGAATTAAGGTTTCTATTTCGCCGAACGTATCTTGATACTCTGTATAAAAATACACGATGTTTTCCGGAGGTGGGTCGATCATGATCTCAGCATAAGCCAATAACTGTTTCACAAACGTTGTCTTGCCTGTCTTAGTACCTCCAGAGACCAAGAGTCCAAACGGATGTGTCAGTTGTATCGAGTACGTTTTTTGACTCTCAGGGGTGAATGTAGTTGTCATTGCAGTAAATGGGGAAGATGTTGTTACCCTATCACTGATAGACCTTTTATGATGAAAATATCTCATATGTCGTAGACGATTACTTGATGTAGCGAATGATTTTTCGCAGACTTCACAAACGTAAGACATGTTCATCCAGTGACTGTCAATCATAAACTGATGTCACTCTTTCACGCAACTGCTTTTTATAAGATTGAATCATTGAATCCTAAGATTGAATCATTGAATCCTAAGACTGAATCATTGAACCCTAAGATTGAATCATTGAATCCTAAGATTAAATAATTGAATCCTAAGATTGAATCATTGAATCCTAAGATTGAATCATTGAATCCTAAGACTGAATCATTGAATCCTAAGCTTGAATCATTGAATCCTAAGATTAAATAATTGAATCCTAAGATTGAATCATTGAATCCTAAGATTGAATCATTGAATCCTAAGACTGAATCATTGAATCCTAAGATTGAATCATTGAATCCTAAGACTGAATCATTGAATCCTAAGACTGAATCATTGAATCCTAAGATTGAATCATTGAATCCTAAGATTGAATCATTGAATCCTAAGATTGAATCATTGAATCCTAAGACTGAATCATTGAATCCTAAGATTGAATCATTGAATCCTAAGATTGAATCATTGAATCCTAAGATTGAATCATTGAATCCTAAGATTGAATCATTGAATCCTAAGCTTGAATCATTGAATCCTAAGATTAAATAATTGAATCCTAAGATTGAATCATTGAATCCTAAGATTGAATCATTGAATCCTAAGACTGAATCATTGAATCCTAAGATTGAATCATTGAATCCTAAGACTGAATCATTGAATCCTAAGACTGAATCATTGAATCCTAAGATTGAATCATTGAATCCTAAGATTGAATCATTGAATCCTAAGATTGAATCACTGAATCCTAAGACTGAATCATTGAATCCTAAGATTGAATCATTGAATCCTAAGATTGAATCATTGAATCCTAAGATTGAATCATTGAATCCTAAGATTGAATCATTGAATCCTAAGATTGAATCATTGAATCCTAAGATTGAATCATTGAATCCTAAGATTGAATCATATCTAGCTTTTCCATGGCGTCTGTCACTGACATGATAGGGAGTTCTCCATTATATTCGGCAAAAGCTTCGTTTGGATCTTGTCTCTGACTTACGAACGTGAGCCCGGTGTCCGACACCATGTAGCTATATGAGGGTGGGTAGCTAAACAGGCAACCAACTCTGTCGACGTGAGGGCGCGGTTTCCACTCGAAAAAACCACACGAATTTTCTTTCTCATTTGGGCAACAGTAAAACAAACGGCCTTGGTTGTCCCCCTCTTTTTTAACCTTGCGAAGGCAACAAACCAGTCCGTGCTTGCATGTAGGCTTTGGTGTCTCGACTCTATCGCCCCACTGCCAAAAGGAACATTGATTTTCACGGACACAGCAGACAAAGAAAGGTCTTCCGAAATTCGGTTTCGCTGTGTCTTTCACGACTCTCATCTTAGCCGGTCTCTGGTGGGCATGACAAACTGGTCGCAGAGCTCCGTTTGAACGCCACAAAAATAAAGCAGTTTCAAACAATTCACGGTCTTGTTCTGGGCAAAAGAACTCGCAGCTTTCCTCGTTCTTGTTGTCGCAAAGCCAAAACTTTCCATTTTTTCGTTGTTACAAGAGACGCCGGTTTTCCGTGCAAACAATCCATCGTCATAATATATGAATTATAACTACTGACTAAAGTGATCATTTTTATATGTAAGCTTTCTTTTGTGAAAAGGGCAAACAAGAACGGGCGAGCCTCGTCATTAAGTATCCTAATGACTTTTTAACGACATTTTATATAAAAGCACTATGCAAATCAAACAACTTGATACGCCTGGTCAGCAAGTTCGGGTCTGGGCGGCCCCGGGCAATTAAATTAACACTTTCACAGTTTTAATAATATTTTATTTCAGCTTTTTATTATTATACCCGATAACAAAACCAAGGTTCGCTAAGAAGTTCAGTCTTTCTCTTCTTCGGTTCAAAGACATCAGACACATCAGATTCATCAGAGTCAGAAACAAAGCTATCTAGCTCAGATTCTTTTAGATCAAATTCACTTATTACAACACGCGCTGTTTTAATGTCTGGCGGGTTATGAATGTTTCTTTCGTTTATGTTCTGCTGAATACCCCCCAATACTCGCTTGACAAGCACAAACTCTTCTTCAGTAAATGAAATGCGTTTAGCCGTTAGAATCCTCTTTAAACCACCAAACGTCCGATCCCATTCGTAATTGTCAACGCCGATATTGTAGTGAGTCACATCATTAACATTATTTGCAGAAAGATACGGTCTAACCAAAGATCCTTCCTCCTCCAACAACGAAAACTTTATTTCTTCACTTAACGAGTCCTCTCCATGAACAATTTCAACAAGAATTGGTAAAATATTTATCATTTTCTGAAACACTGACTCATTTAATGTGATTTCGCTCCCTTGCACCAAAAGTTTAACCCCGTTCCTATTCCGAAACTCTCTGAAACATACATACATCTGCTGAAAAAACTGGTCGGAATATACGTAAACTTGGTTTTGACCATTCTGCTTTAAGAACACAGGTTTCTCGTGGGCAAATATTATTTCAGTCACAAAGACGTCGTCCATATCGTAAGGTAAGCTGTGATCTGTTACCCGGACAAACTAGCTTTGGAACAGGAAGAGTCATGTTCAACTGACGTAATACTGTGTAACACACATGCGCAATCTTCTTTATGTTTGTTCATAATTAATTTGTAATTGTTCTTGAGGTTCTCCTTTAGACAGGTAAAATCACATGGCATATATCTTCGAAACGCTTTCTTGTGATCTTGATATGTATGTCTCACTAGTTCAAGACCGTTTACAAACAATTTCATGTCTTCTAATTTACGCACAAACGCTTTAACAACGTTCTCTACAGATGATCTCTCTAAGGCACATTCGAAGTAAAACCATATTTTATCTTTATCCGGCATCCTGGGACAACAATGTCGCACACTGCCATAGCAATTCTCCACCACCAGTCTATCAATGTTTAACGATATTTCCTCAACATAGCATGTTAAAAGTGTACACTCAATCTTTCTCTCGCGCAAATTTAAAATCTCAATCAGGTCGGAATCCATTGAAATGACAACCTGTATTTACCATTTCCTAATATTAATGACTTCGTTTAATCGATTTTTAATGACTTTTTTCGCCCAAACTTGTCGAGTAATATTCAAATTCGCCTTAGCAACGCTCTAACATCCCTCACAACAGTTACGTTAGGAATCTAATCAACCTTTGTATCCAGGAGTGTTTTATTTCGTATTTCTGCAAGTCAATTCGCCTAAAATCTTTGGCAGTTCTTTTAATGGCTTGGCGAAGTGTTTCGGTGTCGCAATAATCGCTCACTTTCAACACTAGAGTCAAATAAGCAATAATTCTACCGAAATTCACAAGATCCATCTCTTGATAAATAGTATACAAGCTACTCGGCAAGTTATCTCTGTTAATTTGGTCGATAATGCTCTCATACAATTCACCATGCTCTCTAAGGCATCTATTCATGTAAAAACATAACGTATCTTTTTCTATATCGATATTGTTTTCCCGCAATTCAGCCCAAATTGTTTGTTCGGCCATCGTGTTTAAAATGACGTAATCTTAACAAGCACTCGGCGTTTTATCGGAATCGGAAATGCTTCGGCGTTTTATCGGAATCGGAAATGCTTCGGCGTTTTATCGGAATCGGAAATGCTTCGGCGTTTTATCGGAAAAATCCGACTCATTGATTATTCATAGCTCATTGATTATTCATAACTCATGAATTATTAAGGGCTAACACAACATGCTAATGAGCTATTCCTGCATAAAACGGGTCCATTAAGCCCCGCTCTCTACTACTACTGTGGCCGATTTTCTATGCGATTCTCGATCGTGCGTCGGAGCTAGCTCTCGCCCGCCCACCTGCGCCTTGTCTTCCAACCTCCAGCCCGCTTCCTCCCCTAGAAAACCGGCTGCTACGCAGGCTGAAGGCTAGATTCCACTCCGGAAAATTTTCCGCAGGACAGGAACGGACAGGAAAGTTTTCTTTGTCTTGTGAGCTCTCGGTCGGAACTAATGACGTTAACACAAAGGAAATTTTTCTGTCCGTTCCTATCCTGCGGAAGATTTTCCTGAGTGGCACGCTAGCTATTACTTATTCACACTATACACCGGATATGTTTTCGTGCCGGCACAAAAAATATCCGGTATAGTGCGAATAGACTCGGCACGATATATTATTGTACCGAAGTAAATGCGATCTGTTGTTATTGTTATTTTATAATTATGCCGTACGATACAACCAATCCTAATCTCTATTCTATTCAATTTACTTCCGAAACGATTTCGAATTCCGTTCACACTGGAGCTTGGAACGGCACAAAAGGCTATCCGATGAAAGATGTCCCTCTTTCGAGATCGGAGCGGCGCACCGACACAAAAATTGTGGCGGAACAGGCGTTTGTGTGTGTGCAGAAGGCCTATCCGGTATGCATGTTTTCGTGCCGGCACAAAAGCTATCCGGTATAGTGTGAACGGGGCCTAATAGCTAGCGTGCCTAATCATCCTTACGCACCGGGTAGCTGGGCCTGACACTGCCTGTTACGGTTTTGGACATCAACACCGCGCGTACAGGCTGCCTTTAGCAAATGAAAACATAGCAAATGAAATTTCAGTTTGTTTGCTTCTGTTCAATTTAGGACTCGGCGACGCAAATACTAAGCTCCTTGGTCCAAAATTCGAGGCAAAGTGGCAAATATATTACTTTATAACAAATATACGTTTCTCCTTATATTAAAGTCTCTGAAGATTGTAAGAACGTAATACACGTCAAATGCAATATCAAATCAACGTTTGCCCAGCTAGATTTCCAAAATTATAGGTTGTGTAGTCTTCAAGTGAAAATTATCTCATGACTCGTGCGTGCAGTGCCATCTATATTCCTATAAGAGCCCTTCTTATATAAGGCTTTTATAATAACTGTACCTCGTGACTAAGAACCTACTTACAGGTGTCTGGAGATGACAGCGATTCGGTAACACAGCCAAGCAACGAAGGCCACGGCCAATATTGGTTTAAGAAACCCCATTTAAGATAGATCTTTAATTTTGAGCCTTGAATCACTAGATCATACGAGTTCTTGCTACCCACACTACAGCATGCAATTGTTTGTCTTGTTGCACTTGAATGCACCCTTGGCCTTGTATAAATTTTAAATGGGATTATATGCCTCATGCCTCCTCCGCAGGCCCTCGTTGCATCATGGACAGGTCACACACGCCGAATTTAGGGCCTGCAAGATCCTGTAAAAAATTTGGCAAAAGTTGGCACGGAATACATTTGCATAATTAACTACCATTGTTAATAGCCATGGCTATATCTGAAGATTTTGAAAACATTGAAGACTTACGACATACGAATCCTAGCTTTAAAATGTAGGAATTGTTGAAAAAAGCAATTACGGTTGAACTTTGTCAACTTTCGGCCGGAATAATCAACGAAAATGCACTTTAGTCTACCCAAGAGACTCTTGGGTTTATACTTTTCATATTTCAAATAATTAATAAATTATTTTTAAGTACGTTTTGGAAAACAACGTAATGCGACTCCTGATATGCATAACATTTTATGTCTAATCTCAGGTTTCAACTAAATTTTAGTCACCCTCAACATATCTAACATAATAATATAGAGGGCAAAATTACTCGAATATGATTGGCTAATGAAGAGGGCATTTTTTTGTAATTCAGGGCAAAATTACATGCGCTTGATTGGTTCTTTGGTCAGCAGTTCTTGCATGTGATTGGTCGCTTGGTTACTTAGCAACAGTGAACCTCAGAGGACTGACCTTTTTTCAACGAATCTGGGAGGTTTTTCGGTCTGAAAATGCTTTTTTGTTTACTTTGAACTAATTTAAACTATTGAAGGAGTGCAAACTATTAATGAAAATGAACACACTAGAAAATTTACGAACTTTTAGCGTGTTTACAAAAAGAAAGCTACAGGCACAGCGATAGAGCGAAGGAAATTTGGAATACTATGCTGGAACATAGCTCTTGAATAATTTTGCCCGCTATATTATTAACACCTAATCGCAAGAGTTCTCGTAAAATTAAGGTTTAATTTCAGTCGTGTTTTCAAAATCTTTCAAATTACCCTCGTCGCTTCGCGACTCGGGCAATTTTGTAAAATTTTGAAAACACTCGTGAAATTAAACCGTAATTTCCCTCGGCCCCATGCGATTACCTATACTAATTTTTTAAATACGCAATGTACACCTCTTATGCCTGTTAATCGTGGTCGAAATATTTATTTTCAACGTTTGACTTTACCGCTTTGCTCAGCGTGCGAAGAATGTTCTTACCACACGTTTGTGTATCTGATGTTCGGTTCGGACTAATATTAAAGCGAACAGTTTGGCACGAAAATTTTATGCGGGCGCTGATGATAAATTGGGATATTTTTTTAAATGACCTCACTAAAGTCACTGGTAAACCCCTATTATCCAGTTGGACGAGTGACTTTAAAGAACGACGCAATTCTATTAAACGAATTTTGGGCAATTTGTCAATGCTCACTCAAGGCCGATTAACAAGCGTATAAACCATGTCATCCTCAGGGACTTTACATAGTTATACTAATTTGAGCATTCTGAGAAGATTTGTAATATATCTTCTCAGGCGTAAATTTCATCTTCATGGACTTTTTTGCCGTTAAAATTGACGGAAGTGACGTCAAAAGAGGAATCTGTAAAGTGGTTTTCACATAGACAAATTCCTCTTTGACGTCACTTCCGTCAACTTTAACGGGAAAAAAGTCCATGAAGATGAAATTTTCGCCTGAGAAGATATATAACAAATCTTCTCAGAATGTTCCAATAAGTATAAATATGTAAAGTCCCTGAGGATGATATAGGCACTTTAATCGTGGTCGAAATACCCCGAATGTCAGCCTTCATTTTTCATCTTCGTCGCCCCATAAACGATATCAATCCTTTCGCCTCGACCATGTTTAATAAGTCCACAAAGTCTCTGTTTCGAGAAGGAATTTATTGGCCACTTCACGTTCCGTCATGTTTGCTTTTCGCAAGATATATAATCCAAGATCGCGCGTGCGCAGTAGAATGACAACATTAAAATCCGGGGGAGAACTTCCTTTTATTCGAGAATATATGAAATAAGATCAAATGGTCAAAGATTTGGCACGTAAAAATACGTGTCGGAAAATCACTAAACTGTCTCCCATCGTTGTTTAGGAGCTTTACATTAACATCTCCCACTAATATTAGTCTTCGAAGTACCGAAAGACTACAAAATAATTACGTCGCTACACCCTCCGGAATTAACAATAGTTTACACTATGCCTGACCGACTGACTGACTGCACTCATCATCCTTATTTTATGCAAATATTTTTGAGTAACCAGTGAACTCGATGTAAGTTAAAATCTGATACCTGGAACGCTAACGTCCAGTCATTCGTGGGGCAAAAAGTGAGGCAAAAAGTTCCAGGCCCTCGTTATAATATAAACCATATATTAGAGTTTCGTTACTCCGAAGAGGATACAAAAAATCAACACAAACTTAGTATAGAATATGTCGTTAGTACCAGTTTCATGTGTCGTTTTGTTTAAAAAGCATTCCGCATTCGTCCCGAAAACAACAACTAGCCATGAGTAAACGTGAAAAATAGACAATCTATAGTTGTCAGTTATATTTCTTAAAATATCATTAGTTACAAAAGGCCGTTTAACAAAACCGAACAAGAAATTAAAGGAGCAGAAATAAGAAAATGACAGATGTATATTATGAAATATCAAGTATCAATACGTCTTCAAACTCGTACAAGAATAGCTTTCTCACTCTTGTTCTCACCACCTCTTCAGCTGGCTGTTTTCATCCTAGCCAGCCTATTTTCATCCCTAGCTTAATTTACTGTATAGTTTCGGCCTGCTATACAGTAAATAAAACAACAGCACTAAACAACAATGGGAAACCATGTTGAAACTGACAAAATAATTTGATAAATAATTTTTTCAAACCTTTTTTCGAGCCTTCGCAGTTCGCTCAAGACGGGCGGCCGTGTAAAAACATTTTGTGGAGACTGAAACCTACCTGCAAACCGCGTAGGGGCCTGGAACGTTTTGCCTCACCTTTTGGTTTACGCGTTATAGCGTTCCAGGTATCAGATTTTAACTTACATCGAGTTCACTGACAGTAACGGACTGACATGATTCATCTAGCCACAAACCCTGTGCATGTATGTACTGTAAGGTTTTAAATACACAGTTCAAATTCCGTGTCCTTGCTTGTATAACTAAGCAGAACCTTGCACCATAAATATATCAAATATCTAGCTACCATACCAACACTTTTTTGCTACCCGAAAATAACGGCCTCCCTAAAGTGATCCCCCCCCTCCCGAAAGTAACGGCCCCCCGAAAATAGCTGTAGCGGCTCCCCGAAAGTAACGGCTCCCCGAAAGTAAAGTAACGGCTACCTGAAAGTAACGGCTACCCGAAAGTAACGCCTACCCGAAAGCAACGGCTACCCGAAAGTAACGGCTACCCGAAAGTAATGGCTACCCAAAAGTAGCGGCTACCCGTAAGTAACGGCTACCCGAAAGTAACGGCTACCCGAAAGTAACGGCTACCCAAAAGTAACGGCTATCCGAAAGTAGCGGCTACCCAAAAGTAGCGGCTACGCCGTAAGTAACGGCTACCCGAAAGTAACGGCTACCCGAAAGTAACGGCTACCCAAAAGTAACGGCTACCCGAAAGTAGCGGCTACCCCTAAGTAACGGCTACCCGAAAGTTATGGCTACCGGAAAGTAGCCGCTACCCGAAAGTAACGGCTACCCGAAAGTAACGGCTACCCGAAAGTAACGGCTACCCAAAAGTAACGGCTATCCGAAAGTAGCGGCTACCCAAAAGTAGCGGCTACGCCGTAAGTAACGGCTACCCGAAAGTAACGGCTACCCGAAAGTAACGGCTACCCAAAAGTAACGGCTACCCGAAAGTAGCGGCTACCCCTAAGTAACGGCTACCCGAAAGTTATGGCTACCGGAAAGTAGCCGCTACCCGAAAGTAACGGCTACCCGAGAGTAACGGCTACCCGAAAGTAGCGGGCCCTGGTGGGCGCGCATCCGAAAGTAACGTAAACGAAGGCCGCCACTTTAGGAACTCTACGGTAATGTATATAAACTCGGCAAACTTCAAAGCGCCTATAATAAGCTGTGATTTTATGTTGAGACGGTCCTAACTGTGCAAACGACTGTATTAATTCGTTCAATAACACGGTTGAGTGATTGAACCTACTGTAAACACTGCTATTGGATGATTGCTTAATTATACCAAAAACAAATTGTTTTCATCGTGCACAAGTTTGCATAAACGTGAACAAAAAGATAGAACAAAGACTTTTGCTGAGTTTGCAGACCATCTCTCAATATACTATGGTTGGGAGAATTCAAATTTCCTTGGCTTTCTAAGATAATGCAAGAAACCAACCCGCACACTAAATTCTAAATTTTAAAATTGATTTCGGTTCTTAGCTAATCTTAACTCCTAAATTTCCGGCTGTCTTTTTCGTCGCTCTTATGGCATCTCTTTCCTCCTTCTTCTTCTGTTGCTCCAGCGCCCGTCTTTCCCTCTCAGCCATTCTCTTTTCTTTCAACACATTCTGCGTTTCCCATTCAATCTCTTTATCAGAAATCTCGTTCCACGCGTCGTTGTCTTCCGTCCAAGTTCCGAGCTCGCTCTGCGAAATAGATGGCAAGGAAAGGATGGTCAAGATGCAAGGAGATACAATGAGGTACAAGAACGTATAAAGAGGTGCAAGGAAGTACAAGAAGGTACAAAGAGGTGCAAGGAAGTACAAAAAGGTACAAGAAGGTGCAAGAAGGTACAAGGAGGTATAAGAAGGTGCAAGAAGGCGCAAGAAGGTACAAGAAGGTGCATGGAGGTACAAGAAGGTGCAAGGAGGTACAAGGAGGTAGAAGAAGGTACAGGAAGGTGCAAGAAGGTGTAAGGAGGTGCAAGGAGGTGCAAGGAGGTACAAGAAGATGCAAGGATACTGTGCAAGGAGGTACCAGAAGGTGCAAGAAGGTGCAAGGAGGTGCAAGAAGGTACAAGAAGGTGCAAGAAGGTACAAGAAAGTACAAGAGGTTCAAGAAGGTACAAGAAGGTGCAAGGAGGTACAAGAAGGTGCAAGGAGGTAGAAGGAGGTAGAAGAAGGTACAGGAAGGTGCAAGAAGGTGTAAGGAGGTGCAAGGAGGTACAAGAAGATGCAAGAAGGTGCAAGTATACTGTGCAAGGAGGTACCAGAAGGTGCAAGAAGGTGCAAGAAGGTACAAGAAGGTGCAAGGAGGTAGAAGGAGGTAGAAGAAGGTACAGGAAGGTGCAAGAAGGTGTAAGGAGGTGCAAGGAGGTACAAGAAGATGCAAGAAGGTGCAAGTATACTGTGCAAGGAGGTACCAGAAGGTGCAAGAAGGTACAAGAAAGTACAAGAAGGTGCAAGAAGGTACAAGAAGGTGCAAGGAGGTACAAGAAAGTGCAAGAAGGTACAAAAAGGTGCAAGAAGGTGCAAGGAGGTACAGTATAAGGAGGTAGAAGAAGGTACAGGAAGGTGCAGGAAGGTGTAAGGAGGTGCAAGAAGGTGCAAGAAGGTACAAGAAAGTGCAAGGAGGTATAAGGAGGTGCAAGAAAGTACAAGAAGGCGCAAGAAAGCACAAGAAGGTGCAAGGAGGTACAAGGAGGTGCAAGAGGGTACAAGGAGGTGCAAGGAGGTTCTAGAAGGTGCAAGAGGATACAAGAAAGTGCAAGGAGGTGCAAGAAGGTACAAGAAGATGCAAGGAGAGGCAAACAGAGGCAAGAAGGCGAAAGAAGGTACAAGAAAGTGCAAGGAGGTATAAGGAGGTGCAAGAAAGTACAAGAAGGCGCAAGAAAGCACAAGAAGGTGCAAGGAGGTACAAGAGGGTACAAGGAGGTGCAAGGAGGTTCTAGAAGGTGCAAGAGGATACAAGAAAGTGCAAGGAGATGCAAGAAGGTACAAGAATGTGCAAGGAGGTACAAGAAAGTACAAAAAAGTACAAGAGGGTACAAGGAGATGCAAGAAAGTATAAGGAGATGCAATAAGGACAAGAAGGTACAGTACAAGAAGGTGCAAGAAAGTACAAGAAGGTGCAAGGAGGGACAAGGAGATGCAATAAGGGACAAGGAGATGCAATAAGGTACAAGAAGGTACAAGGAGGAGGTACAAGAAGGTGCAAGGAGGTACAAGAAGGTGCAACGAGGTGCAAGAAGGTGCAAGGAGGTGCAAGAAGATACAGTACAAGAAGGTACAAGGAGGTGCAAGAAGGTACAAAGAGGTACAAGAAGGTACATATTATAACAGATAATTTCATACCTCTGGCAAAGGTACAGAAGAATTAAACTTAAGTCTATCTGAAGTCTGATAAGAATTATTTGTCTCAGGTGCTCTGTTCTTTAACAAAATCTGAAAAAATCAAAAGAAACAACAAAAATTGTCACTTATTTACATTACAACTTACAAGATCACATTGCCATGTGAACTCTGTTTGCTTGGGATATTGAGAAAGTGCAACAGGCATTCATCAAGTTGAATTACTCAAAAAAGATTTCTGAACCGTAGACAGAGTTTGAATCTGCAACTTTCTAAAGACCATTTCAACACTCTAACCACTGAGCTATAATATATGTGTGTTACAACAGCAAGCTGTTGTAAATGCCCATACAGTCTGTCAAATATACATATATATGTTAATGTACAGTAATAAATACAGTTAACAGTGAACGTCTTCCTCTGGTGTTATGATTTCCAGTGAGCAGCTCCTTGGGGAATTAGGGCTGATACCTACTTGTGATCACGTGAAAGGTGTGGTTATTTAAACAAACATTGAGGAGGTCAGGTTAGTTACAGTGATTTGCAACTCACTTTTCATCCAAATCTTTGGAAGTTCATTCCAAAGTTTGCAAGATCATTGGGAAGTTCGAAGTTCGTTTTGAACTACCCATTTGATTGGCTGCTAGGAACCACACAACCAATCAAATGCAGACTTTAAAATAAACTATGAATTTGCAAACGAACTTCCAAAGATTTTGGTGAAAAGTGAGTTGCAAATGACTGTAATCACCAGATTGTCGCTCATCGCTCCCAATCCCACCCGCCCCAACTCAACCACTTGGTGCTCAAGCCTTGAATTTCATCGTGGACATCGAGGACATGTCCTCCGATAATCGTCATCTGACCGCCGATAGGGATTTTTTCCCCATAATATGTAGGACACTTTTGTCCGCCGATGGAGTTTTGAGTTTTTAAATTTTCCCGATCGATCGAACGTATGATCATAAGAAAATGTTCGGCAATAGAATATCCCAGCCAATGATTGAATTATGTAAATGTTTTGGCGGCCATTGCGGGATCAGCCCGGAAATGCAGGCACAACTGTGCT
The DNA here is from genome assembly GCA_035771165.1 of Paragorgia papillata. Classification (NCBI taxonomy): domain Eukaryota; kingdom Metazoa; phylum Cnidaria; class Anthozoa; order Scleralcyonacea; family Coralliidae; genus Paragorgia; species Paragorgia papillata. The sequence continues at coordinate 2,420,457 of JAWNZC010000234.1, forward strand.
AACCACGTGTTCAAACACTGGCGGCCATGATTGTGTATTGACATTAAAATATGCAGAGGACATTGTTCAGTGTCGGAGTGAAGCGATCTGCATGTCCAAGCGAAGAAGACAGTCCTATATCTATATACCAGTCACTATTAACTAATACTATAGCACATAATGTAAATGACATAATATCATGTGAATGTTAGTCACTCTTTATCATGGATTTAGTCATTTCCTGACTGTATAGGATAACAGTTTTGGCCTAGCCGAGAGAAAAATGTCCTTGGATAGCCTCATGGAAACTCATTATCGGAGGACATTTTTGTCTTTGGATGCAAAAAGTATAATTCGAGGCCTGTTTGTGCTATTATTTCTTGGGAGGTTGGCCTTGATTGTCCTAGCATGGGCCTATTGGGTTGGAAGAGAGTGAGTACAAGTTAAACTGTACTGTACTGTCTCCACAGCATACTGTAGATTTATATACACCGTATTTGACGGGTTAAGCTGCCATGCTTGGTCAAGCGCCCACCCCCGTATTCGGACACCAAGTAATTTCCCATGGCTTAAAAATGATCTATTTTTAAAAATGATCTGATTAGTAGCAACGTTTTTGCAAAGGTCCGCCTCAAATTTGTTTAGCCAATTTTGTTTAGCCAATCAAAATTAGAAAAATTTGATCCTACAGCCAAACAAAACCTTGTCAATTTCACAATGATTTCTCATTTATGTCTCGCGTAGTAACTCCCAACTGTTTTACTTTGTTTTTGTCAGTAATGTTCGCATAAGTGCCCATTGCTTGCATAAGCACCCACCCCCTTGTTTTGGTGTAAATTACAGTCCAGTGGGGGTGGGATATATATATATATATATATATATATATATATATATATAATATATTAATAACATGATCGCCTCGGATTCTTTTGTTCTCCGAGGGAATGTAAACCTCGTATTTCCCTCATTGCTCATGCAAGAGGGAAATTTTTCCTTTGTCTTCTAATTTTCCCGTGCATGTTCCGCTTGCATATATTTTCCCTCATCAACATGCACGGGAAAATTAGATGCAACTTATCTGATCAACCGTGTAAATTTCCTGTCAGTAAGATTCTCAAAGTTTTCCTCGGCAATCATAATATTACAAACTAATACCATGACTTTTCGGGAAATTAGCGATTAAATTTCCCCTTTGCCTCGGGAAGATTTGTAAAAGTCCTTGGGCCTGCGGCCCTGGGACTTTCACAAAGCTTCCCTCCGCTGCGGGAAATTTAATCGCTAATTTCCCTCAATCTCAACCTGCTCTATCAATTTCAAAGAAAAATGACTTGCTTTGCGCTTTGAAATTCAGTGCACCGTAGCGACGACATGTACAGATGCACATTGATAACTATTTTAAGCCAACATAACTTGCTAGGCCTCAGTATACATGCATCGAATGTGTGGCATTTTTGTTATTTGTTTCATTGCTCCTTTGTTTTATTATTTTTTCGGTTTTTGAAAACCGTTTTGTTAACTACTTGTTTGTTAACTACTTGTTGGTTAAAGTGCCTATCTCATGGTTGGGGATTTTACATATTTAGGATATTTTGAACATTTTAAGAAGATTTGTAATATATCTTCTTTTCCTAAAATTTCATCTTCATGGACTTTTTTGCTGTTAAAGTTGGCGATTTTGACGATGGCCGTGGAAATTTTTTTACTGGGTTCTAGTCGCCGGAAGTGACGTAGAAGCAGGGAGACCCTCTCAGACAGTAACAGTGTTTACATCGGGAGTTTACGGTTCATCTTGGATTTTCTTGGCTTTATTCAGGTTATTTTGTCGGAAATTCTTTTAAAAACAATGCCAAACAAGTGCGTAGTGTTTTTACTCTCGAATGAACCCAATTGATATGCAAGAATAGCGCTGTATGCCATTCTTTTTTTTTTGCGACAATAACGATGTACAATCCCGACTCACGGGAGGCGAATAAAAGAAGGATAGCTTCGGGTGAAAGGAACGCCGAATTGTCAAGGATAAAGGTGTGAAATGAACGCCGACATCTACTTCTGTGACCTGTTCGTCGTTCGAAGTAGTTTCAACGGGAATATTTGGTACTAAGACGATTCACAGCAGTTTATCACGAGGAAAACCCGTCGGTGTGGTGATTACAAAACGACAACAATAGAGCGTGGGAAAGTGACAAGAACTTGTGCATGTCATCAGTCTCATATTTCTTTTTATCGAAGTATTGTTTGCGTTCGATCTTTGATCAAGAATATATCGAAATATACTTGACTTGGTAATGTCGTCTACCTCTGGTTCTAACACTGATAGCTAAAATGACTAGACTAGGATGTAAACATTCCAGGATACGTAATCGAGATCGAAGACGAAGTAAAACTGTCTTCCAGTGCAGTGCGGCCATACCTGAAGACGAATCATCTGAATGCATTGTCAAGCCGTATGAAGACGAGTCGGTTGCCGATGAAATTTGGATCGTAAATCATAATGAGCAAATGCGACCTGAAAAAGGTCTTTAGTACGACGGCTACAAATTCACTTTTGAGGGGCACGATAAGGTAAATGATTGGTAAGTTTTATTGAAAGTTGCTTTTATCAGTGAATTTATGTTTACGTTTTATCTGCAATGTTGTTTTCACACATTTGCTAAAACAAAATTGTATGCTGTCAAAGCCATATGCATGATTCGCATGTTTAATTCTATTCGATATTACTCTGACACTGAACTGCTTAATGCGAATGCGAAGGAATGTCAGTAAATCAAAGCTTGCATTGAAATGGTTTATAATAACAGTGACCAAGTTCTTTACACTTGTTTGCCTGGAAATGTGGTCACTGCGTCTAGCGGGACACTTACATCGAAAAATTGACAAGATAAAGTATCAAATAAAAGATCAGTGCAGAAAACAGGTAGGAACTGTCTGTTGATTATAGATTAATGGAATACTTGCATCCACTTTTGAAATTTGAACTTGCAGGCGAGAGTAACATACGGAGTCAATTTCTTCAAGTTTGAAGATGAAATCGCACAATTGTTGTTGTTTATCGAATTGGACGAGCACTGAATTGTGGCAATTTTGAAGAACGAAGCAATTCTATTAGCCTTTGTGAATTGTGCGCAGCTGGCTTATTCGCAAGTGGAAATCGGAAAGCGAACGGGTATTCTATTAATCAATACTGACAGTATCTACCTGCTTTCTACATCTTCTATTTTATACTTTGCGTCGTCAATTCTTCGATATTTGCAGCCCGCTAGACGCAGTGACCAGATCAGTATAACAAATATAAACATGCGAATCATTTGGCTTTGACAGCATACAATTTTGTTTTAGCAAATATGGCCAATTGCAAATATGGCATGCCAGTATACAACATTCGATAAAACGTAAACATAAATTCACTGATAAAGCAAACTTTCATAACTTACAAATCGTTCACCTTATTGTGCCCCGCAAAGCGAATTTATAGCCATCGTAGAAGATATTTTTCAAGTCGCATTTGATCCTAAGCTCGTCTTCATACGGCTTGACAATGCATTCTGATGATTCGTCTTCAGGTATAAATGGCCTAGACAGTTTTACTTCGTCTTCGATCTCGATTACGTATCCCGGAATGTTTACCACCTAGTTAGTCATTTTGGCTATCAGCATTAGAACCAGAGGTAGGCGACATTACCAAGTCATTTCGATATATTCTTGATCGAAGATCGAATTCGATAAAAAGAAATATGAGACTGATGACATGCACAAGTTCTTGTCACTTTCCCACGCTCTATTGTTGTCGTTTTGTAATCGCCAGACCGACGGGTTTTCCTCGTGATAAACTGCTGTGAATCGTCTTAGTACCAAATATTCCCGTTGAAACTACTTCGAACGACGAACAGGTCACAGAAGTAGATGTCGGCGTTCATTTCACACCTTTATCCTTGACAATTCGGCGTTCCTTTCACACCGAAGCTATCCTTCTTTTATTCGCCTCCCGTGAGTCGGGATTGTACATCGTTATTGTCGCAAAAAAAGAATGGCATACAGCGCTATTCTTGCATATCAATTGGGTTCATTCGAGAGTAAAAACACTACGCACTTGTTTGGCATAGTTTTTAAAAGAATTTCCAACAAAATAACCTGAATAAAGCCAAGAAAATCCAAGATGAACCGTAAACTCCCGATGTAAACACTGTTACTGTCTGAGAGGGTCTCCCTGCTTCTACGTCACTTCCGGCGACTAGAACCCAGTAAAAAAATTTCACGGCCATCGTCAAAATCGCCAACTTTAACAGCAAAAAAGTCCATGAAGATGAAATTTTAGGAAAAGAAGATATATTACAAATCTTCTTAAAATGTTCAAAATATCCTAAATATGTAAAATCCCCAACCATGAGATAGGCACTTTAACTACTTGTTGGTTCTACTAGTTACTGTTATCAGTGTTTTAGAATTGAAAAAAGGACATTTGACCACACCCAAGGCCCATTGTTGGCATCACTCTATTATGCGGCCACAAAGCCATTCCCTGAAGGTGGCCACTTAATAGAGGTTTGACTGTACTTCCGCTGACAAATAGCACGTTAGATGTAAATATGTCACTCGATAAATTAAAAAGTCATTCACTTTCACGTGTTGAGAGAAAAATACATCAAGGTGTCCATTGTAACGAGAGTAGAACAATAAAAATGTTTGTTGGGGACCACATGAAGTGTCTGCAATTCCATAATAGCGAGAGTTATTTCAATACATTTCATAGTATAGTTTCGGCCAGTCTGTAATAGCGGGGTGTCCGTAATAGTGGGGTGTCCGCAAGGTGACTTGAGAGTTGACTGTACTTGTATATTATATACCGGTATATATACAAATTAATATATAAAATGAATAAACAAACTCATAATCAAACTCAAACCTTCTTGGGCTTTTGAAACACTGGCTGCATATCTCCAAACAGATCCATTTCATCCTTGTTTTGTTCTGAATTGGGTGTGGAAGGTTCTACCTTTATGCTAATTAGACCACCATCACTCTGACCCCACTCATCCCAAGGAGCTAAATCTTCTCCCTAAATAAAAAAAAAAGGTTTTAATGAGATCTTTATGTCTGGAACAGGGTCTGGTTTTTAATGATGCCAGGTATGTAGTTAATGGCATACAGTAGGAAACAATTTTCTTTCTTCTACTCTGGAATACAGTAAGCTTGGGCAGTTTTGATTGAAATAAAAACCGCCAAACCGTCTGACTCTAAACCGGTTAAACCGTAAAACCAGTTTTTCAAAATTTCAGAAACTAACGCAATTTCAGTATTGAACTAATTGAAGGAACGCAATTTCAAATTTTTAATAGCGCTGGACGTCATAATTTGGCTGTATAATGATAAATGAGAGTACTGCATAAATCATGGCAAAATATTGAACAAAAAACAAACATTCAGCGAAAACGTTTGCTATAGCTTTAATTTTATTTTGCTTTTCTCATCTTTAAATAGTAACAATTTTAATCACTAAATTAAATTATACACTGTAACATCGTAATAAATAATGACAGTTTTTTTGTTTTTCTAAAACCTAAACCAAAAAAACCAGTAATAAAACCAATAATAAAACCAAAAAAAACCTGGTAAACCAGTAAACCGTCCAACCTTAGAATACGGTATCATTTTCCCCCATTTTGTCTGGAACAGGGTTGCCAATATTCAATTCCTTAGTCTAGTGGAATAGGGTCAGGGTTTCAGACACTCAGCAGTAGTGAGTACCCTTCTACGGCGAATCCAAGACAAAGTTTATCCCCCATGCAGGCCCCCACACCTTGGTACTGTAGGCTCTGTGCTCTTACTCTTTTGATAGTGTTTTAAATGGTTACTTTTAATTCTGTTTTTAATTCTATTAAAGTTAATTTAAAGGGTACAGTAAGTGCAATAAAAAATACAAGTACTGTACACATTTTTGAAGTTCTGATGGTAATCAAAGTAAACAAAACAACTCTTGTGCCAAACAACATCACTAATTTTGACAAAAGACAATCTTGCCATTCACCATCTTGTTGTAATTAGATGTTGCCTAATTAACTGACATCACAAGCTAAACATGATGAAACTTATTCTTTTGGCAGCTGAATTTCTGTGGTATGCTTTTAAGACTTTTAAAGTGTTGTGGTTTAATCCAATCTCGTTCCCACAGCCCATGTTCCCCACCCAGGAAATGAGAGACTCTGGGTCAGTGGGATAATCTGTTTCAAATTACAGGATTCTTGTTATTCCGGTTGAGGTACACATGCATAAATATCTGAGCGGAATCTGGATAGCATGTTCTCCTTGTTTGACTTTTCCCCAAAAAAGTCAATGGGGTTGCTGGCGAAGCTCGAATTACAGCATCTACACACATACGGCGAAGATATCGATCGCAGCAACATCTTCACTGGAGTCTTGTCATCCAACATCTTTGTTATTTTGGTTTTATTAATTCTACTTCCGGTCACTTCAGACCAACTCATGCTCACTATTCAGCCAATAATGTAACGATTTGAAACAGATTATCCCAGAGTCTCTTGTTTCCCAGGTTGGGAACGTGGGCCCTGGGAATGAGATTGGGTTTAATCAAGCATGAAAATCATCTACAAAAAATGAGTTTCAGACTTATATATGTGAAAGTATGGCTAACTATTAAGTTTTCACTTTACCCAGCTTGTGATGTCACATGCATATGAAAAATGTATCCAAGATGGCAGAAACTGATTCTGATTAGCAACTTTAAAAGTGCAATTAAGTTGTTTTATTGGAATACTTTGGATCTAAATAACACACTAGATTGTACATGTATCTTCATGTCATTGGTTTGGTTTTCAAATTTTTTGTTTTTGTTGCCCATGTACCCTTTAACTTATGACGGAGGAAGACTGGTTGACACTTGACATCACAACATGACATATTAGGGCTGTTTAAACAAGAGAAAATAAGTCATGACTTAATTAAGATGTGTCTTACTTTAAGTCACAAACACACTCGATCAATTGATCAATGGTCAATTTGACATTGTTTGTGATCTCACAAATAAAATAAGAACATGGTTTAAAGCTACTGTATTCCAAAATAAGTTGCGACTTATTAGAAAAATAATTGACCATTTATACGAGTGGGTTCATATTTTCTCCCATTTAAATGGCCCTAATAATGGAGATTATATGATGTCAGACTCACCAAGTCATCAAAATGACTGAAATATTGGACCGAAATATTTCAAAAATATGTGACACACTGTGAGAAAATGAGATTTTAGACCGTTTATATTCGCTTAAAAGTGCCCTCAAAATGGAAGAAATGGCATTTCAAATTTCAAAAATTTCCCGGAGGTGCATGCCCCCACGGCCCCCAGAACACGTTCTCTAGTAAGTCTAATCCTAGTCACCTATAGAATTGTGTCGTCACTTTTGCAAGACTTCTTCTGTGCCCCTATGGCACATTTCTCCTTAATTTGGCCCTGTGTACACTGTGTCATGCATCTACTTTCTAATCCTCATCTAACACGTCATTGATTAAATATCAGTATTGATATTGTTTAATGTGCGTACCGCACAATATTACCTCGGGGTTTTGGCTCGATCGCTGAACTGATACCCTATTTACCAACGTCACGTTTTCATCTTCATCTTTTGTCTTTTTCCGTCGACAAATGCACCTTTTAATAAGGTTTAAAAGAACAAATAACCAGGAAAACAACTGTCGAAACCTCATTTTCGAGCGGCCATCTTGTTGCTGAATGACGAGGCATGGTTACAAAGGAAAGTACTTCTTTCCGGCCATCTATCAAACTGACATGACGTCATTTTCTCCTTTCTTTTCCTCTTTTTTTTGGAGTTAAAATTAGAATTTTTTTAGGGTCAGGGTTAGTTTTGTGTTTAGGATTAGGTTTTTGGTGGTGGGGGGAGAAGTATTTCGAAATTTGTTGATGATATTTTTTGCTAAAATGGCGTAATGTCAGTTTGAACATTAACAATGGTTTGAAACAAGTGCCGACCGGTTACAAAGCCAACATCACTTAATAAGCTGTCGTTCAGTCGTTCACTTCAACCAAGCGTGTGCACCGCCCGTCAAAACATGTTCTAAATTTAAGCCAAAGTTAACCGTTTTGAAATCAACACCGTGGGATTGGCGAGACGTGATTGGCTAAGGGCACATTCATGTGATTGACGTTGACATAAAACATGTTTTGACGGGCGGTGTACACGCTTTAATAGGTGCCAACGACTGTAATATTAGAAAAAAGCGCGCGAAATGGTACTGTGTATAAATCAACTGAACATGTCGGTTGTCCTCGCACTTAGAATTCAAGATTTAATATCTTGAATTGTCAAATTAAAGCCTAGTTCTCACTTGTCGTAAGAATCGGGGATTTTCCCTGTCCCCTTCACAGACTCGTCGGCGACCGTCTGGGGTGCGTTTTCGAATATTCCGATTCTTGCGATGCTTCCGCGATCAGATAGGCGACTGTCTGGAACGTTAATACTTCAACCATTTTCACACTTGTCGTAACAATCCCAGACGATCGGGGAAAGGAAAAATCCCCGATTTACGATTCTTACGACAAGACGACAAGTGAGGCTTTATAAGTGTCTAGAATTCAGGATTATCCTGAAGCCTAAGGGATCGGAGGTGATACTTTCATCCCGGAGGGTTGTGGTTAGGTTTAGAGTCAGTAGTGGGGAATGTGGTTAGATTTAGGGTTGCGGGGTGGTGGGGGGGGGGGGGGGGGGGGGTTGTGGTTAGGTTTAGGGTCAGGTTTATAGTGGTGGGGTCGGGGTTGGGGTCTTGGGTTTGGATTTAATTTCTTTAATATTCAGGATTATCCTGAATTCTAGACCATTTCACAATTCAGGATAATCCTGAATTCTAGATGAGAGCCTGGGTCTGCATGCTGGTATACGTAAAATGGTGCTATAAGTAATGGTACTGTGTAAAATGTGTACTCAGTGGCGGATCAAGGGGAGGGCATTTTGGGCAAGTGCCAGGGGCCCCGCGCTTTCGGAGGGCCCCGCAGATTTTTGGTAGCCTTTTGGTTTTAATTTAATTAAGTTTTATCGTACATTACAACTTATAAGAAGAGCAAAAATATTTCAGAATCACTCCAAAACCTATTGCTATAAGAAACTTGTAAATCTATTTAATTTTCAATCCAAAGTTTAAAATCATTGTTTGTAAATATCTTAGAAATAGAACCAGGGTTCCAGAAATGCATATTTTTTGGTTAATTTTCTCCGATTTTTCTAGTCTCTTTCTGACTTCGGGGAGGGGGGGGGGAGATGTGAGTCAGCTACTAATGTGCCAGGGGCTCCGCTAAAGCTTCATCCGCCCCTGTGTGTACTGTGAAAAGTACTGTGTACTTTGAGAAACGGTACTGTGTGAAATGCTACTTTGCGAAATTAAATGCATGGTATATATACTTTGAAAAATGGTGAGAAATACAGTTGGTAAAATGGCACACATTGCAAACTAGTGCATTGCAAAATAGTAAATGGCGAAATGGTACTTCGCAAAATGGTACTTTTCAAAATGGTACTTTTGAGAAATGGTACTTTAAATTGGTAATTTGCGAAATGCTGCATGCATGCTTGTAACATGGTAATTTACGAAATTGTACTTTGTAAAATCGTACATTTTTAACATTTGTAATTTTGTATAATGGTACATGTTCCGATTTGTTCCATTTTGTTCATTTTATTCTATTATTCTATTTTATTCCATCCCTTTCTGTTTCGTTCTGAATATTCCACTCATTTAAAGGTGCTGTCCAGTCCGTTCTGCGCAGCATCCGCATCTTTGTTCGAGATTGTGTTGGACCCTCAAACATGACATTCGCAGATAATTACATGAAGTACTCAGCTCAGTGTAAACCGTTAGAAGCGACATGGCAGAAAACCACGCGATTCCGGTGAGCTGGATATCTCTTCGGATTTCTTCTATTTCTTCTGAAAATGTTTTGTTTTGGGTACAAGTAATGAAGAGGAAGCAAGAAAAGCTTACAATCTTCAATAAGGTATCAGTAAATATTTTTATAAACGAAGAAGTAAACATTAGTTTCGTACATGCGCAGAACGGACTGGACAGCACCTGGACAGCACCAGGGTACCAGGCTACTTTATTTAATATAAGAATATAAGAGTTCCAAATGCCGGTAGGATTACATCTCGAGTACCACCGGCGACTCCATGTTATTCTGTGTCCATGCAGTGCCTCCCGGATGTTGGTTCGCACCAACATGTCGATAAGCAATTGAATGTCGATTTCTCAAGAAAACAACCAACCATGAACATCCTGTATAAAATACCACGAACCTTACAACGAGGCTGTTTATTTGTGATGTAAAGGACGACAGAAAATCGTGTTTTTCGTCGATTTGCCGGAGGTTCAAAATGTCAGACAAGGTTAAAGTTGCTGTACGCGTTCGGCCTTTCAATACCAGAGGTAGGGGCAAACAAAAAAGTATTGAATAAATTTATAAATATATATTGTACACGGTGATCTTTAATTGACCATTTTGAACCACTGAAATATTGTCTTATTTTTGCTAGAAATCGATCTGGAGACGAGTGTTGTCGTAGATATGGACGAAACACAAACTTTCCTCACACATCCAAGTGGCCGTGACAGGTCAGTCAAAACAAAATCTCTCTCTTGTCTTCTCTCGGTGATTTCGGGCAATAAACGATTGTTTACATTGTCGGTGAATGTGTCTAGTTTTCAATTTGTGAAAGCTTTTTGAAAATAGACGTTGATTTTGCCTTCACCGATCTCCGAGCTCAGCTGTCATGGAAATGACCGGTTCTTTCCAAATGTACACACACACGTTGGTTCAAAACCAAACAAATTAAGCTTACTAAAGGCCCGTTTATTAATTTTTGCCGCGATTTTTTTCATCCTGACACATGCGATTGAGCAGATGGCTCACTGGAAGTATTGAGCCATATAGTTTGGCGAAAAAAGTTCAATACATTCGTAACAATCCATTCGATGCATGTGTCAGGAGGAGACAAATATCGCCTGTGTAAACGAGCCTTGCAGTATAAATGACAAACAGGCTTCTACATAAACAAATCTAGACATATGGCTTCCCCCGTTTTTAGTTGGCTTTGATCAGAAGATTAAAACAACTTGCTTTCTCGTTCGAGCCAAAATATGTTTAAAATGTTTCTACGTAATGGTTTATAATTTTATTACAATTCGATGGCTGATTGCGTTTTGTGATGACATGTTCTCGACAATCTTCCCATCCGAAACACGTCAACGCGTTTAGAAGTCACAAGAGTTTTGATGTAAATAGTCGGTCTTTACAATAAATAAACACTTTAAAACAATTTCGGTTCTTTATAGTGGCGATAGGATAGGCGAAATGATGATTTATATTATTAGATTTCAAAGCTTAAGTGGCCATCGATAAAATATATAAAACTCTTTTTGTCAACGTTTGATTATTTGATAGTGTCATGTGCTTCGTTTGAATAATTTAATAGTGTGGATTTATAATTAGGGTTATAAGCCCTAAAATGGACAGTCAAAATTTGCTGTTGTACTCACTTAGGTTTTGGAAGAAAAAGTTCTTGAAAACAATTAGAAATTAAGAAACAATTAGTTGAGATTTGTATGCAGTTTGCTTGTCAACACTTGCATTTGAGGAAGAATTTCTGGGAGTAGGGGGGTTGATTAAAAGGAATATTTTGACTGGGTGATATCAGTGAGCTCTCTATATATAACTGGAGTAATATCTTTGTGGCAATTTTGTTCCCAGAGCCTGCGATCCCTTTGGGCCTGAAGTACGTATAGTTTGAAGGCAGTTCAAAGGCCACATGCGTGCTGGCTCATGTGAGTTGTCAGCCGAGCTTGATGAAATTTTCTAAATTCTAAACACACACACAACAATAAATGAGTGAACTGTCCATATATGTATAGCCAAAAACAAAATCAAGACAAAGAAAAAATCAATCAAAGTTATCTGATAGTTGAGATAGTTATTTACCCTCCATAGTTGATTGGGTTTGTTTTTATGTTAACTTGTCACTTTGTCAGTCGTCAAATATACTTTCCACAACTGATTTGAACTTTAAAATCAGTTTTAAAGGTCAATTGGACTTCTTTTGGGGGTAGTAAATGGCCAACAAACAACAGATTTTAGTAATTTAACATGGAAGTTTACGATACTAGATCACCCCTTGTTCTTCATCTAATTTTTCCACCATATTTGATTTCAAGTCAGCAAATGCTTGATATCCTACAGTATCCCTAGTATCCTCTTCAACGGATCAATTATTTTCCTTTATCTTCCTAATTTTATCATACAGTATGGACCCACATGTACCACAATGCTGCTTCGCTCCTCATTCATCTCGCACCTCATTCATCTCGCGCCAGCCTCGCTTGGTCTCACATGTATTGATGACGTTTACACGCAAGATATTCGTTCTAGTCTGATCCAGTCAAAAGATTGTGTAGGAGACTGGAACTATACGTACTTTAAGGCCTACATGGCTTCAGTCTTTGCCTGGTGAATGAACAGCAGATAACACTCCAGTTATATACAGCTCACTTGGTGATATTGACTCCCACTCCCACATTTAATTGCCTGATGTTGAATGACTTTATGTTATTAAGGTTGGGTGGTTTACTGGTTTACCATTTTTTCCCCTGGTTTTATTTTTTTAAACCGTTTTTTCCCTCGAAAAACCGGAAAACCATTACAGTGCATGGAGCCTCGCTATAATGCAGTAGTTTGGGTCCTTAGTGGTAACCGCATTATAGCTGAAGCGCGTTATTGCGAGGCACAGCCACATCTCGTTCCCAGTACTCTTCCCACTCCGTTCTGGTGCAATATTGTGGGCTGAGTACTGGGAGTGAGATTGAGTACCGCCAGAAGCACTTTCTGTTCGATTCTAACAATCCAAATTGTGACTGCATGAAGAAGCTTTCAACAAAATGGAATTGAAATAAGATTTTTGAGCATGGTTTTTGAGCACACCATGGATTGTAAAAGGTCTTTTTACTATCCATGATTATTGCGGAATTTAGCGGTCTGTGCCTGTGGTGATCTTTAGTAGTGTACGTAAACATTACTATACAAGTAAGTCATCAATTGACAAACCAGGAAAAGTAAAATTTTGGGGTCCAAGGATCAACCGCGTTATACCGAGTCGCGCGTTATAACGATGCGCGCTATAGCGAGGCTTCACTGTATCATTATTTATTACAATGTTACAATGTATAATTTTGTTTAGTTCTTAAAATTGTAACTATTAAAGATGAGAAAAGCAAAATAAAATTAAAGTTAGCAAACGTTTTCACTGAACGTTCGTTTTTTGTTCAATATTTTGCCGTGATTTATGCAGTCATTTATAATTATACAGCCAAATTATGACGTCCAGCGCTATTAAAAATTTGAAATTGCGTTCCTTCAATTAGTTAATACTGAAATTGCGTTAGTTTCTGAAATTTTGAAAACCAGTTTTACGGTTTAACTGGTTTAGAGTCGGACGGTTTGATGGTTTTTATTTCAATCAAAACCGCCCAAGCTTATTATGTTACTAAATAAGATTAATAATAAAGAAAAAAGGAAATCAATGCCATATTTCGCACAGGCCTCTCTGGGAAGAAACAACAGAAGCTTGACAAAAAGAGCTTGCAAAAGTTGTAAGTTGCTCTAAAACGAGCACCTTGGAAAGTTACGGTAGATTGCCCACAAATAAATCCAGTGGCTGGTGCCATTTTTTTGAGAGCACATGACTGAACAGCCACATGCAATCAAGTACAATGATCAAACAAAACACTCACAAAATTTATTGTGAAAAGACTTCTGGTTGTATTACTATTCTGTAGTGAAATCCAGCAATTTGATTGGTTCCTGAGCGGTCTGGAATCTGCCGTTCCGGACCGCTGAGAGAATTTTATAAACAAAATGAAAGTCGTGTCCGTATACATGCAACAACAAGGACAGGGCTGCAAATAAATATTTTTTCTTGACAGGACATGTGTCTGATCCATTTCCAATTTTGGTCAGACATTACTAAAATTTGTTCGGATATAAAACAATTATCACTACATTTTGTTGGACATAGACAGAATACAGTTCTGAGTTCATGATATAAAGCCGGTTTCCGTGGCAGTCGTTTGACGTGTCTGTTTAGCGTCACGCGCGTGTGTTATACTTTATTTAATACATTGTTTTAATTAACTCCTTGGCACCAGAGTAATTAAATACCATCAGTTTCTCTCAGAAGACCGATTCAGTTACGGAAGATTTAAAATTCAAACATACTCAATCTAGTCAATAGAATTACGAAAGGAAATCGGCATTTCTCTCTCAAAAACAGAAGTTTCTCTCTCAACAGCATAAAGCCGAATTTCTTGATCAGACAATATATTTTATTTACACGGACACTGTGCCGATGACAATTCGATTTTGTTCTGACATTTGCCAAATTTGGTCGGACAGTAATTTGCAGCCCTGCAAGGATAATAATTTCAGAACTACTCGCAAGAAAGATGGTGGCGAATACGAGCCTAGCACTTTGTGTCAAGTTTTCACAGAAGGCTTACAATACTTGTAGTCATATAATAAACTACTTATTGAGCTCGCTTGTTCGGTCTGTACTAGTGAAATATCGGACCTCCATTTCCTGCACGGATCTCGCTTCGCTGCGCTCGCTCGGTCCATACTAAAAACGTCTGTCCAATATTTCAGTAGTACAGACCTCACTCTCGGTGAATAAGTAGTAATTAGTGTAATTTAAGCTATATAGGTCTCTAACATAATTGTCTCAAGCTGTGGTGGTCCTGTGCCGTTGCATATTTTTGTCAGTGTTCACCAGTAACAAAGTAAATTTATATGAGGCACCAGGTGTAAAAAAAATATTTAACAAATTTCAACATTCAAGTTTTCATGGTTTACAAACAATCACAAAATATTGTTGATTATTAACAAATGATCATTCTAAATCATTTTGTCGATTTTGATTATTTATAAAGAAACATTCTTCACAGAATGTTTCTTTATGATAATCATTCACACCAAATGCTTATTTGGAAACAATCAAACTCACACGAATGCTTCATGTGAAAAACTCACGTGGACCCTTCGCGGGTTCCCCACAAAGTAAAGGTCTTTAATTAGAATACATCAAACGTGTATCTTTACAATCGAATTACTCCTAAGGATTTTTCAATGTGGCCGTATCGAGGCATATCAAAGGCGCTTTAAGCAGCCGCCATACGACACAGTTCAGACCACGGATCCCAGCTAAGCCCTAGGTGTTGATTTTACGGAGGGAGGAAAACCGGAGAACCCGGCGAAAAACCCTCGGAGCACAGGAGAGACCAACTAAACTCTACTCACACGAGTCCCAAGCTCGAGAACGGGGTTGTTCCCAGACGGTCACCCATCCAAGTACTAACCCCGTCCAACCGGGCTTAACTATTAGTGAGATCGAGGCAGCGTCCCCCATCCATAAAAAAGTAAGCAATGGCAAACAGACTTGCTAGTGAGCCGACAACAGCAGAATAAGCTGAACAACCAGTGTTAAACATCCAGAATTGTATCTATAGTTTATTGATTTTAAACAGTATGTTTACTTTGAGTGGAGCTTGCCAGTTTTTTTGAAAAATTATGCGCGCACAACACCCTGAAACTTGCCTATTGACCAAAGTCAAACAATCTTTGCCAATTTTAGTGAAGACAAACAATCTGTGTCAGTTTTAGCTATGTTGGTGACTGCGATAATATACGCAGATAAAAGATACAACCAGTATGTAACATATTATGACAGTGTTATTTCTGCATGTGTAATTGTGTATGGTATCAAATTCTTACATGCTTTACTAGTCAAATACCTACAGGTATTAACAGACATTCTGAAAAGCTCTTAATATGTATTTTATCATATTAAATGGGCTGTTTTGGTATATTGTTATGTGCTCTAATGTTATAGGAATTACTTACTTTACTTACTTTGCTAGCTTGCTAGCTTTCTTGCTTGCTAGCTTGCTTGCTTGCTTGCTTGCTTGCTTGCTTGCTTGCTTGCTTGCTTGCTTGCTTGCTTGCTTGCTTGTTTGCGTGCTTACGTGCTTGCTTACGTACGTACTGACTGACTGACTGACTGACTGACTGTGTGACTGACTGACTGACTGACTGACTGACTGACTGACTGACTGACTGACTGACTGACTGACTGACTGACTGACTGACTGACTGACTGACTGACTGACTGACTGACTGACTGATGACTGACTGACTGACTGACTGACTGACTGACTGACTGACTGACTGACTGACTGACTGACTGACTGACTGACTGACTGACTGACTGACTGACTGACTGACTGACTGACTGACTGACTGACTGACTGACTGACTGACTGACTGACTGACTGACTGACTGACTGACTGACTGACTGACTGACTGACTGACTGACTGACTGACTGACTGACTGACTGACTGACTGACTGACTGACTGACTGACTGACTGACTGACTGACTGACTGACTGACTGACTGACTGACTGACTGACTGACTGACTGACTGACTGACTGATCTGACTGACTGACTGACTGACTGACTGACTGACTGACTGACTGACTGACTGACTGACTGACTGACTGACTGACTGACTGACTGACTGACTGACTGACTGACTGACTGACTGACTGACTGACTGACTGACTGACTGACTGACTGACTGACTGACTGACTGACTGACTGACTGATTATTATTACACCGCCAGTGTCTTTGATGATTATCTCAACCAAAGGCCCATTCACATGATCTGATTAATCAGACTCAGTCTTCCTCCTGCTGCATGTGATGTGGATTTACGTACTATAGTAGTCGGTTATGTCTTATCGCATTTATTACTATAGTTGTTATTAAATCATGTATTCTGAGGAAAATCAGATTGTGTGAATAGATCGTTTGCACATGACGTCGCTTAGTGAGTTGGTTATTTCGGTTGGCAAACGTTGTTGGCCCACTGCTGACCGTTGTGTTTGTCTTAGCAAGGGTATTTGAAATTAACGAAAATCAAACAGATTGATGAAAATCAATCTAATGTCACGTGATTGCAAACAATGTTACCGTAGCCTTAAACGGACGCATGTACGCATTGCGTACCTATTTTTTGATATTGTGAAATTACTTTATGCAAAACGTCACGCATCCAGCCGTCTCTTTCGGGGGAGGTAAGTACCAGGGCCTGGGATAGGGCTGGATATCGAGCCGCTGCCTTGCAAACAGATAAACAAGCAGACAGACAGGCAGGCAGGCAGGCAGGCAGGCAGGCAGGCAGGCAGGCAGGCAGGCAGGCAGGCAGGCAGGCAGGCAGGCAGGCAGGCAGGCAGGCAGGCAGGCAGGCAGGCAGGCAGGCAGGCAGGCAGGCAGGCAGGCAGGCAGACAGACAGACAGACAGACAGACAGACAGACAGACAGACAGACAGACAGACAGACAGGTAAAACGTAACCTCTCGGCAGAGGTAATGAAATAATTATGTTGTGTACCTGTACTCAGTTTTGTTTTTAATTTGTTTTATATAAAAACTTGATGAACATCAAAATTTGAAAATCTTGCAGAAAAGAAAACATCAAGGTTTGTGTATCTACAAAAAATACTGCCTTTAAGGTGGCTCGCTACGGTAATTTAAGAAAGGACTGTTGACGAGTATGGCGTCGGCACATGCGTAAATAGCAATCGTCTTGTCCAGTTGATATTCTGTCACGTCAGGAGCCGTCCGAGCGATACAAATGCTCAAATATCACACATACTTAGTTTTTAAAAACAGAATTTTTTTTAATCCATTAAGTTTATAACGAAAAATCATTCTGTCTTGACAACCTTCCCTAATATTTTGCTGTAGTGTTCTATGTGGAAAAATCTGATCAGATGACAATTTTTAGAAATTTTGACCGAAGAAAAATCGTCTAAATAGACGGAAACCGTGGATATTTGACAAATTTCAAACGCCGTTATTACCATGGTAATAGCAGATATTAGCGCTATTCAACGACTAATAATTCATAAGTGTGGTTCTCCTTCTGCAGTTCAGAATACAGAATAATTATGTAATAGTTATTTTAAAGACATCAATAACCATAGACTATGACTGAACGTAATAAGCCATGAAAAAAACTAAAACTCTAGGAAGCCACCTTAAACCATTGAACTATAAGAAGACTGGAACGATAACTCAGGGGGGGGTTGTTACTTAATTTTCATCCTGCCATATATTTTGTTTGGGACGATAACAAATTACTCCAAAACAACGAAATTGAAATACATTGTTTTATACGTATGTTTTTAGAAATAGCATTGGCTTCAATTTGATGTATAGTATAAGTTTCCTCGTTATTTTAAACTTTTTAAAATGTAGTAAATGTTCGACCATATTTCGCTGGGAAATAACACTAAGAAACTTGTTGTAATTTTTCTGAGTTTTGAGCTGAAATACTTAACGCTGAACGTTGGACTATATATGAAACTGAAGCTATTGAAAAATGCTATTTGGTATAGAAACTTCAAGACTTTAGCTAAAAGGGAAATAACTAAAAAATATAAAAACAACTGCCATTTTGTAACCTACGGCAGAAAAACTAACATTTAAAGATTTTGGCTTCATCCATTCATAGGGCCTGACTTATGGAGTTAGCGTTCCAATTTACTTAGAGTTCAATGCCTTAAACTGGCTTAGTATATTCCAATTATTAGAACATTCTTTGGCTTCTTAAATATGTTGTATCTTAACTTTTATTTATCTCTAGACATTCGCATTTGATCATTGCTTTTGGTCAATCGATGAAAGTGACAAAAAATTTGCAAGTGAGTACTTCTTTGCTATTTTTTTTCTTCTGTTTTTTCTTTCATTTTCTTCAATCTTCTATTTTCCCCCCTTCTTTTTCTGTTATCTTTTTTTCTAATGTGTGTATCGTGGGCCATTTTTTGTTTTGTCTAGACCAAATTTTTGAATGAATTTAATTGCACGTTATATTATGAGACTTTACGTTACATTATGAGACCTTACGTTGCATAGTGAGACCTTACGTTACATTATGAGTCTTTACGTTACATTGTGAGACCTTATGTTACGTTATGAGTCTTTACGTTACATTGTGAATCCTTATGTTACATTATGAGTCTTTACGTTACATTGTGAGATTTACGTTACATTGTGGGACTTGACGTTACATTGTGAGACCTTACGTTATGTTGTGAACCTTAAAGGTGACGTACAGTCCGTTCTGCGCATGTACGAAACTAATGTTTACATCTTTATTTACCAAAAATATACTGCTACGTTAGTCAAGATTGTAAGCTTTTCTTGCTTCCTCTTCATTACTTGTACTTGAAACAAAACATTTTCAGAAGAAATAGAAGAAATCCGAAGAGATATCGTCGCCGAATCGCTTGGTTTTCTGCCATGCTGCTCTTAACGGTTTACATTGACCTGAGTACTTCATGTAATTATCTACGAATATCATGTTTTGGGGACCCCTTTGCTGTCATGCGCAGAACGGACTGTACATCACCTTTAATTATGTTGTAAGACGTTACCTTGTGAGACGTAAAAATAGCAAATGATTATTGTAATAATTTAAACATGGAAATATATAGATCAAGAAAAGGTCTTCAGATGCTTGGGAACTGATGTGTTGACAAATGCTTTTAATGGATATAATGCCTGTATATTCGCTTATGGGCAAACAGGTGAGAGGTTAAATTATTATATTTTGATGACCACTTCTCAAACTCATTAATAATTCATAAGATGAAAGCAAAGAAAATCAGTACCGAGACGGTGAACTGGATACCCGGTCTTAATTAGCATAGAATTTTGCCACCTTTCAACCTGATTTTTTCCATAAAATACTGATTTGCTTGAGAAGCTAGATCAAACACTCGAAAGAGTGTTTCGTCCTCTATCCAGTCACCTCGAAATTGGTTAATTGGTTAATTGGTTCAACCACTTCTCGGTGATTGGATATCGGATGAATCACTCTTCCTCGTGTTTGATCTATTACGTATCAGGATTTGAATAGAGTATGAGAGTTATGGAATGAGAGAGAGGGTGAGAGTGAGTGATGGTGAGGGAGGGAGGAGGGAGGGAGGGAGGGAGGGAGGGAGGGAGGGAGGGAGGGAGGGAGGGAGGGAGGGAGGGAGGGAGGGAGGGAGGAGGGAGGGAGGAGGGAGGGAGGGAGGGAGGAGGGAGGGAGGGAGGGAGGGAGGGAGGGAGGGAGGGAGGGAAGGAAGGAGCGAATAAGCGAGTGAGTGAGGAAGCGACGTAGACTGAGAGCCAGCCGCCGATCTCATCCCGTTCTCACTCCTGAGAGGCGTCTGATAATGCCGTCCAGTGACGTCACTACCAGGAAAACTAGTGGTAGTGAAATCTGATTGGCTGACATGTTTCTAATTTGGGATAATTATAGAATATAATAAACAATCTGAATTCCTTCCATCTTGTCAAATATACGGCGCCTGGTTTTCAGACTACAAATACTCTCAACTTGCTAGCTATTTAATGCAGGGCTGCGATATTTTGGACTCCGATGCCTATAGACTTTTATGTTGAGGACTTTTGAATGGTTCCGAGGGGAAAAGCGGTGAATATATCAAGGGCAGGCATGGCATATTGCGCGCGGCATCTTGTGAGTTGTGGAACAAGATGGCTAGTAATTTCAGAACTACTCATTGTTAAAATATATTGTGTACGTATGTTATCAGAGGTTGAATAAACTTTCATTCGATGTATAGTTCAAGTTTCTCCGTTATGTGAAACTTGTTAAACTGTCAAAAATCTGCAAACCGTTCTTCGGAAATAATGAATAGACAGGAAATTGACTTCTCACAAGTGTTAATACAGAATTTTAGATTTTTTTTAAATACTTAACGCGCAACATCGAGATATATATCAAACAGAAGCTATTGAAAAATGCTATTTGGGGTAGAAATTTCTAGTTTTTAGCTAAACGGAAAATATTTTTAAAATGGGGAAACGTCTGTCATTTGATTCATTGCGTGAATGTGTTATAATTAATAAATATATAAAATCATTAATATTGTTGACTTCCAATGCATCTTATTATGAAGCTTTTGAAACGTTTGCGGCTTTCTAGCCAAAACAGAAAAATTTCCGGAACTTCATATCCGAATTTATAGTATTTATTTAACCTTTCAACCCTATCGGCCTCCCAGGCAAGGACGCGTAAAATCGCCTGGTGTAGGCCAGAGTATAAAAAAATATTAAAGCCTCAGCGTTCAGAGTTTTGGTGTAACCGTAACTCTTTAACCTTAGTGGCCTAACGACTAGAATGGTTTTCCGTTAATAATATAGCCAGAGTGAAATACTAAAATACAGAATAAAAGTGGATTTTAGCGTTCAGAAGGTTTACACTGTAATAATTCGAAGTTAACAATACATTCACGCAATGAATCAAATGACAGACGTTTCCCCATTTAAAAAATGTTTTCCGTTTAGCTAAAAACTAGAAATTTCTACCCCAAATAGCATTTTTCAATAGCTTCTGTTTGATATATATATCTATATATATCTATATATATATATATCGATGTTGCGCGTTAAGTGCTTAAAAAAAATCTAAAATTCTGTATTAACACTTGTGAGAAGTCAATTTCCTGTCTATTCATTATTCCGAAGAACGGTTTGCACATTTTTGACAGTTTAACAAGTTTCACATAACGGACGGGAAAAACTTGAACTATACATCGAATGAAAGCTTATTCAACATCTGATAACATACGTACACAATATATTTTAACAATGAGTAGTTCTGAAATTACTAGCCATCTTGTTCCACAACTGACAAGATGCCGCGCGCAATATGCCATGCCTGCACTTGATGTATTCACCGCTTTCCCCCTCGGAACTATTCAAAAGTCATCAGCATGAAAGTCCATAGGCATCGGAGTCCAAGATATCACAGCCCTGCATTAAATAGCTACCAAGTTGAGAGTATTCTGTAGTCTGAAAACCAGCCGCCGTATATTTGACAAGATGGAAGGAATTCATAATAATTATATTCTATAATTATCCCAAATTAGAAACATGTCAACCAATCAGATTTCACTACCAGGTTTCTTGGTAGTGACATCACTGGACGACATTAAGAACGAGATGAGATCGGCGGCTGGCTTTCAGTCTAGAAGCGACGGAGCAAGGGAGGGAGTAAAGGAGTGAGTGAGTGAGTGAGTAAGGGAGTGAGGAAGCGAGGGGGTGCGTGAATGAATGAGCGAGGAAAGGAGGGAGAGAGTGAGTGATGGAATGAGTGAGTCAATCAGTGAGTGAGTAATGGGATGAGGGAGGTAGGGAGGAAGAGTGAAGTGGAGAGAGAAGGAGGAAGAGAGCGAGCGAGTGAGTGATAAGGGAAGGAGGGTTGAGGAGTGAGAGGGAGATGAAGTGTTGGAGGGTGGAGGGAGGAAAGGTGAGAGGGAGATGAAGGAAGTGTTGGTGGGTGGAGGGAGGAGGAGTGAGAGGGACATGAAGGAAGTGTTGGAGGGTGGAGGAGTGAGGGAGATGAAGGAAGTGTTGGTGGGTGGAGGGAGGAGAGGTGAGAGGGAGATGAAGGAAGTGTTGGGGGGAGGAGTGAGAGGGAGATGAAGAAAGTGTTGGAGGGAGGAGGAGTGAAGTAGATGAAGGAAGTATTGGAGGGTGGAGGAGTAAGAGGGAGATGAAGGAAGTATTGGAGGGTGGAGGAGTGAGAAGGAGATGAAGGACGTGTTGGAGGGAGGAGGGGTAAGAGGGAGATGAAGGAAGTTTTGGTGGGAGGAGGAGTGAGGGAGATGAAGGAAGTATTGGAGGGTGGAGGGAGGGGGAGTGAGAGGGAGATGAAGGAAGTGTTGGAGGGTGGTGGAGTGAGAGGGAAATGAAGGAAGTATTGGAGGGAGGAGGAGTGAGGGAGATGAAGGAATTGTTGGAGTGATGAGGAGTGATGGAGATGAAGGAAGTGTTGGAGGGTGGAGGAGTGAGAGGGAAATGAAGGAAGTATTGGAGGGAGGAGGAGTGAGGGAGATGAAGGAATTGTTGGAGTGATGAGGAGTGATGGCGATGAAGGAAGTGTTGGAGGGTGGAGGAGTGAGAGGGAGATGAAGGAAGTGTTGGAGGGTGGAGGGTGGAGGGTGGAGGGTGGAGGGAGGAGGAGTGAGAGGGTGATGAAGGAAGTGTTGGAGGGTGGATGGAGGAGGGGTGAGAGGGAGATGAAGGAAATGTTGGACGGAGGGAGGAGGAGTGTTGGAGGGTAGAGGAGTGAGAAGGAGATGGAGGGTGGAGGAGTGCGGGAGATGAAGGAAGTGTTGGAGGGTGGAGGGAGGAGGAGTGAGAGGGTGATGAAGGAAGTGTTGGAGGGTGGAGTGAGGAGGAGTGAGAGGGAGATGAAGGAAGTGTTGGACGGAGGGAGGAGGAGTGAGGGAGATGAAGTAAGTGTTGGTGGGTGGAGGGAGGAGGAGTGAGAGGGAGAAGAAGGAAGTATTGGACGGAGGGAGGAGGAGTGAGGGAGATGAAAGAGGGAAGTTGAGGGAGGGAGGAGGAGGGAGTGAAGGGAATGAAGGGAGTGGAGGGGAGAGGAGATGAAGGAAGTGTTGGTGACGGAGGGGGAGGAGGAGAGGGAGATGAAAGAAGTGTTGGTTGTTGGAGGGAGGAGGAGTGAGAGGGAGATGAAGGAAGTGCTGGACGGAGGGAGGAGGAGTGAGAAGGAAGTGTTGGTGGAGGAGGAGTGAGAGGGAGTGAGAGAGGGGAGATGAAGGAAGTGTTGGACGGAGGGAGGAGGAGTGAGAGGGAGATGAAGGAAGTGTTTGTGGAGTGGAGTGAGGGAGAGGAGATGAAGGAAGTGTTGGTGGTGGAGGGGAGGAATGAAAGGAGTGTTGGACGGAGGGAGGAGGAGTGAGAGGGAGATGAAGGAAGTGTTGGTGTTTGGAGGGAGGAGGAGTGAGAGGGAGATGAAAGGAGTGTTGGACGGAGGGAGGAGGAGTGAGAGGGAGATGAAGGAAGTGTTTGTGGGTGGAGTGAGGGGTGTGAGAGGGAGATGAAGGAAGTGTTGGTGGGTGGAGGGATGAGCGGTGAGAGGGAGATGAAAGAAGTGTTGGACGGAGGGAGGAGGGGCGAGAGGGAGATAAAGGAAGTGTTCGTGAGTGGAGGCAGGAGGAGTGAGAGGGAGATGAAAGAAGTGTTGGACGGAGGTGAATGAGAGGGAATGAGTTAGTGAGTAAAACAAGAGGCGAGTGTATAAAAGGGACAGGAATAGGTGGAGAAGGCGTAAGGATACAGAGTTTAAGAACACAGAAAAAGATGGAGAAAGGAAGAATAGCATACAGCGCCCTCATGATAACAGCAATTATATGTATGCTGAAGAGGTTACGCGCTGTCAAAATATTAAATTGATTGATTGATTGAATAGAGAGGAGCACGGACAGAAGCAAGTCTGAAAGGAATCGTGGCTTGGCTGTTATTAAAAAGTGTCTATGAAGTAAAAAAAACGTATCATATATATGACAGCACATTTTGTTTCAATGAAAAGAAGAGCATGGCAGAGGCATTTACTGAAAATTTCAAGAGAATCTGGCGCATAGCTCTCGAGTTATACATGAACTGTCGAAGTTTGCCATCGTAACAGTGGTTTATGACGTACGATGCAGATAGATCATTGATGTTAGAATCAGTTGTTCTTATGTATAGTTGTCCAATGTCCGTCTGCGAACATCATAAGGCATTGTTAAGGAGAGCTCAAATTTCTCCAGAAATAATCTAGCCATGGTATAAAAATTTGAGAATTCCTAGCGTGAAGACTATATTTCGGATTCCCTTGAAATTTCTGGTAAGTGCTCCTGCCCAGCTCTCCTGTTTACTACAACATATAAAATGCCAATGGATTTTTCACTTGGTTTCACAATGGTGTATGAATGAATATTATAGGTTCAGGGAAGTCGTATACAATGATGGGAACATCGTCTCAAGCTGGTATTATTCCAAGGATTTGTAACGAACTTTTTGACAGAATATCAAGTGTAAGTATCAAGTATAAGTAATTTATCATTAATATTTTTTCATCTTGTTACTGGTCTTTGCTTTTGTCTTATAATAACATATTTCAGTGTCACAGCTGTTGATAAGATAGCTTGCTTTTGATAAATCAGTTTGCTTTTGTTTTTTATTTGTAGAGTAACAACGAAAATATCTCATTTAAAGTGGAGGTATCATATATTGAGATTTACAATGAAAAAGTTCGTGATTTATTAAATCCTAGAGGGTGAGTTATGTTTTATTTATCATTTCAGAAAAACAGGGGAGTGGAGTGGAGTGGAGTGAAAAGGAAGGAGAAGAGAGATGTGGATAAGCCTGGGAGTGAAATGGAATGGAGTGGAGTAGAATGGAGTACTAAACTAAAACTAAACTAAACTAGCCTTATTTATACTGGATAACTCTATCAGTTATATCTAAACTGTTATCCTCAGAGGTCCAGTAAGGGCCCACCCTCATTGGTGCAGTGTTACTACAGGAGGAAACCGGAGTACCCGCAGGAAACCTGTGGTGTTTGGCAGAGTCAAACTGGAAGCACTCTACTCACATGCGGCCAAGGTGAATTTTTTTTAATCGGATAACTGCACCCTGCAGGAATCGAACCCGGCTCGCAGAGGTGAAAGGCACGTGCACTAACCACTGTGCCACCAACAACACCCCTTAGTAGAGTGGAGTGGAGTGGAATAGAATGGAGTGGAATAGAGTGGTGTCCTGTGTTGTGTCTGTCTGTCTCTACTCTACTCTACTCTACTCTACTCTACTCTACTCTACTCTACTCTACTCTACTCTACTCTACTCTACTCTACTCTACTCTACTCCACTCCACTCCACTCCACTCCACTCCACTCCACTCCACTCCACTCCACTCCACTCCACTCCACTCCACTCCACTCCACTCCACTCCACTCCACTCCACTCCACTTCACTTCACTTCACTTCACTTCACTTCACTTCACTCCACTTCACTTCACTTCACTCTACTCCACTCCGTTCTTTTCCACTCCACTCCACTCTACTGAGTAGAGTGGAGTGGAGTGCAGTAGAGGAGCTGTAGAGCGCAGCGTTGACCGGTGCGGTACGGTACGGTGCGGTTCAGTGTCAGTGTCAGTGTCAGTGTCAGTGTCAGTGTCAGTGTCAGTGTCAGTGTCAGTACAGTACAGTACAGTACAGTACAGTACAGTACAGTACAGTACAGTCAGAGACGGCACTGCATTGCACATTACAGTGGAAAGTGGGCAATAATTTTTCTCCTTTGACATAAATTTATTTTATTTAGTGGTAAACAAACATTAAAAGTCAGAGAACATAAAATACTTGGTCCATATGTGGATGGCTTAACAAAACTGGTTGTGTCTTCCTTTCAGGTATCGTATTGGAACGCAGTTGACATATCTTTTGTAATACTGCTCTCACAAGAGGAGTACAGCATTTTAAGTAAACTTCGTATCTTAATGAGACGAAAAACTTAACTTCATAAGACGAAAGACATTACTCTCTTGACTAAAAACGAAATGTTGCTGGTTATAAATATGGCGCAATCCCTTACTTTACCAGTGTGAAAGGGAAGGCACTTTGGGCAAGTGCCAGGGCCCCCGCGCTTTTGGGGAGCCCCACTGCAGACTTTTAGGGTCTTTTGGTTTTTTAATGCCCTTTGTTTTTCGGGACCGCACGTTTTTGAAATGAATATCTTAGAAATAGAATCATAGTTCCAGAAGTGTAGGTTGAGTACACAAAGTAACATTTTTACAAGATAGTTAGTCGCAGTTGCCAGCTGGTTGCTTATTCACATTTTAATTTTGGTTAATTTTCTCCGATTTTTCTAGTCTCTTTCTAACTTCGGGGGGGGGGGGGGGGCAGATGTAACCCAGCTACTAATGTGCCGGGGGCCCCGCTCATCCTTGATCCGCCCCTGTCCTTGACCCCAGTAGACCAAATTGCCATGAGATACTCTAGAAACGCGGATTTGAAATTTCACTCACCTGCAAGAACAATGAACTATTGACAAAGAAATGTAAAAAAACTCCGGGAATGCCCAGTAACGACTGTGATTCGCCTTTATACAATGCAACAGGTGCTTATAGACCGTACTGTGTAATTGAACTATTATTATTATTATAATATTGTTTTTAATAACTGTTATTGTTGTACCTATTTATTACTTGTGAACTATTTATTTTTATTTATTTTTAATGGTCGAGCGTCTGAAACACGAGCATCTGGCTCGGGAGAATGGGCAACCACTCCCCACGTCCATCGACAATAAATAGATATTGTATTGTATTGTATTTAATAAATAAAAAACGTGTCGCGTGCGATTATCGAGTTATAATGCACGAGAGATGCGTGTAAAGCACGAGGCGATAGCCGAGTGTTTTACTAGCTTCTCGAGTGCATTATAAATTCGATAATCGCACAGCGACTAAGTTTTTTATTTCTTTTATAAAATAATGGCTTTAAATTGTCAATAAACCCAAGAAAAGTAAACAAAAAAACAGATTACCTGTCTGAGGGCGAGTTTGTTACCATTTAGCGCCATGCGTGGCCTCGTACAACACGTCGGCGATTTTAACGATGAAATTGCTCTTAGGGTTGCACGGAAAACATTTTGCTGTGTTAATTACGTGATTAGACATATATAATATCCAAGTAATTTTTGACTTTCGTTGATGATTAAACCCACAGAAAATTAATCAAAAACGACAAAATCGTCGCGAAGTATCTCGTGTGCCGTGCCGTTATGGAGTTATAATGGCACGCTTGTTTGACTCAATAGCCAATCAGGGTGCGTGTTGTCGTTAATTTACTTCCGGTTATTTTATAATGTATTGTATTGTATTGTATTGTATTATACATTACAATTAAAATTGTACGATGTGTAAACTCATTGTTCAATGATTTACTATTTTTTATTTCATTTAGGACATCGATGCTCTAATGATAGAAGGAAACAAGTCTCGTACAGTTGCAGCTACTAATATGAACTCTGAAAGCAGTCGTTCACATGCTGTGTTTAATATTGTTCTCACGCAAGCTGAGTATGATCACGAGACAGAGGTAATTTAATGTACATATTATATTACGTTACTAAACTTGATAGTCCCAGAAGAAGTGTAGTTTTTCAAAATAGGGAACTGAAAAATATTGTACGCATGTTCTCTACTTCAACGGGTGTTACTCTAAAGTTTTCTAGACACTGGTAGTCAAAACGACAGACAGACAGACAGACGGACGGACGGACGGACGGGCAGGCAGGCAGGCAGGCAGACCGACCGACAGACAGACAGACAGACAGACAGACAGACAGACAGACGGGTTTTACCAGGTTTAACATACATACTTGTCGTAGTTGAAAGGCTAAAACCAGTGACAATGTGAAACAGTAGTATCAGTCTTTCAAATACGACAAATATTTATGTCGCTTAAAGCTCATAAGTCCTAAAGAGCGATAACAGACAGGTTTGTACCTTATCTATGGGTATTTCTTGAAAGACGTGTAAAATCCTGCTGCATTATAAATAATATGTCTTAATATATCGAGAATGAAAGAAGTTTCCCCCCGGAATATATTAGAATAGCACTGCGCACGCGTGGTTTTGTTTGCGACTGGCGAATAGAAACGCAAAGGAGCGGTCAATTTTCTTCTCGAAACAACGACTTTCTAGGCTTAGCTGCATGGCTAATTGAATATGGTCTGGACGAAAGGATTTATTGTCTGCCTAACGGAAGGCGCGAATAAATATTAAAAGCCTTATATTCAACTTTAATATGGTCTGGCATGTTGAGTCGCTTTGTAGAGTGGTGTTGGTTCGTGTCTGTTATATTTTACACGAGTGGCGCTCGAGCAGTTTTGCACGTCAGCTCAATAACAAATTCTGTATACTGGAGATTGTGGACTGTCTTCGCATTTTGATTTGGCGTTCAATAAAGAACTGTACGAAGAACCCTGGCCATATATAAAAGATGAATGTTTGAAATTATAAATTGTTCTATCCCTACCTGAGTGAACTCACGCGCTAGCGTGATTGGGGCAGACGCTTCGCAAGGCTACATAACGTGAAGCTAGCAACATAATCATCAGACGATCGTAATTTGTAAAGGCAACAAAAATTTACTTATCTTTACATCCACTTGGCAGATTTTAGTCAATTTTGATCTGGATCGACCGGACGTCACACGATACGTATTAATATAAAATAGAAAGTCTTGTGATGCACCAAGCTTTTTATGCAAAAATTTCGAGGAGTTCAAAAAGTTCTTGTTGTCAACAGTTGACTGAAAACAATAGCAAAGGGCACAAAAGATATCAGTATTCATGTTTGTCGGAGTTTATAATTTATTTCTTTTGCGTTCTTGACAAGAGAAAATGACGCTTTAAGAATCCCTCGAGATTCTATTTTGGGTTGTTTGTCTGAGTTTTGGTTTCTAATATTTTATTATTGGGCTTTGCTTTAGAAAATGGGCTGGCAGGTTGCGGGGCTGGCAGCTCTGTCCGTACACGTGGCAAAAATTGTTATTATCTTCGACTAGAAAC